>JAJOHG010000301.1:0-31031 GCA_021029095.1 Phellopilus nigrolimitatus | reverse complement strand
CTCAATCATCGCAATTCAGAATTCTGGGAGGCAATACAGAGGCTCAAATGACTCCCGTCCAGACACAAGGCGCTTTCTATTTCTCTATTAGTTCTGAAATTTCTTTTTGCCCTCTCACGCGGATCGAACATCTCCTACAGACCACCCGGAAAGACCGAATACACCGATATGAAAGGCACGCTTGCCGCTCTGTATAGGTAGTTGTGATTCCGAGAAAGCCCTTTATATCTTCGGTCCTGAGTGCGTCTCTGCGTTGTCTTCCGCCTAAAGCCATGACTGATTTAGCAACAAGAGGACAGTGACGTCGTCGGTGTACGCCTCCTCGATCTCCTTATCTTTCTTTAGTTCGCTTTGGTATACGTCTTTAACACTTGGATCGCAAGACACGCGCATTCTCAGGAGCGATCATCTATCCAGAAATTTTCGCAGGCAACCCAGGCTCCCGCGGCCCCGCTAGTCTTCGCATTGCGGCATTTAAACCCAAATTGTGATCTCAGCAAAGTCATGCTCTCGTGGGCCCTCTTTTCTGCGCCACTTGAGGCTTAATCTAATTTGACGGGACAATGCCTGTAATATATCACGGTTTCAAGAAGCAGAGCACGCTTCCTGAGGGGGGTCTCGCGGTGATCCCGGGACAACGGTTTCTACTCGTCAGTCCACTCCCGTCTTTTTCCAAATTTCTCTTGAAGATCTGGAATTTGACGAACGGTTGGCGCCGCGAGGGCGCTTGTGCACACCTGACAAACGCGCAGGACGAGAAGTCGTTCGCGGCGGTACGTGCGCTCAACCCGTACAGCAAGAGCGATGAGCCCGTCGACCCCGAAGTCGCACGTCCTTAGTTTGGAGGCCTCCTCGCGAAGTACTTTCCGGAGGGTAAAACAATATTTGTAAGATATATGCAACGTGCACGCGGTAAAATGGCCTCCAGCTATCGCTTCAAACACGAAGTGCAGTTCATCTGTTCAGGAAACGCATCCAAGTACAATAACACAATAATCAAGAAATACATAGCGATCACGCATCTACGCGGGCCATTGTCACCACCACCACCACCACACTCACGTCGCTCATGCCTTGCCTGCCTCGACGTCCTTCTTAAACTGCTCGATGACGGGAACCATGCCGCCCTCGTCAGCGAGAAACCCAAGGCTGAGGGGGTACGTGTTGTCGAATCGCGCGGGCCACGACGACACGATGCGGCGGTTGGTCGGGTTGTCCTCGAACCTGATCAACTTGAGCACGTCGGGCCCGGCGACCGCCGCGAGCGCCTCGAGTTCCTCGCGCACGGTCGCAGTGAAGCCGGGGAGGCACACGACGCGCGTGTGCGGGTAGAACTTCTCGGCGGGGACGTGCTTCGCGACGATGAAGTTCTTGATGGTCGTTTCGGGCGAGGCGAGCCAGGCGGCCAGGTCGAGCTCGGGCGAGTCGAACGACGTGCCGACGGGGCAGACGGCTTCGATGCCCTTGAGCGGCTCGCGGACGATGCCTAAGTGTGCAAGAATGACATGATGCGGAGACGAAATAAGGATAAATTGAGTGCTCACCAGACATGAAGGCGGAGGTGGCGTTCGAGGGGACGCCAGGGCGAACGACGATGGTGGGGAGGCGCAGAATGCGTCCGTCGATGAAGCCGCGACGCGTATATTCGTTTACAAGGAGCTCGGACATGAGCTTCGCCATGCCGTACGCGCCCTCGGGCGTCGCGATCGTCAAGGGCGTGACAACGTCGGGCAGTGGGCCGCCGTACACTGCGAGCGAGGAGGTGAAGATGAACTTGATCAAGCGGCCGACGGCGGCGCCCTCGTGGCGCGCGGCGTCAATCAATAGGCGGACGGAGTCGACGTTTACCTAGCGACTTGTCAGATATAGATTTAGCTGATTTATTTAGAGAGTGCTTACCCTGAGGCCAAGGTCGAAGTTGTCCTCCGAGCCGCGAGACATGATGCCCTGGAGAGCATAAATGGTGTCGGGCACGCCAAACTCGGTCTTGAAGAGCTGCGCGACGGCCTCCTTGTCTGTGAGGTCGGCCTTGACAATGGCAGCCTTTGCACCGGCAGGGGCCGTGACTTCGGTAATGTCAGCGAGGATGAGGTGGAGGTTCGACGTCTGGGGGTCAAGGAGAAGCTCATGTGTGAGGACACTACCGAGCCAGCCCGCCGCGCCTGTGACTAGCACGACAGATTTATCACTGGACATGGCAGAGAGAAGGAGACGTGGGTGTTCTGGAGAGCGAGTGAGAGTTACGGGTCGGGCAGAACCTCGGCTTAAATATAGCGTACCCGGCAATGCTCAGATTTGTGGTCCGTGGTTGTGTTAGTAATTACGCGGAGACTTCCTTCTTTCCGCGCAAGCGCTTCCCTTCCGCGTTCCATCGATGCGGTCCAGGTGGTATGTTGTGCGTGCGCGGTTCCGCCACCAGCCACCATTGGCGGGACCGAGCCGGACCGGACCCATGGGGTAGCCGGCATCTCAGCCGACGGATACATATCGTCCCGGGGCTCGACAGGCTCGGCTAAACCTAACCGGCAGCGGCGATCAGGGTCCAGCTCCGATCTTTGGTGTGTCCGCTTGCATCCGGCTTATCCGTCAGTCTCACGTCGACAACCCTCGCCTGCGCTCATCATTTTTATAAATTAAATAAATAAGCCAGACAAATCCAGGCGTTACTTCCGTTATTCCTGGACTTGGTCATACGCCGCAGCTGCCTCTCTGTTTCCTGACTAACACCGCGACCAAGTCAGCGCCCCGGGCCCATAATGTCCCTCGCGAACAACCTGACGCTCAGCATCCTCCGCAAAGCCGAGAAGGAAGGATACGGTATCCTCGCACAGACCTGGTCAACACCCCATGCGATCTTCTCGATTTTTATTTTTCTGACCTACCTCTTTGTTTGCGCAGCTACGACGCACACTCTGCCGTCGGCCTGGTGCGCGCCGCCGAGCGCAAAAAGAGCCCTGCCATCCTCCAGCTCTTTCCTGTCACCCTCGCCTATGGCAAGGGACCTTTCCTCCAGTTCTGCTTGAACGTGTAAGCGGTACGACTCGGCGGGCATAGAGCATTTTGTTGAACTTGACTTGACTTGCAGCGCACACCAGGCCTCCGTCCCGATCGCCGTACACCTTGACCATGCCACAGACGAGGACCACATCGAGCTCGCGCTCAGCCTCGCCGAGCAAGGCATCGCGTTCGACAGCATCATGGTAGACGCCAGCCACGCCGACGTACGTCCAGCCTTATCAAAAATGTGTCGTCAATTACCTCGCTTACCTTATCCGCAGACCGACGAGGAGAATATCGCGCTCGCGCGCCCGCACGTCGAGCGCGCGGCGAGGGCGGGAGTCGCGGTCGAGGTCGAGCTTGGGCGCCTCGAGGGCGGCGAAGCCGGCCTGCGCGTCATCTCCGACGCGAAGCTCACGAACCCCGAGAAGGCAGAGCACTTCATGAACGAAACCGGCGCGGTCATCCTCTCGCCGAGCATCGGGAACCTGCACGGCTCGTATCTCAGCCCACCCGACTTCCGCCAGGAGATGTGCGTTTGCATGCATGCATTTGTTTATTTTTTTCTTTTTCGTGACTTCCTGTTTTAAATATGCCGCTTTTGTGCTTCAGCCTGAAGGACCTGCGTTCCCGCTTCAACGGCGCCGTCCCGCTGTGCCTGCACGGGACAGACGAGCTCCCGGACGCGCTCTTCACGGAATGCATCGCGAACGGCGTCTCAAAGATCAACGTGAACAGCTGGGCACGCGATCCGTACGTGAAGGCGCTCTCGACGAAGCTCGCGAACGGCACGCCGTTCCCCGAGGCGGTTGAAGAGAGCACGGAGGTGTTCGCGGCTGTGTGCGAGCGCTTTATCGACCTGTTCGGGTCGGCAGGGAAGGCCTAGGTGCGTAAGTATGCAATATCGACCGGAAGGATAAAGAATGGCGAGGAAATGTGTATTATATAAATGACTTTGTTTATTGCTGCATAACCTCTGGAACGGATATCCGCCATGCCATGTCAACGCAAACCAGGAGCCTTCAAAAACGCTTCTCCGGTGCTCAAAACACGACGGACACCATTAGTCTTTCCGCTGCAGTGGCACATCAGCGAGGAAGAATCGCCCTCTACAGTCTTCCAGAAGCTCCGCGAATCGTAATCGGCGTACCGGCTATTCGACTACGGCAAGTACCTAAACAGACTACCCTCTGAAATCAACCTGTAAGAACTACAGTCGAACTTCCCATAATGCATAAAATTGCTTTTTTGATCCTGTCGCGTTTACTACCCACTCGACCCCCCAAACCTCACACAATACTAAAGGGATCATGTATCTTTCAAATGGAGCTATACATCACGAGGTTATGGAGCAGGTCGAATTCTTATCTGGGCTTATACCATCGTTTTTGGTTATGCATAATGGGAGGTTCGACTGTAGACTCAGCGTCAATTGCGATGGCCATTCCAAACAAATTGTCATAGCATTCCATGGATCTGTTAATCTGGAACGAAGGCGATAAAGTCTCCAGCTTGCAGTGCTCACCTATGGATATCCATCAACGTCCGATGAACCGCACGGAAGAAAGTGTGTGCTCACACTCTCTTAAAGGGCAGGGTTCGTCGGGCGTCAAGAACATGAAAAGTTGGCTGCAACAGGACCATTCCACGGGGCAGGTCGAGTCTAGCGGGCCGCGCTGTGTTCCGCAGCGCATCGATCTCGAAGGCATATATGTAAGTAGATGACCGCGTCTTGGCGCTTCTTGCTCTGTTGATGCGATGTATACATTCGGATATCCTCCCTCGTCCTCGCGCGGCTGCAGCTTTACGACATATATTAAAAGACACCGGGGATAGAATCCCAAGATTGTCGCGAACCCCCGAGCTGAGGCTTTGGAAGCTCGGGCGATCCTTTGACATTCGGTACACTCCTTGTAAATCAGCTCCCAAGTTAGGCTTGCTCCCAAGGTCGCTCCATACCCGCATTATTAGATACACGTACGACAGAAAGAAAAAAACCACGTAGTGATTATCCCACGTCTTTATCATCTATTATAGATTTGATAGTACAGACCGAGCATTGTTATATACGGCAAACTCGGATGAAAGACATAACCGAGCTCTCCTTCGCGTGTTTCCTATGCACAGAACCTGTTCGTATTTTGCGTTGTTCGGCGGCAAGCATACCTAGCACCTCCTTCGCACAAGAAATGACGATGCCTAAAAGATTTAGGCGGACTAATTTGATTTAGTTGGCCGACAGATATGCTGATAGAAGCGCACCAAGGTCGGTGCCGCAGATGGGAAGAGCGCGTCCAGTATCGCCGACGTCTACCTTCTTATACAATTATGACTGCGATACAGAAGTGCACGACAAACTCGTCAAGCTTACGGCGGACGCGTCGATGTCCTCCGTTACGTGCGGTGCCTTCCGCAGCGAGCTTCCCTCGCGTTATACGCCTACCGCCGCTCCGAAAGTTCGTATATAGATGCGCTCTAGAATGCGGAGGAAGGAAATCATGTCCGTCGCAGCCGAGAACAAGACCTCCTTTGGGGGACTCAGCGATTGCGCTGGCCATCGTCCGCCTAGTAGTTTTTTTCCCGACGCAATTTAACCGGGGTACAAACGTAGACGTTCGCCGCTTTGTGAGCTGTGCGTCTGTAAATATGGTCTCTGTCTCAACCATTGCCTGCAAGGCGCTATGGTCGACGCAGAAATGGATGACTCGAATTTTTGATTCCGTGCCCGGGCCAATGTGAGCGGGCCGGATCAATAACCTAGCCAAAAATAGAAGCGGTGACTAACACATGTCCTACCGACGGTGATCAGCTGCAGCAAACTCCTTTATCTCCAGGCTCCTCCATTCGCGGCATGTCGCAGCAAAAATTAGGCTGATATGACATTCCAGCATTCAGTCTGCGCTCGAATTTTTGTCGGGCTGCCCGTGCCGCGGGCTTTGAATGCAAATGCGAGCGCTTATGTTTGCATCCCGGCTTGAATTCAATCCATGCCGAATACTTCTAGTCTGATGTGTTTACGGTGTTGTGGGGCGAGAACAATCCCCTTGCTTAGACTGACGAACCAGCTGATCCCTTTTTTAAGAAGACAGGTCGCGAGACGCTTTCTTCGAGTTTCCGTCTTCGTCCCCTTCCACTCCCGTAGACAACTTCAACACCCGTGACAGAGTTCGGCTGGAGGCACTATGGTGCTCGGAAAGAAGGGCGGGGAATGGGGAGATACAGAATCCACCAACCTGAGCATGCAGACTTATCAGCCTGATTCCGAGGTCGAGAAGAAGCTTCTGCGCAAAATCGACTTTCGTATCGTCAGCTCCTTTTCTCTTTGTGCTTTATCTTCGTTTAACTTTGCCTCAGATCCCGGCCATTTGGGTTCTCTACACGCTCTCGTATTTGGACCGCGCCAACATCGGTAATGCCAAGTCGGGGGGCATGGAAAAGGATTTCAAGCTAACCTCCGATGTGTGCAGATTTCCGTTGTTAAACTAATGCGAGAGTGCTAACGTACTGTCTTTTTTCCAGCAATATTCGGTCATCCTCCTCCTGTTCTTCGTAAGTGCAGACAAACCTGTACACAATGCAAACGCTCTTACGCGTTTTATAGGTCTCCTATGTCATTTTTGAGGTCCCCTCGAACATGATCCTCACGCGCTGCCGTCCTTCGCTATTGTATGTGTCGCAACTTTGGGCCTCATGGTTCTTTCCGGATTAATGGTTTGTGTATAGTCTGTCGGCTGTCTGTGTCCTATGGGGCGGTATCGCGGCAGCTATGGCTGCGGGTCAGAACTGGCAACAAATTGCGGCAATTCGCTTCTGTCTGGGTATTATCGAAGCTGCGTTCGCGCCAGGAATTGCCTTTTACCTCTCATCATGGTACAAACGGCACGAGCTCGCCAGGCGCTACGCGCTCTACTACACCGCGACGGCGGTCTCGGGTGCGTTCTCCGGGATACTCGCGGGGGTGATTACGGAATACCTTGACGGCGCGCGCGGTATCGCCGGCTGGCGCTGGCTGCTGCTCATCGAGGGCGTCGCGAGCGCGTTCGCTGGTTGTTTCACGTGGATGATTCTCCCAGACTGGCCGTCCACGACGAAGTGGCTGACACAGGAAGAGATGTACCTTGCGGTCCAGCGCCTAAACCACGATGGTGTTGCGTCATCCGGTGCCGAGGGCGCGGCGCAGCCGACTCACGGGAAAGCTTTCGACATGGCATTGCGCGACTGGCGCACATGGATGCTCGTCGTTATGTACATGTTAGCGACCGGCTCGCAGACGATTCAGTACTTCATCCCTAGTGCGTTGCATTTATTTCTTCTCTTATGTAGGAGCTTGCGCTAAACATTTTTTCATGCTTGCAGCTTTGGTCGGTCAGCTTAACTACTCGGGCTTCATGTTGCAATACATGACGATTCCCATATACGCCGTCGCTGTCGTAGGCATCGTCTTCTTTTCTTTCATGTCGGATTATCGTAAGGAACGCGCGCATTATATCTCCATCACCGCGATGCTCGCCGCGGTGTCCTTTATCATTAGTGAGTTTCACGACTTCTGGATGTCTTCCATATTTCTGGAAAGCGGGCTCACGTACCTTATCTCGCGTAGCGGTGGCTGTTGATAATAAGAAGGCCAAATACGTGTTCTTATGCTTCGGCGTAGCAGGCGTGTATGCCGCGTGTCCACTGACACTGCTCTGGGTGTCAAACATCATCGCGCACCCCGCGGAGAAACGCGCAGTTGCGATTGCAATCGTTAACGCACTTGGAAACAGCGCGTCGATCTACGGCTCGTTCCTCTGGCCGAGTTCCACCGGTCCCCGCTACGTACAAGGCTTCACCGTGACCACGTACGCTTCCCCTTTCCCCTTGCTCACTTGAGTTCTGGGCTGACGTTTACTGGTTAGTGTGTTCCTAGTTCTCCTCGCAATCCTAGCGCAGGTGAACCGGTATCTCGTGGCCAAGTATCCTAGCCAAGGGCTGAATGCACACAGGAGCGGTAGGGATACGCCGGCTTCGGACAAGGCTAATGACGTTTAAACGGTTTTCCCACTTGCCCCCACGTAAAAGCCTCATGTAAAGCTGTGAAAGGCGATGGAAGTATCCAGATTTCAGGAGTGCGAGCTTCTCTCTTTCACCTTATATCAGATGTGGTGTCAGGAATGTTTGTGGGTATTGATCGTCGATGTCTTATTTGCGCCTATACTTGTGGGGTAGAAATTCATCGATTTGGCCGACGGCCGTCATAGGCCCGAGCACCGCAGACTTGATTGAAGTCTGCGAGCTCCCTGAACACTATACTTTACCGTGTACAATATTTTGCATGTACTTAGTAGCTGTGATTATTTGTTGCGATCAAAGAGAATACTTGTAATGCACTATGCATATGAGCCTATATGAGTTCCAAGGCAATTCCGAAAACTGGTGAAGGACTCGTAATAGGCGCATCATTCTTTGGGGGTTGTTACATAAAAATCGTAGTCATGGGCGCCCCTGTAAGTAAAAGGCACGCGCGCCCTCAGTGGTCCAGACTTCATCCCCACACCCCGCGCCTTGGCCTTCAACTAGTGGAGGCTATGTACGCATCGCCCACCACGTCTCCCGACGCTGCGTCTGCGTCTGCATCCGATGCATCCCCCAGCAGTTCAACGAGTAGTGAGTACGCCTTCGGCCATCAGCCAGGATCGAGGAATCCCAAATCGGAACAAACGAGATCGAATTCGAAAGAGCAGCGCGTCCCGCTCGCGTGCCTTCGCTGCCGCTCAAAACGCGCCCGCTGTTCCGGTGTGCGGCCCCGATGTAAGGCGTGCGAGAACGCCAATGTCGAATGCTTATGGTAGGATTACAACATTCGAATGATGCAGAAATAGATGCTAATAATCGGTGGTGCGCAGGCCAGAGGGGCGCAAGAGGAAACGCACACGCAAGGAGATGGAAGAAGCAGAGCGCCTTGAGCGCGAGGCCGTCGCAGCCTCAGCGGCACAGAAACGCAGCCCGACTGTTGTACAGTCCAGCCCGCAACATAATTCACAGAATGCCCACCACACGCCGGTCTGGGTGTGTAGCTCCAGCTAACTACGCATGTTCTTCGTGTCCTTACAGTATCTGTTTCTCCTTTGGTAATAGGATTTCACCGGTATGGACCAGAGGACGCTGGCCTTGACGCACGGCCCATCCTCCGATGAGTACGTCTGGCCGCGACAAGATCCATCCTCACGCACTGTTGCCGCTGGGTCTTGCTCATTCGGGAGTGACTTCGCGGCAGAACTGCTCGCAGGCGCCGGTGTGCCAGCGTCGTCCAGCACTCAGGCAACCCAACTCATGCGTGCTCTCCAAGCGCACACTGCGTTCATCGAGGGCGATCCGTCTACGAAGCAAGATCTCGAACTATTCTATTTCCGAATTTGTGTGCGTGGTTTTCTTCAAATAAAATTGGAAGGAACATATTGATGTCGGTGCTTAGTCTGGCTCTACCGCGATCCAGTAAGTCGCACTTCGTTTGCCTCTTTCTTCTATGTTCCATGCCCGCTCATCGCATGCTAGCCCGGGAATCAATCGCATATCGCTTAAGCTGCAGTCATTGTCAGTCAACATAACTCCCTCCACCGCGAGCGCGCCGGTCCCGAGCAAGCAGCCAACGCAAGTTGAATATTCACGACCAGAAGAACTCTTCGATGAGGACAGGATGCCACTACCGAGCGTGTACATTCCACTCCTCGACACTTTCTTTCGCACGATGAGCCAGCATTTCCCAAGCATCTCGCGCAGACGCATGGACGAGCGCCTTGAAACGGGAACCATGTCGGCCTTCCTACTAAACTGTACGTACACGTTACTGCGCGGCCTCTTCGCGACTTAAGTTATATATAAATATTGCTAGAAGCCACACTGACAACCCGTAAATTACGTATAGGTATCTGTGCGATCAGCGCCAGGTGGCCATTCTCACCCTCTTCTACCTAGATTCTCTTAAACTCATATCTTGCACTTTTAAGATTCCATCCGCCTCGAAACCGAAAGCCAGCTGAGGTTCAAAACGGTTTGTCTGATCGGAGAAGCATCATTTATTGACCCTCGCGTTTTTTTTAAATTCAGGCTTGTGCCCCATTTATAACGAAGGCCCAAGAACTAATGGTGCCACTCTTGCAACTCCCGACCACGGACAGCGTCACGGGATTACTTCTGCTGGCCTGGGCTAGCTATGGACAGGTGGGCGGTCTCGGATGAATTCAAAATAAGTTGTGCTGAGGGTTTGGTCTGTTTGTCTTTTGTAGAACTCAGATGCTGCGTTATGGGTGAGCAGGATTTACTTCGCCGTATGAAGACATGTTTTTCTTACTAAAACGTCGCCAAGCAATATTCCGGGTATGCAATAGCAGTCTTTTGTTGTATTTCTAAATCATTAACCACGGATGAGTAGGATGGCATATCGAATGGCTGCGGACCTTGGGATGCATGAGGTACACCTCAATAAAATCGAGCCGAGGATAAGTCTTAAAAATTTAAACTCAACTGCAGGTCAACGACATCTATGAAACGGGAGGTCATAAAATGCGGGTGCGACTGCTCTTCTGGAGTCTATACATAACGGTATTTTGTCTACAAATCTTGACTGAATACCATATTTATGGCTTTTTTGTTAAAATCCTACTAGGATCGCATCATCTCATTCTCGACCGGTCGCCCGGTTACCATCCCCGACGATGCCATCGAGCTTCCCTTACCGTCCGACGACGACTTCTTCCCGGATCCCGCGCGCAACACGGACGTAGCTGCGTTACACGAGCCCGTCGAGCCAATCCCATTCCAGTACCTCGTGCGTGTACTCGTGTTATGTGGGCGCATTGCGACGATGCTCAACGGGCGGCGCGGGCGCCCCCGCACGCTCGTTGGCCCGAGTGATGTGGACCCACAAGCGCTGAGCGCGCTCCAGTCGCAACTCGTCCAGTTCTACGCGACCTTGCCTGACTCGATGAAATGGAGTGTGGATAACTTCAAGCATCACGAGGGAAGGGGCCATGGGGTAAGTGAAAGCTGCATTTCGAAGGGAGGGCGGGAGAAAAAAATACTAATTGTGTATCAATTAGGGCACATTCTTGACGCTCCACCTGTGGGCGAATGGGGTCATGGCGCTCGTGTATCACCCAGAGCTGACGAGCAGTCGCTCCGGCGCAGAGTCGCCGTTCTCGCAGGGCTTGCAACACTCGATAAGGCTGTCGCTCTCGAGCTCGCGGAGTATAAGCGAGTGTCTGGAACTCGCGGACCTATTCTCCTCGCAGGCCTACGTGAGTGCCTTTTCATTTGATTTACTTTCTTCATTTATCTCTGACTTCGTTTTGGCTATGTGATAGCTTGGGAGTCCGTTCGCTGTGCAGCCCATCTACGTCGCGTGGTAGGTGCCTCGCCCTCTTGTTTTGCCATACTTATACTCTTATGCTCGTGCAGCCTTACGTTCATCTATGAGATGAAGTGCAATTTGTTGGGCCACCAAAGTGGTATAACGCAGGACGAGACGGATACATTTCTGACATCGATCGCGCGGCAGAACCTATCGGTCCTGACGAAGGTGCTCCAGCGCATGGAGCGTTACTGGGCGGGTATACTGTATGTGACGAACGCCCTCGAGCAACGTGCGGCAGGTGAGTGAAGGGAGCTTGCCTGAAGGGGTAAAAGGCTTGGCCTGGGGGGTTAGATACTAACTGAAAATTCTCGGTATGTAGACCTTGGATATTCGCGTGCTGACTCGACACCGAGTCCAATCAAAACATTTATTTCGCTACCCGACAAGGGGCTGCTTCATCGGTATTCGGGTGAGTGAATGGCAGCCTTTTCGGTCTGGTCTTAATCCTGTGTACAAGTTCCTGCGCTGATTGAGGCCCTTTTCCCTTCTTTTTCCCTACTGATGTCGTTTGCAGGTAAGGATCTACCGCACAACACTGCGCCAGCGACGGAGACGTCGCTACGTACTTGGATGGAGGAGGACGCTGCAGCCTCCAGTGAGTATCATCATTCTTGGCTAATCAGGATTATCGAGATTGTACATCTAACTTCCTTCGACATAGGCCAATTCTATGTGGAAGACCTTCTGTCAACATACAGCATTCAAAGCATGTTGGTCCAGCCGGTAGACAACTACGACTTGCAGCATCTGCTCGCTGCGGGTGCTTGGTCGGACGGCAGCGGTGTCAGCGGCAGCAGCGGGCCCATCGGACCTCGACTCGACGGTGGACGGGGCCATCCCAGTAGCATGACAGTTTGAAATAGGTTTGCCCATCTTGATAGAAATGTAGCAGTTACCAGTGTACGTTAGTCTAACTCCGGCGTTGTATGTGGGCGTCCGAAGGTATGTTTTCGGACCTTCAATATTTGTACTAATATGCTCTGTTTTGTCCTTACTGCCATGTATGTATTAGTTGCCGCTGTATATAAATAATTGTTTATATAATTGCCATCTGGAATAGGTGCTTTGCCCAAGCAGTAGCGTGTGGCTTTACATTCATTTTCTCGTGCAAATTGCGTGCAGGTTATGGGTTGGTTCGAAACCACGTTATAAGACGTATCACCGTTCCCCCCTTTCTTGTCTGTCTCGTGTCGGGCTATATATTACACCGTGCTTACAATTTTTATTCCCGAGAGCGCGACCGCGCCGAACAAATGGCGATCAGGATCGACGTTTTTCAGGTCAAGTCTTAATAAAAGCTTGATCGCCAACAATCACGTCTAAAAGTAATTCATAAAGAAGTAGTTCTGCTTCATCCCACGTACATTCACCACCTGCCTATCCCACACTTTTCGAACCGGTAAATGGATTCGACGCAGATTTTCGAAGGGTACTCAGCCCATTATATACAGTCGACTATCTAATAATGCATAAGCTAATAATGCATATGAGCTACTAATGCATACGAAATGGCGGAACCGACTTCGTCCCCACTAAGATATGCATAAAATCTAATATCGAATACTGCATACGAAATTTGGCCATATGCACTATTAAATATGCCTTTTTGGGTAATTTTTTTCAAGATTTGATGCACTTTGTATCCCGATGGTGATCCCGGCAAGACATTAAATATACTTCTGACAGCCAGCATGCAAAAAAAAAAAAGGACAGAAGAGAAATCAATGCTCTTTCGAATTGCTACACAAACTTTGTTATGTAAGCAAAGAAAAATGGAGGCCAATCAAGCACATAACACCCTCAAACTCGTAAGCCAAGAAAGGTAAATTCACCAGAGACATCTGCTATATCAACTGTCTCTGCAGCTGGTGGAACCTCTGACACGTGGATTTGGCAACTCATAAACAAGTTACACTCCATTCATTCTTTCCTGTACAATTTTCAGTTACTATGAGCACATCTCAGGTTCTCTGTTGTCATTATCTTTTGATGCTTTTTAATTCAATTATTATCATTATATCGGTAATTTATATCACTTCGGAAAGCACGCAAATGTCGGCGCTAAACTGGCGTGACAAGAGCATACTACACGGTCACACATTGTCACAATAAAGTGACATCTACTACTGCATATGATCTACTAATGCATACGAAAACTGGGGACGGACCTTATGCATTATTAGATAATCGACTGTAACGTATAAAAGCCTACAGTTCACAGAAGAGACTATACCCTACCCCAGAAGATGACGTCGAAAAATACATACATATAGTACTCGCGGAGTAGGGTATATAACACGACTTTAAAGAATACACGTGTTTTATGAACCATAAGAAAAGGAAAATTCTTACTCGAGTTAGAAAATAAGTATGAAAATAATCAGCTCATAACATAGGCCCAGGTAGGAAAAGAAGGTCTTCAGGGATTAGAAAAATGTCGTCAACAAAAACCATATCAGCCACATCGAGCTCAGCGCGCTCAACCCATGAATAGGATGACTTAGAAATGCAGGTGCCCCGTCGACTAGCGGGGCAGCCGCACCGATCGTCTGATTCAGGCAACTCAGCAGGCTCGTGTCGACCCACCCAGGGAGCGGCGCATGCGTCTCGTTCGCGCCGCCGTCCCCCACGAGCGCGGCGGTGTCGTTGTACCCATCGAGTGTCAGCGTGACGCTGCTCGCGCGGAAGTACTGCACGGCCTGCTCGGGCTGCGGCTGCGTCCTGTTCGTCGGGGCGAACGCGAGCATTACCTGGCTGCCCGTTGAGTTGCTCGCGAGCACGGACGAGCAGTTCGACGCGACAGACGAGAGGAGCGATGTGCTCGTCGCGTTGTCAGCGACAATGTGGAAGGTCGAGTTTCCCGAGGAAGAGGAAAAAGGGACAGTCGTAAGAGCACCACCCGGGCGCGAACTGTTATTCGCATCGCCATACTGAAAATCATAACTCACAATCAGCGGGCCGGAGAGGCAAATCACACGCAGCGGACTCACTTCTGTCGAATGCAAGTATGCGGCACCGCCTAGCGCCGCTGGGCCCCAGATAACCGGCCAGAAGAAAAACGGGAAGCCCAAACCTGCGACCCCGCGCGAGCCGGTGACGCCTGGATATCCGCTCCCATATGTCCTTCAAAACAAAAACAAAAAGCGGTATCAATACCCGACTGAATTAGTTTAGAACCCGAACGTGTGCATACCTCGAGCCGAAAACTTCGCCGCGTGTCCCCCCACCTTGCGACCTGCCGGAGAACAGCTGGCCGCTCGGTATCGTCGCGACCTTTCCCCCACCACTGCCGTACGAGATTGCAGATGACTTTCCTCCTGAGCTCGACCCAGAGCCGATGGAGACAGGCGCACGAGCTCCGCTGCTGGCCCCTCCGCTTCCCGACGAGCTTCCGCTGCTGCCCCCGCTGCTGCCCCCGCTGCCCCCTCTGCTGCCCCCGCTGCCGCTTCCTCCACCCCCGCCCGAGCGCCCCCCACCTCCCCCCTTCCGGCGGTACACTTTCTTCTCAGACGCAGAAGAGAATAAGGGGATGCGCATCGCCTTAGAGATTGACGCGTTCTCCAATATAGACGCTCGTGCGCGCTGGTAAAGGTATACAGATTGCGCTTCTGGGTTCGTTCAAGCGTGGTCCAAACGTGCTTTATATGAGGCTGCCTGGAAGTTTTCCTGCCCGTGCGGCGCTGTCCTTGGAAAGGCTGTGTCAGAAGGCATAAGTACACACGGGTGTCAGGCAAGATACATGTGGAATCACATCGATATGAGTGGCTCAGATTACTCTATGAAACGAGGCTGTACGGCTTCTTGGTGCTGAAAACCGTGACAAGTATAGCCAGCACCAGAGCTCCGGCAAGAAAACTTTGGGACTGTTAGCCTCCAGGGGTTGACTTCAGTTTCGCAGCAGCAGAACGTCGAGGTAGCTAGCAGATATGCACGATGCCCGCAGCGACATAAGAGTTGGCAAGCCAAAGGAACCTAGCAATCTCGAAATATGCTCACGGCACAATGGCGTGAGTGACGTCCCGTATGTGTTGCAGTGCAACAGCGCTCATTCGGCGCTAACGGCTGTTACCACGTGGCTGTGTTCTTTGCGGAATATTTGTCAATTCTATTCTCTCGCTTTTTCTCTCGTCCGCGATACAGGAGACCTCTCTAGAAGTCCATTCTATAAAGATTTTACCAACATTATTACATCGCAATACGTCTATCGACATCAGTATTCTGACTTTCTACATCTGAAATACAGAGCATTGTCAGAAATCCATCTATCACTGTCACTGTGTCAGGCCGAAGAGCCGTGCCCGACCCGAGAATAGCGTGAGTCACATGTAGTAACACGTGACAAAACGAGCGTGAAGTGTCCTTGGTGAATATGAATTTTTCGATCGAAAGGATGGGAACGAGGTGTCACTTTCACTGGCTCTTTTTTTCTCCTTTCTCTGGACCTCGCCGCGCCATACAGTGCTACTACAAGGAAAGCTCTCACTTGTGCAGGTTGCGCGCCTTTTGGCCACGTCGTCTAGGACACCGGAACTTCACTGCCCTTCCCTTTCTTCATCGCCTCTATTATCTAGTCTACTCCCTTCCCGCGGCGGACCAGAGTGGGTGCGACCGCGAACGTTTTTCAGATCGAGTCTGGACGGACCTTACTGAAAGCTTAATCGTCTACTGTCACGTCTAGATATAACTCATGAAACTACTTTCCCTCTTCAGTCGCTGTAACATCGCCTTGAATTGGGATTTTTGGAGCAGGCTGCATACCACTGAACAACGGATCTAACCTGCATTTCTGAACGACCATCTAGTTTCTGGCCGAGTCGATAGCAAGCATCTGATCGGTGCCTAAACAACGGATACGTGGATTTTGCGCACCGTCTTTCTTAGAGGGTGCCCCGTTTTTTTTTTTTCTTATAAAATTTCTATATAAAGGTATAGAGTTCTTAATGGAAACTGCGGCCTGTCCCGGAGGATGACGCAAAGAGATACGTATATTACTCACCTGGCATTAAGGATACATGACAGGGCATTCGAAGGTGCAATCAATCTATGAGCCAAAAGAAAAACTGAAGAGGATGGTTTTTCACAGACACGAGGATTAGAAAAATGTCGTCAACAAAAGCCATATCAGCCACATCGAGCTCACTGCGCTCATCCCGTGAATCGGGTGGCTCAAAAACGGGGGCAGCCGCACCGATCGTCTGATTCAGACAGTTCAGCAGGTTCGTGTCGACCCACCCAGGGAGTGGTGTGTGCTCCTCGTTCGGGCCGCCGTCCCCCGCGAGCGCGACGGTGTCGGTATACCCGTCGAGCGTCAGCGTGATGCTGCTGGCACGGAAATACTGCACGGCCTGTTCGGGCTGCGGCTGCCCTTTGTTCGTCGGGGCGAACGCGATAACGGCCTGGTCGCCCTTCGAGTTGCTCGCGAGCACGGATGAGCAGTTCGCCGCGACAGACGAGCGGAGAGAGGTAGTCGTCGCGCTGTCGGAGACGACATGGAAGGTCGAGTTCCCCGAGGATGAGGAGAAGGGGACAGTCGTAAGAGCACCACCCGGGCGCGAGCTATTATTCACATCACCATACTGAATTTTATAATCTAAATTAGCGGGTCAGAAAGGCAAGTCACACGCAGCGGACACACCTCCGTCGAGTGCAAGTATGTAGGATGGCCTATACCCCAAACAACTGGCCAGAAGTAAAACGGGAAGCCCGAGCCTGCGACCCCGCGCGAGCCAGTGACGCCTGGATATCCGCTCCCATATGTCCTTCAAAACAAAAACAAAACGCGGTATCAATACCCGACTGAATAAATTTAGAACCCGAAAGTATATACCTCGAGCCGAAAACTTCGCCGCGTGTCCCCCCGCCTTGCGATCTGCCGGCAAACAGCTGGCCGCTCGGGATTTTCGCGGTTTTGCCTCCGCCGCTGCCGTACGAGACTGCAGATGTCTTTCCTCCTGAGCTCGACCCAGAGCCGATGGAGACAGGCGCACGAGCACCGCTGCTGGCTCCTCCGCTTCCAGACGAGCCTCCGCTGCTGCCTTCTCCACCTTCGCCAGAGTGCCCGCCTCCGCCTTCTCCACCTCCATGCCCGCCCCCACCTCCGCCCTTTCGGCGGTACAATTTTTTTGACATAGAAGAAAATAAGGGGATGAGCATCGCTTTCGAGATTGAGACTGGGGAGAAGTATAGACAGCACCAGAGCACCGGCAATAAAGCTTTAAGTCTGTGAGGCTTTCACACTTTTTGGCGATTTAGGACCCGCATTAACTGAGCGTAAAAAGCAGAGATGCCCACAGCGAGTTAAGAGTTAGCAAGCCAAAGAGCAATATAGCAATCTTCAAGTTTGCGCGCGAGGCGTGGGGATGCTGATGCCATATATTTAGAACCTTTGCAAGTGGTACTTTCTCAAAACCTAATCCTCGCTCCGCGGATATATATTATCGCGAGAAACATGAAAAGCTGACTATCAATAATCTCAGCAAACAAATACTTATAGTAAACCTATAATGTATAAGCTAACCTTTCTTTATTCTGAAGTATGATTTCCATATAGCGCGAGCTCGCACTTCCAGAAAGAATTACTAGATCATAACTAGTTCATCGGACCTCCAGTCGTTTCCGAATGTGAATTGCTTATAGAATGTGCCCACTTACAGTTTAGATAAAGACTGTAAGGTTGGAAAAGGCACATACTTGGAGCTTTGCGTTGTAGTCCGTAGACGGGGTGACAACCGGATTCAACTTGCGAAACTTTTGGACTCCTCACGTCCTGCATCAAATTAGTCAGGAGCCGAGTTAATGAATGTTTTGAAGGTAATACTTTGCAAAAGCCTTTGCAAAGTTATTTTCAAGAGTCTCTATAACGAAGCAGTGCAACGGCGCTCATTCGGCGCTTACGAAACGCAGCTGCTAACATGTGGCTGTGTTCTTTGCGGGTACCTCATCTGTTTCCTCGTCTGCGACACAAATGACTTTTCTAGAATTCCATTCTATACATGTTTTACCAATATTACTACACCGCAATCAGGATGCACATCTATTGATATCAGTATTCTACGAAGTCGTCGACCACCTTCATCTGAAATACAGAAGCATTGTCATAAATCCATCTATCAGGCCGCCAAGGCCGTGCCCGACCCGAGCACCTCTTCCTTCGTGCGCTTGCCAGTCACGATGGACTCCACGACGCCTAGCGCGTGTGAAAAGTTTGAGAAAAGGACGTGCGGGATGCCCTCGGCCTTGCAATATTCGTGCAGGTCGTTCTCGTTGTCCTCCTTGAGCTTCACGAAGAGCACGTCTGCGTGGCGCGCGGCGGACATGTCTTAAGAGTATAAGGTGCTATTAGTGTTTTTCTGTGGCTCGGTAGATATATGTGCGCGCTTGCCTGAGACGCCGTCGCCGAAGAAGAACAGAGTTGGGGGGTTAGGGAGTTTTTTGTAAGGCAGTATAGCTTGCGACTTGTCGTGTCCAAAGCCGCTATCACATGAGCATTTAGCATAGCTATACCAGATGAGAGTGCATAGACATACCTAGACGGATGGCGGTACTGAATTTCCCACTTCCCCTCGGGCAGTAACTTGACGTCGTTCGACACGATATCAATCGTCGCTGCGTCCTCCTCGCCAATCAGGTTCGAGAGGACCGCGCGGATCAAGGGCGTCATCCCGCTGACAGAGAATGCGTAGGTAAGACGAAGCGGTAAGCGGTCCATGGACTGACCTCGAGACGATGACAATCGGGATGTCGTGCGCTTTGCACCACTTGTGGAAGTCCTTGAAGCCCGGGTCAAGCACGATATCTATCCTGCGTTGAAATATATACTGGGGTCTGAGATGGAGTGGGACATACTGTTTTTGAGTATCTCCTTGCATTCCTCGAATGTGTGCTTCTCGGCTACGCTGGCCAGCATCTCCCTAAATGCATTTCTGCACACCAGACAGAATCAGTCCGTCACCGAGCGTTTCGACGACGCACGCGAGCGCACCTAAACGTCGTCCTGTGAGCCAGGATCTCCAGGTTCCCCTCGCGCCGCTTCGCCTTCCCGAAGCCCAGGTTGTCCGTCATGTCTGCACGCGCCACGTGAGCTCGCGCGCATACATCTCGATGAGGGGGAAATTACTCGCAGTCATTGCTGTCGTACGTCGTGATCGTGCCGTCCCTATATGCCGCCATTCGGACGCGGTCAGCCCTTCGCTTCCTCGTCGTCGCATCGAAAGTCTCGCAAAAACGCACCAGTCCGAAAGCACCACGAATTTCTTGTCCTGGTGCAGCGCCGGGTACGGCAGCGTGCTCAGCGGCGCAGTCTCTTCTGCCGACATTTTTTCTCGTGATAGCAAAGCTCTGGATTCGAGAACGAAGACGAGGAAAATACGTCGGCGACAAGGAAAGGGAGCTTGTGGCGAAGCGGGGGCCCGACGAATCGCCGAGGCACGTTCGCGTAGCTGCCTTTTCTAGACTTCACGTGCTCAGACGCGTGCGGTAAGCAAGGACCGGCGATCCTGTCTCGAAGCGCGCTCGCGAACATGAAGCATTCACAAGTCATACGCATGTACACTCCCCTCTGCGCGCGCTAAAGCTTATTCCATAATCGGTAGGTAAGAATAACTAGTATCCACAGGTTACAAAGCGAGTGTATGAGGACAAAGCGAGGGCATAGAGCCTATCCAGGAATAAATATACAATACAGTGTCTATCCGACGAATGGACTCCGCATAGCTAGAAACACAACAGATCCTGACCTAGAACGAAACATGCGAACAGCGCGTGTGGTGACGAAAGCAATGGCCCAGAGCTCATTCCGAATCACGGAATGATATAGATACAATGTCTTTCCATCCGATAGACTCCTCATAACTAGAAACACAACAAATCCTGACAACGAGTGGAATACGCGATAATCATCTCCGCTTGAAAACGAGTGGCACGCGGATGGGGCTACGGCGTAAGGTTAGTATATGTGTGATGAAGGGACAGAGTACAGCCAGGTAGGCAAGAGCCAATACGTACGTCGACGTGATCCCCGGCTTGAGAGCCAGGATGCGCTCCCGGCGCTGCGCGAACGTCTCCGCCGCGAACTGCGGCTCGTCCTTGATCTCGATGCGGTAGCGCGCGAGCAGGATCGCGAGGATCGGCGTCGCCTCGGTCTCGGAGAATCTGAACGGCGGGAGGCGTAAGCGACGAGCGATTAAAGTTAGTATTCCTTTAAAAAAAAGTAAGGCGTGCAGCGGAATGGACGTACCGACGGCCGATGCACGAACGAGCACCTAAATTAAACGACGAGATCTTAATATATGCGACGAATCGGAAAAAAAGACACACGTACCTCCACTAAACGGGAGGAACGCATCGCGCGGCCAGTCTTCGGTGAAGCGCTGCGGCCTGAACTCATGCGGATCCTTCCAGTACCGCGCTATCGATTTTGTTACAACAAATTATTTTTACCCATCAGTCAAGGATGAAGAGATGGCCAGAAGGGCGGGAGGTACTGACGGTTGTAGTGCAGACCAGGCGTATGCAGGGTGACGTTCGCCCCCTTCGGGACGGGGACGACGAACCTCTCCCCGGCAGCATTGGTTGTGACGAGCGTTGTGTCCTCCGCACTCTTCTTCGGGATGGTCGTCACCTGCGCAAACAGAGGTTGCTTAAAAATATTAGAACGCGGCGGCGCGTGTCACGCACCGGAGGGAAAAGACGGAGAGTTTCGTAGAAGACGCTTGCAAGAATTACAAGGCATCAGTGCGATTTATCATATGGACGGCAATTCCGCTAGGAAATGGACTCACGCTACGACGTAGGACAGCGAGTTCATGTCTTCGTAGGTCTAGCATTTATATTTCAACATTCGATCGCAGACGATTTACACGGACAAATAGAATGGGCGCACCGGGACACGCTTGTCCGGAAGAACGCTCATTATGTGCTGATACAGGATCTCCTGCTGGTCTTGGTAAAGCGCGAGCAGCCCAAAGGTGAAGCAAAGCGTGTGTGCTGTGGTCTGCAATGGACAGCGTTGAGAGATACGAAAAAAAAAAAACCGAGAAAAAAAAAACAGTGATATTATATACCTCATGTCCAGCGAGGAGGAAGATGAAGATATTGCCTGTAATTCAAGAACATCATCGCCAGTTAGACACGACTAGGAGTTAGTTTCAAAAGGGGCTACGGGCACACCGATTAGTTCACTATCTTCCAGACGCGTCCCGGCCTCGTCCTGGTTCGCGTCGAGCAAGCTGCTAAAGAGATCGTGCCGCTCAACTTTCTTCTCCGCTTTCTTTCGGTCGTCGATCATATCTTGCATGTATTTCTATTCATTTATCGAGCCCCATGAAAGTACGAATCCGCAGTTTAGAGACACGGAGCATACCACGAGGAAAGATCCCAGCAACGTACCTGCAGATCCAAGAACGCGCTGCGCACCCTGCGGAGCCGCTGTGTGAGGTTCATCGCCCACTTCGGGACGATCACGTAGAGTATCATGTCTGTCGAGACGACGTGCAAGGCATCCTTGAAGGACATCGTGTATCCTCCGGGCGGGACCTTCCGGTCCTCTGAGAAGGAGATTTTGCGGCCGAAACCTAGATATTGAGTTTAGCACGAAGGGAAAGGAGGTGTATGGGGGAGAGGGGAAAAGGTGGGAGGTAATGTAAAATAAAAGAAAGAAAGAAAAGAAGGGACGTACCGGCAGAGCCGATAATGAGAAGAGCGAGCTGTTCAAATTCGTCTTAGCTCCAATATAAGCAGGGTTTTGATTTAAAAAGAAAAAACAGACGGATAAGGTGATGTCCACTGCGTGGTCGATGACGACTTCTTCCTTGTTCTCCCAGACGTTGTCGATCATGTCAAGCGTAATGCGCACAGACTCGTCCCAAACAAGTCTGTTGTTTGGCTGAAGAAGCGGAAGACAGCAGATAGCTAAGCTTTGAAAGAAGAAACTCTAATAAAAAACGCTTGCCTCTGAGAACGCAGGGTTCGCGATTTTCCTATGTTTCTTCCACTCGTCACCTTAAAATTAATGTGTCGCACCAGGCCTTTCTCTTATCAAGCCGATAAAAAAATATACCTTCTGTTGAGACAATGTTCCTTCCAAATTGCATGATCATTGCATACTGCTCGATGGGCTTGACCCACTTTGCGCGCCATAAAGTGATTTCCTGCGGAAATGAAGCGCTATAAGTTATAGATAATGCCGTGATAGAGGAGAGGGCGCCTATGCACCTTGACAGCTGCTGGATCGGCAACGTTAATCATAACCCGAGCACGGGGCCAAGCAGACACCTGACAGGATATAGTCTATCAATTGCTAAAATCTGAATTCAGGAATTGAGTTTCCATACAACGGTGAAGATGTCTGTTCCATAATACTCGAAATCTTAGAGAACGAAAGTGATTTTTTTAGCTTCGGGCTTCTAGACAGTAGAAGCTCCGAACTCGCCTTTGTACTTGCTGTTCCATGCCTGATTGCGACCAGTGGCGATGCCAGGGATATACACCGGAATGATGTTCGCGAGCACGGTCGCAGGGCTCAACAGGTGCCGGAAGCCACGGAAGTTGCTATTCTCGCCGAGCGCACGCCGTGGCGGGGGGAAGACGAGAAGAACGAAGGGGGGCGGCGCGGATATAGTTAGCAAGGACAGAAAAGGCGACGCTAGGGCGCGATTGGTACGTGTACGTACCCGACAGCCTTAATGCCGCGCCGAAAGTCTATGGCGAGCTGCGCGACGTATAGCAACGGGGCGGAGAGGAGGAGAAGGTAGAGCGTCGTAGACTGGATCATTCTGAGAAGGACGTGGTTGCTTGCAGGGTTGAGACGATAGATGACAGCGAGAGGACGGAATGGCGTGACTCTCACAGTTACTTATAATTTTACGCAGACAGAACGGCGTGGAAGCTGTTTCCGTTCACGACGAGCTCGTCGCTGTGCCTGATGAGATCACTCGCCTTCGATCTCCTCTTATGGCTATGTTTGATCCCAGAACACTCGGCTATAGGCCAATGCTCTCTCGGGTCCCCTAGGTCTAGATCTTCAATCTCAGTATTTACTCCACACTTCGAGCTCTATCGTACGATCGTACGAGTCTGCTCAATTTTTGTTCATTCAGTCGTTTGCAAAAATAATGAGATTGGTCAATAATGAAATCAGGATCTCCGTTTTGCGGAGTTAGTCAACTTCGCATCGTCTCGCGTCCATTGTCATATTGAATGGTGTCTATATGTTTCCCTCACAATCTGTATTATGATTTGTATGGGAAACACCGGTATTTGCGGGCCGGTTTCACTTTCTGGCGACTTGAACCGAACCGGTACCAAAAATGAAGAAAAATGAATATGAATAACATCAATCGTCAGGAGAAGAGCTAATATGTAATATGAGTGAAAATTTTAAACAACTTTGAAGAAAAAATGCACACCGAGGGCGAGGCAGTGAATGAGATGATGTGCGTGGACTTGCCATGAAGGCGGCGTCCTCGATTCCTTCCTTGCATCTGATAGTGATTGGATAGGAGTTTGTTAGAACGCCCACTTTCATTAGAATACGCACCACATGACACAGAGGTGCTTTAGAACTGCAGATGAGGGAAAGATGAATTGACGAGTACCTGGTCACGCAATTTCATTTTTGACCAGTCTCGAGTCTCGACTCCCGTTATTCTTGCAAAAGGCAGTTGATCATCTCATAATGCATAAGCTACTAACGTATAAACCTCAAAACGCATAGAAATGGAGGGGACCTGGACTCCTCGCAAATAAGCTGCTATCTACCATTGCATAGAGTTTTGGAGAGTGCGCATATATATACAGTTGAGTATCTCATAATGCATCATGTCCGTTCCGAGGTTTTGTATGCATTATTAAATATTATGCGGAAGTATTCTCAAAGGTCAGGCCGGGCCAGGTCAGAGCATCTTTTCACCCGACCCTGACCTGGCCAGGTCGGGATTTTCTGAATCTTAGCTGACCTTGACCTGACCCGCTGTGACCTGACCTAGCAGGTCAGGCCAGGGTCGACCCGGGGCCGGCCACCGACCTGCAAGTAAACATATTTTTCCATAAGATGCTCTCCAAAGATACTTTATAGATGCCATTTGCACTTTATAAGACACTCATCACAATAAAATGCTAACAGAAATGTTCCCTTTGTTGGAGTTCATACCGGCGGACCGGCGAGCTCACAGCGAGTAGCTCGGGCCGAGCGACACCTCGCCTCGTGCACTCGGAGGCTCGGTGGCGCGTGCTCGGCTCGCGCCGCCTGCGAGCACAGTGGCTCGGCCCCGAGGCCACTTAACTCGCCACTGGCTGCTCGGCTCGCGCCTCTGAGCCTCTCGTTCTCGGACCTTTGTTATTCGCACCTCGCTAGTACATGTTTCCTTTGTTCTTTGTTTCTTATCTCGCTTTTTACCCCTTTAGTACGAAAAGCGGCTCGCTGAGAGAGCCGAGAATTGTAGTATAAAAACAGACTTTTATTCTTTCGCCCACCTCAGACGTTCGCTACACCGCGCAACGACTGAGGTGAGTTATCCATCTATTAACCGAGTCTATTATACCATTTACTCATTGATTATACTAGCTTACTTTTGTATTAGGTTAGTTGTCAATTGACTAGACGTTCGCTACACCGCGCAACGACTGAGCTTACTTTTGTATTAGCTGTCCGGCGCGGTTCCAGGTCTCACCCCGACAACAGGTTATGAGCCTCGGCTACCACTGAGCCAAGCCGAAATTTTAATTTGTACGTCATGTCCAGCTCACAGGACACCCTCCCCACCTCTGTTCCAAAGCTCGCGACGAGCGGCGCGAACTGGGTGATCTACCGTATGCGTTTCCAAGCTGCCGTGAAGGCAAAGGGAAAGTGGGGCCATTTCGACGGCACGTCGACTCGGCCCGTGGCTGTTACTGCTGCTGTTGCAGCTGCAGCCGTGGCGAACGGTGATCCGAACCCGAATGATGCTATAGCGGCTTGGGACAAGGATGAGGATATCGCGATGTATCTTCTGTCCCAGCGTCTTGCAGATTCGACCCTCATCCAGGTTGGGAACCTGGCGAACTGTACCGCTCGCTGGAATGCCGTGGTACGTGAGTTCACACAGAAGTCAGCTTTTGCACAGACTTCGCTCCGCGCTGAATTTCTCGAGGCTCGCTGCCCCGGTGATGCCGACGTCCGCGAATACCTGAGCGACTTGCGCATGCGTCGCGAAACGCTCGCGCAGTCGGGAGTCGAGATCTCCGACAAGGACTTTCGCTCGACAATTATCACTGCGATACCAAATCGGCTGGCGAACTTCGCATCCGCTCAGCTAACTTCGATGGAGATCACAGCGCAAAACTATGCACTAATCCAGGCCACACCGTTGACTGATGCGCAGATCCGTTCGCTCCGTGAAGTTGATCCCGAGGTCTTGATCCACATTATTTCGGATGAGGCCGACCGTCAAAAACGCGAGCGACAAACGAAGCGCAAAGAGCCTGCGAGAAGCTCGAAGGACAAAGACGAAGCACTGTATGTGAGCTCGGCTGCGAAGCCGAAATCGAAGAGCAACCCGAAGCCGAGAGGTTCCTGCTGGAACTGTGGCGAGGTTGGACACCTCCGAGGCGAAATGCCCGAAGCCGAGGAAGGACTTGGGCAAGCCGAAAGCCAAGGAGAGCGCAAACGCGGCTCTCGAGCCAGATTCGGACTCAGATGGTGTGTGGGACTGCTGTAATGCAGCCTGGGACTCATCCGACGATGAGGATGATGCCGACTTGATGCCTGAACTCGTCGACCAATCGGATAGTGAGGCCGAAGTTTTTTGGTCCGAGGCCGAGTTTTTTGGGTCTGAGGACGAGAACGACAAGGTGTCGGATATGAGCTCGGAAGTGAGCTCTGATGATGATGACTATCATGTTGATAGTGAGAAGGATGAAGTTGCACATGTCACTCACCTTCGCGAGGGCAACAACATTCGTCGCGCAATCCTCGATTCTGGCTCGACACGACACATCTCGCCGTACCGAGAAGACTTCGCTACGTTTGCGGAGACGCCACCAAAGAGCCTGCATGCAGCAAATCAGCAAACCTTTCACGCTACTGGGCAGGGGGATCTGATTATTGAACTCCCGAATGGTGCCGACTCGACGAGAATGACGCTTACAGAAGCCCTCTACTCGCCCGAGGTCGGATACACACTTGTTTCGATAGGTGCACTCGATAGTGCGGCCTACTCGGCAACCTTCAGTGGGAACAAGTGCGTGCTGCGCGATGCAGCCGGCTTGCGTATTGGTGAGGTTATGCGCTCGGGAAAAGGTCTGTACCGTTTTGCGCACAAGCATATCGACCCAACGCTGCAAGATGCAGCAAATGCTGCCGAACTCACACTGAGCCCAATGGAGCTGCATGCTCGGATGGGGCACATTGCGCCTGCAGCTGCGGAAAAGTTAGTACGCAAGGGATATGTAACAGGTCTACGTCTTGACACGTCCGGACCAGTGCCGACACTTTGCGAGTCGTGCGTGTACGGAAAGGCCATGCGAAAAGCGATTTCGCGCGAACGAGAAGGCGAGCGAGCTACTGAGTTCGGAGGCGAGGTCCATACTGATGTATGGGGACCTGCGCCGACGCGATCGCTCGGCGGCCGGCATTACTATGTTACTTTCACGGATGATGCAACACGCGTAACAAAGCTGTATCTGCTGAAGAAGAAGAGCGACGTCTTTCGCTCTTACCGACACTTCGAGGCTTGGGCCGAGACGCAGATGAAGGCGAAGATTCGGATTCTTCATTCGGATCGCGGCGGCGAGTATACTGGCAAGGAGTTCGTTTTACACCTCAAAATGAAAGGAACAAAGCAGAAACTCACTGTTCACGACACTCCCGAGCACAACGGAGTCGCCGAGCGCCTGAACCGAACCATTCTCGAAAAGGTTCGCGCTATGTTGCATGCAAGCGGCCTGCCGAAGTTTTTATGGGCCGAGGCAGCTCGGCATGCTGTCTGGTTGAAAAACCGAACCCCGACACGTGCAGTACAGAATGTGACACCACATGAGGCGATGACAGGCCAGAAACCTGACCTCCGAGGTCTTCGGACATGGGGTGCAAAGTGCTGGGTGCACAATGATTCGAGCTCGAAGCTTGATCCGCGTGCGCGTGAAGGCCGATGGATGGGTTTCGACGCGAACTCGAATGGCCAGCGCATTTATTGGCCTGTGAAGAAAAGCATTAGCGTTGAGCGAAATGTGTACTTTGACCCTGGAGAGACTTCGAGTCGTCTCGAGGGGGAGGAATTAGACAGTGGGGCAGAAATCGAAACGACTTCGAAATCTCTGCAACCGAAGCCCGAGGAGCCAAAAACTTCGGCACCTTCAACACCACCTGAACCCGAGAAACCACCAGATTCTTCGGCACCTTCGGCACCACCCGAGCCCGAGGAGCCAGCAGCAGCTCACCCACCCGAGAATGCGAGGCCAGCAGCGCCTGATATCCCCGAGCCGTGCGAGAAACGAGTCCGAGTGCCCTCGGCCTATGTGCGTCGCATTCAGGCCGGCGAAGGCTCGCATACTCACTGGCCAAATCGCGATGGCGCCATTCCACGTGGAATGCGCAGCCTGCACGAGTTTGTTGACCAGGAAGAAGAAATCGTGAATGCCGCATTCGAAGATGATTATGACGAGGAGTATGTTTTCGCCTCGGCCATGGAAGAGGCCGAAGGGCTTGAACCGAGGACACTCGCCGAAGCGAAGCGGCTGCCGGAGTGGTCAGAATGGGAGCGCGCAATCGAAGAGGAGCTCGCAACACTGCATGCGGCAGGTACATGGGTGCTGGAAGAACCTCCGAAGGGTGCAAATATTGTAGGATCGAAATGGGTCTTCAAAATCAAGAAGGACGCGGCTGGAAACATTGTTCGGCGCAAGGCCCGCCTTGTTGCGCAGGGATTCAGCCAAGTCCCGGGTGTCGATTACTTCGACACATTTGCACCTGTTGCAAAACTCGCATCGATCCGCGCGGCCCTCGCTATGGCGGCCCGACGCGATCTGGAGTTAGAGCAAGTTGACATAAAGGGTGCTTACCTAAACGGAGAGCTCGAGGGCGATGAGGTGATCTATATGCGACACCCACCCGGATATGCGCCGCGTGATGCGGGCACTTGCGTATTGAGGTTGAAGAAGACATTGTACGGACTCAAGCAGAGCGGCCGACGGTGGTATCAGAAGCTTACATGGATCTTTGTTGATCAGCTCGGACTTCGCAGATGTGATGTCGATCAAGCTGTCTTTTTTCGCCACACAGGAAATGACTTGATTGTTGTGATTGTGCATGTCGACGATTGCACACTCGCTGCAACAACTTCGAGGCTCATTTCCGAGCTCAAAGCCGGCCTCGCACAACACGTTGAAGTCACAGATCTCGGGCCACTTCACTGGCTGCTCGGCATCGAAATTCACCGAAATCGCGACCTCCGAACTATTTCACTGTCGCAGTCTGGCTACATTGACACAATTTTGCGCCGTTTTGGACTTGACGAACTGAAGCCTGTCAGCTCGCCAATGGATCCGAATGTGCACCTGCATAGCTCGCAGGGGCCTACAACTGCACAGGACCGAGCTGCGATGCGCGATGCGCCATATCGCGAGGCGCTCGGCTCGCTGATGTATGCAGCGATGGCAACTCGGCCTGACATTGCTTTCGCAGTAACACTGCTCTCGCGTTTTTCGACAAACCCCGGACCGACCCACTGGGATGCGGTCAAGCGTGTATTTCGCTACCTCAAGGGCTCGCGTGCCCTCCGGCTCACTTATGGTGGAGTTGGTGATGTTGGAGATGGAGGATTGAAGGGATATGCGGATGCGGATGGTAGCATGCAGGAGGACAGACGCGCGATCTCAGGTAATGCGTTTCTCATTGACGGAGGAGCTGTCTCGTGGTACTCTAAACGACAGGAAATTGTCTCGCTCTCGACGACCGAGAGCGAGTATGTCGCGGCCACTCACGCTGCGAAGGAGGCAATCTGGCTTCGCCAACTGATTGGACAAGTCTTCGCACCGCTCGAAGGGCCGACAACTTTGTTTTCCGACAACCAGTCCGCAATTGCACTCACCAAGGACCACCAGTACCATGCTCGCACAAAGCACATCGACATTCGGTACCATTTTCTTCGCTGGGTTTGCGAAAATGGTACAATCAAACTTATTTACTGTCCTACTGCCGACATGGTCGCCGACGCGCTCACGAAGGCGCTTCCCTCCTTCAAAGTCAAACACTTCGCTGCCGAGCTTGGGCTCCGCACGGTTTGAGGGGGAGTGTTGGAGTTCATACCGGCGGACCGGCGAGCTCACAGCGAGTAGCTCGGGCCGAGCGACACCTCGCCTCGTGCACTCGGAGGCTCGGTGGCGCGTGCTCGGCTCGCGCCGCCTGCGAGCACAGTGGCTCGGCCCCGAGGCCACTTAACTCGCCACTGGCTGCTCGGCTCGCGCCTCTGAGCCTCTCGTTCTCGGACCTTTGTTATTCGCACCTCGCTAGTACATGTTTCCTTTGTTCTTTGTTTCTTATCTCGCTTTTTACCCCTTTAGTACGAAAAGCGGCTCGCTGAGAGAGCCGAGAATTGTAGTATAAAAACAGACTTTTATTCTTTCGCCCACCTCAGACGTTCGCTACACCGCGCAACGACTGAGGTGAGTTATCCATCTATTAACCGAGTCTATTATACCATTTACTCATTGATTATACTAGCTTACTTTTGTATTAGGTTAGTTGTCAATTGACTAGACGTTCGCTACACCGCGCAACGACTGAGCTTACTTTTGTATTAGCTGTCCGGCGCGGTTCCAGGTCTCACCCCGACAACACCCTTTTCTCGAGGAAGCTAGAAAACCATATTCAGTTTGGTGCATATACAGTAATCCAACCTTAGCTTTGTAAGCAGTGACACAAAACTGCAAGTACCATATGCAGTATATTTGTCACAAAAGAACTGAAAATTAATGTCTGGTTTACAGGTGGATTTAATAAGTTACGGACCGGCCGAAAAAGGAAATTGTTCGTGCCAGCTCTTGAGCACCCTTGCAATGCCAGTTTTTTCAAGGGTATGGCTCCTGCGGCTTGACTGCGGAACAAATCAACAAGAACCACAATGATTATGAGGTTTCTATTTGGTGCGTCGAGATTTTTTATCACATATGAGCAGTGAGATCCACAATTTTGACGCGCGTCGACACACCTTCCTTTTTCGGCCGGTCCGTAACTTTTTAAATCCACCTGTAGGAAAGTGCATATCTGAGTGGACTTGGGTCGGAAATTTCTCAAGCTTTCACAGCTTCTTGTCTACCTCTCAAGTACTTCCGGGTCAAGGCCGGCCCGGGGCCGAGGTGGGTCGGGGAATTCTGGCTGATGCTGACCTTGACTCGACCCAGCAACGGCCCAGCAACGGCCCAGCTTGACCTGATCCGCTAGTGACCTGACCCGCAAGTCAGGTTGTGGTCGACTCCGGGTCAGCACGGGTCTGACCCGGCCTTTGAGAACACTAATTCATCCCTTCGGCATATTCTTTCTTAGCAGATTAAAAAAAAAAGAGAAAACAAGGTCTGACAGAAGCCTGATGAGTTTTTTAAGAGGCTACAACCTAGCATCCATTACCGAAAAAAAGACGCTACTGTCAGATATGCTAAAGATCAATTAGGT
>JAJOHG010000300.1:0-31032 GCA_021029095.1 Phellopilus nigrolimitatus | reverse complement strand
CTGTGTTTTTTCTTTCTTTGTGATCTTCGTATCGATTTGCGATTGGGTGAAGGATGTGGAAACAAAACACTCGTTGACATTCGAGTTTGTGGACCATTTTTGCTCCATTTCCCATAATACCGCGTATACCCTGGCGATTTGTTTCCCCACTTCCACTGGCGTATTCTAGGACTGGGTTTATTTAAAGTATGTCTTAAGCCGACCTTCCAGTCATTCGTTTGTTACATTCATATATCTTGCTCTTGCTGTTCTGATGTGCTTCAATACTGAATGAAATTGCTTCTCTGCGTATGCAACGTGGAATCGACTGAGAAAATTGCACGCGCGGTGGAAATATTTTGCAGCAGGAAGTTCTAGCGTGTTGAGGATAGTTCGATCGAAAACGTCGACGCTGTTGTTCCCGAATAGGAAGTAGTGTATCTCTTGAGCTGAGTCCGACGTTGGGCCCGACGAGCACAGCGTTCCCCTCGCTGTACGCACTCGCCGCACGCCTTCTCCGCTGCTTACCTATTCCATCTGCTTTTTTTCTCCATCATCCGTCGCCGCACAACGGCTTGACCCCGATTCCGGGTCATTATTCGGCTGTCAATCATCGCCCTGCACCGACCCGTTTGCTACAGCGTCGCTGCGTTGCCTCTCTTCTACCCAGCACTGGCCCGACTTCATAAGCTCAGACCACGATCGGCACAACACGAATCCTATCACTAAGTCGTATTTTAGACTTCGGTTTTCGAGTTCGAAAATCTGTCGATACGCGCACCGCGCCGCCCGACCCCTCACGCGTCAGCATGGCCGAGTTCGAGACCCGGCCCTCGTCCGTCTACCGCAGTGGTGAATGGCACCCTAACGGTCATTCTACGGAGGCAGGCCCATCTTCCAGTCGCGCAGGACGTGCGAGCACGTCTAGTGGCTCTATGAATACCCGACGCCGTTCTTCAGCTGCACCTCCAGCCGGCCCGCCCCCTAGTCAGCCCATACCAAACTTGCCGGCATTATCGGAGACTTCGACGTATGGAACCTATGATCTTGCAGACGAGTATCTGTCAAATCAAGAGCAAGATGACACCTACGCCACTCCAGTTCTTCCGAACCCGCCAACCTTCATCTTAACCCTTTCCAGAGACCGACCGCCTCTCGCAACTTGCTGCTGTGGCGCAATTCTCTCAAGCAAGACTAGCAGCGGTTTCAGCTTCGCCGCTCTCTCCCTTTTCCAGCAATCTGTCGGACTCGCCTCCTCGTTTCCTTGTTACCCAGAAACCCTCAGTCATCGCAGGTACCCCCACGGGCTCCTTCGCAAGAAATCATACCTGACCGTTTACTGTTGTCTCCCCCGGACACAAAGAGTCCGTGGCGCCGGGAAAGCCATCTTCTCGACGCGCTCTCACGAGAGCACTCGAGCTTGCTAGAGAAGCAGTAAAGCTCGACTCGACTAACGATGATCCTCATGGAGCGATTCAAGCATATGGCCAAAGTGTAGCTCTGCTTAACGAGGTGATGGAACGAGTTATGAGGGGTGAAGACAGTGGTGATCACAGACGGAAGAATGGTCGGCGAAGAAGTATTGTTGCTCAGGAAGAAGAGGTTCGAAGGCTTAAATCCATTGTGCGTGATATTTCTTCATCAACATATGTTGTTTAGTGTGCTTATTGCCCAGTATTCAGCATGATACCTACGCGGACCGCATGAATATCTTGAGTCTGATTTATAGCATACCCACTAGCACCCAGCCACCACAGTCCCAGTCATCTTCTCGATCAGATTCGCCATCATCGCAGACCTCGAAAGACACGCAACCTACAATAACGGACGATGCCAATGGTGATAGTCACCGATTTTCGCCGGACACTGGCTTTCGCGAGGCCTCTCGGAAGTCTGACTCTTCTAGTGGTTCGCCCTCCATGACGAGTGCTTCTGCTGCCTTACTTTTACATCGTAATAGCATCGAGCAGCTAAGTAACACAGCGCTAAACCGGGCTTCTACATCACCATCTTCAAAGCAGACATCAGGCATAACTCGCTTACGATCGTCGTCAAATTTACCCCCTCGACCTCCGGCTCCTTCCAGTTCACCTCCTTCCACGCCGACTGTCGTTGAACCTTCGACAAGCACCTCTGGAAGTCCACCTTCGTCGCCTCGACTTCTTCCTCCTGTAGGCGAAGCCATACGGTCCCGCGGCAACTCCGTCGGTCACAGAAGAACAGGCTCTGGGAACCGACTCGAAGTGCTGAAGGAAGAAGCGGCAGCCTCGTCAATGAAGTCTCAGCAACAGCATCATTATGATCATGAGGCTGACCTTCGTCGAACTCATGTTAATGGCACTCATGTGAACCACCGAACGAATCACGAATCTCCGCCGTTACCAGCTTTACCTTCACCGTCTAACTCAGATCCCGGATCCTCCATCACTCCACGCGGTATACCGGTTTCTATCGACGTCTCGCAGCAAGCCACATCGCCTCCTGATGCCGGTCTACCATCTGCTTATACGAATGCCAGACCTAGAGGCGGCTCGGCCATGAGCTCGATGTCCGAGTCGACAGGTATTAAAGCTTTACAGCCGCTGATTAATGAGACGCCTACGATGGGAACTATTTCACAAAGAAGGAACAAGCCGAGTATATCATCGACCATACTCGAAAGTTACGCTGATGGGACAGAAGGTGCCCTATCCAAAAGATTAGGCACATCCCTTCCAAACACAGCCTCGAGTCTAAATACGGGTCGTAGTCGAGCATCGTCACATCCCGTACGATTGTCGAATTTATCAATTCAAGGTCTCCCTACGGAGTTTGGATCACGGCCTCCCTTTCAAGATGTCAATTCAAGCTTTGCTAGCGCGCAGCAGTTGCCTGGCCCGCGCAAAGCTTCATCTGGTTTCCGCCAAAGTCCACAGCCTCCTTCCCGGACCGCTCGTCTGACAGGAATCCCTCCGTCTTCATTCCCTAGCCTAACCCTTACGCTAGTCCCCCCTCCTCCGGTTCTTCCGGGACAATTACCAACGACTCCTACATCGCCTCTACCACCTGCCCCACCCACCGATACCCTGAGAAAGCCATATCATCTTATGAGTCTTTTGGGCCGTACGATGTCCTCGAAATCCGGTGGATACATCACGCGTAAATTGCATGTGCCCTATGAAGTGTGGTCACAAGGAGGAGCGAAACTTACTAATTTACCGGAGAAGATACGTGTTGTGGAGGTGCTGTGCGATGCGCTAGCGGAAGTCCAGAATGCTAGTGTTGAATTCTGCGGTCCTATGGGCGTGGCGAGTGGAATGGGTCTAGGTGTCGGTAGCATCACCAGGAAGGACGGTGAGATTTGGATATCTAAGCTCGAGGAGTTCCTGCTAGTATGCGACAACGTTGTTTCGAGTTTTGGCAAGAAGCTGAGCGTCGGCGAGGGCTTCGTGGTAAAGAAAAACTCTGGCGTGCGTGCTTGTTAGATACTATAACAAATACGGACCGCTGATTTCGGTTTTAGGTTGGCTCTTGGGGTGGTAAGCTTACCCGTCAGTTAGACAAGTTGACCAACGGGAAGAAGTAGGTTACTCCTTCATGTTTAGTTGCTTTTTGGACTAACACGTTTCTTCAAGTCTGGACTCCCCAACGCTCTATGTTCAAGGTCTCCAACGTCTATTCCAGCTGACCCAGCTTCTCGATGAACATACCATGGCGCTCAATTCACAGCCGATAGCACCCGTATATGGCGCGCTTGCCACCGATCTTCGGATGACCCTTGAGCTAAAGCTGAAGCGGTCATCTGAATTCTTTGCCAGCGTCGTCCTCACATTCGTGATACGCGATCTCTCGCAACTCCTCGACAAGTACGCCAAGAAGGGTGAAAAATGGCTGGCCGAGTAACTCATGATTTAGTGCCGTCCTGTCCCGCTGTTTATTGTACATTTGTTATTGAGATTACACAGGAAAACTGTAGTTTTATGTTTATGCCTTGGGCTAGAGTATCTGCATGGAATGTCTTGACTTTTATTTTCATCCACTCGTGTTTCGTGTTTCTCTGTCATCAATAATTAATACCTTCACGATTTATTATTTCTCGAGGACTTTTGTGCAATTTACCGGAATATGATACATTGGCTTTTGATGAATAAACAGTCTATGATTAGGCTTCTTCGTCACACAAATGCAGGCCATGGAACCGACTCGTTTTTAAAGATAAAATTAAGGCAATAATCAAAAATTAAAATCTAAGACGTAACCCTCCTCCGAGAGGAAGATGATCGTCGAAGAAAAACATCATCGTGAGATCGAACGTCTATTGTAGTCTTAAGGTTATGGTATCGTTGAAGGTCGTAAGCTTCCGAGCGTGCGATCCCCGCGGAATCGCTGGGAAGCCAAATGATAGGCGAAGGGGCAATCAGTTCGGGAGCATACAAAATCCCAGCCATTTCTTCGGCGTGGTCAGCAAACGGTAGAGGTGGTAAGTGTGGTGGTGCGTCAGGATGAGTTCGTGCCGCACGTTCGGTGGCAATGAGGTCGTCAAGAGATTCTGTGTCTGGGTAAAGGAAGTAGTCAGTGGATGGCCTGCGAACCCGAGCTTATAGATAGACTCACCTAATGGAACAGCTTCGCGCGCTTGGTGAGGCGTTGGCATGACTGCGAGCGTAAGAGACATCATCTCCAACACCGATGAAATGGAGCCGCGTGGTCGCATGCGGGGTGCACTGGCGAAACTAGCACCCTCGGATTCCGAGACATCCTTGTTTCTTGCACTTGCCCTTTCTTCAAATGTGTCGAGGGCATTCAAGGTGACTGTGCTCAGCGACTTTCTTCCTGGCAATCTGGTTTTCCAGCATGCATAGGCTTCTATCATAATGATAGCAGCGACACCGAAACCAATCAGGATCCCGCCTTCGATAAAAAGTCTTCTGGTCAAAAAAATCACACCAAGCAAGATGGGCTGGAAAGTCACGACAACAGCGAATCGTCTCAGCAGCCAGATCTGCAGTAGTCCACCAGTTTGAGCATCTGTGCGACCGTACACGTAGCCGACAAGGAAGCGGTGCGCTTTTTATTATAAAGTAAACTTGTCAGAGCAAGCGCTGCAGACCTTGCAGAACGTATGAGTTCAACACTTACCAACGATCGTCAAGAATAGTAGAAGGACAACGGCTGGTCCGATTAGAGGAAATATGAGCGTGAATGACGATGCAAGAATGACAGCAAGCACGCAGCACGCTGTGGCATATGTTGGATTGTATACCCTTGGGTATTGTGCTGAAAATAACGTTAGTAAAGGACGACATAAAGTAGACAAAATATGTGCCTCTAAATTGCTGTCGTGGAGTGATGGCTCTTCGTCCCTGTAGTAGAACTTCTCTAAGCGCCGCCGGCTGAAGAAGCGAAAGTCCTGGGGAAATTATAGCGACGTTGACAACCAATGCGAGGAAGAAGGCGCTCATGTAAATTGAGCCGTCGGCAATAGTACTTGGGCGCCCGGAGCCCACCGCAAACGCGTCCATTGCAAAGACCACCGCGCCGACTGCAGTAAACCACATCATTCCGACCACAGTCAAGATGTAGAATGTCGCCTTAAATGTCGTCAATCGAGTAGACGATACGGAAATGGCGCCGCTGTAGCGTGAGGCACCTGTATTGAGGTCGAATAAGGGAAAGGCCGGAATAAACTAGTTGCGTATTCTTACGGTCAACTGCACCAACTGCACCAACAAAGAAAAGAGTGGCGACTATTGCTGGCACCAATGCTGTCGCTATTCCCGGACCCAATGTATCATCATCTAAGAACGACTGAAAAAATGGAAGGTAATGTGCAACGTTTGGAGCGACGGCAACGGCAAGGCCGGAAACAGCAATCACTGTAAAGAAGTGCACGATCATGTTAGCAAAGTTAGTCATCTATCGTAAATAAAGTATGGGTGTACGTACACCCCGCCCCCAACAGGATGGTAATCATCGCGACAAAGGACCAAAAGGAGACCTTCTTTTCTAATCCACCACTGTCTTGCAATTCGCTCCATAAAATGTCATCCTTCGACCGTCCTTCAATTAGCTCAACGCCGGGTAAAAATCGTAACCCTCGTCCTGTGATTAACCACCCCTTGATTCTCGCACCGTCTGCGATATCGTTGTAGCAGTCATTTTGTGCGTCAGAAATCTCGTTATTAATCTGCTTAAGTCTCGTTCGCCACTCGCGGATGTCAGAATACACAATACCTAGACCGTCGTGGTCAAGACCGGATAGCGGTCTAACAAAAGGGCCTTGAGGCTGTAATCGGAGGTGGAGGGGTACCTGCGCCTCGTTCTGCTCGCCGTTGACTCGAGAACGCATAGGGAACGTCTCTCTTCGTTCTGTGGGCTGCTGCGACGAAACATGACGCGTGTGCTTGAGATTGCTATTCTTGTTGACTTCAGAGTGCGACAGCGGAATTCCACGCAAAACATGCGCAGGGTAGTCCAATTCTTCGTCGACTCGCGAAACGTCTCTCGATGTCCCGGGATCAACAGACCCAGTCAGTGGAGACGTTTCAGTGTCTCCTTCGTTCCCAGAAGACGGCTCCATGCCATGATTGGGCCCATAATCAGGTATGGGACCCAACTCTCCCTGGTTTAGTGCGACGCGGCTCCCGATCGGTAAATTCCCTCCGGCGTCATCGCGGCTGGATTCGTGAAAACGACTACCTACAATTCGAGAGCGCACACTATCACCAAACGACGGTCCACCCCCATAAGAGCTGTCGTCTCCCGACTGAGAAGGCAAGCGTCCGTCACTTATACCGCGCACATTTCGAAGCTTGTAGTACTGCGATGGTGCGACATACGACGTAGGCGCTGCTGAGGAGGAGGAAGCGGTTTGGCGGCCTCTATGTCTGCGAGCGCGCTTAGAGAACAATGAGATCATCGAGCAAAGATGGAATTTAACCGTATATACTTACTGTAGAGCCTGCAAGGGCTTTCGGTCGACTAATCTGCATTTTTATGCTGTTTTCGTCCTCTGGGACGGGCGGCACTGGTATTTCTGCAATTGAAGCATCAGGTGTCGAAAGCCGGAACGATGCTATGTATTGCGCTTCCGAAACCTCCAGGCGTTCAAGTATGCGATCGCGTTCGCTGATAAGAGCGAAAAGCTCTCCAGAGTCCCTTATATATACTTAATAGCCTTATCTAATTAGGTAAGTTTAAGACATACCCTATGGAAAAAAGGCTGCAGATATCAACTTGTAGCGTTGACTTTTCATCATCGTTCAAGGGACGCTCCGCTTCATCTCTGTCGCGGTTTTGTTGACTCTGTGTTCGCGCGCGGTATCCCGATCCAACCCCTGCCATGGCACCGCTCGTTCCGATACCTCCTTTACGGTCTAACGAAGCAGTTAATCCAGATTTAATGATAAAGTCCTTGATGCGCTTTTCGCCCCATCCTACGAAGCCCGGAGCGCTTTTGGCACTCAACCAACCCATCTCTATGCCGTCGCATCGCACTTCCAGCCAATGTCTCCGGTAGTTCACAAGTCTCGTGAACTCCTTCATGAGCTTATACAGAGCGGGAGGCATACCGAGAACCAGAGCAAATACAGTCAGTATAATGAGGCGGGTCCGAATATTTGAAGAGATATCCCTTCCGTCCACCACTGCCCTTAATGAAAGTTTGCTTTCTGTAGAGAAGTTTTCGTCCTCAAGGAGCTGTAGCAAACGAAGAAGACTGAGGTCCTGAAGTGTGGAGTAAAGACCGCCGAAAGATGCCTGAGGAACAGATTGTGCAAGGCAAGGGATACTGACGAGATACAGAGGCAGCGCGCCAGCGAGACCAATGAAAGACCAACCCAAGACAATGATGAGGCAAATCCACAGTACTCTCTGGCTGAGTTGCCCATCTGAGGGTAAACCTTCGCCTGCATCCGTTTTGTTCATATCAGACTTATCTGGAAGCGATGGTACAAATGGAACATTTGGAAAAAGGAACGCCCAAAGCGTATCTTTCAACGGCTGAGGTCGAAGACTGGAATAATTTGCGCGTTAGATTTCTCACCCAAATAAAAGTAGGAAATGGCACACTTTGGCGGTGGAAACCATTCTCTAACACCATACACCTGTCTGAACCGCGTACGTAGTACAGCAAAGATAACCTTTGCGTTGCACAGCAATGTATAAGTAGATTTCATTGCGAGCTCTGACCGTTTTCAGAATTGCTCACCCAAATTATTAGTCCGATTACACTTGGTAATACAACAGTGGCTATTAAGCCTACAGAGGATACATCCAGCCCATGTCCAATACAAACTGGCTGACTTTCTGCAGAAATGGATCCCGAGTCTGGAAGAGAAGTTCCAAAATTGAGGATGCCTGTAGAGGTCGTTAAGGTAGTAGGTACGAAAGTCGTGAAAGTAGTCAATGACGATGTGACAGTAGATGGTATAGACGCCGTAATTGTCGTAGAAATAAATGATAAAGAGCCTGAATGTCCGTTAGTCGTGTCGCTGGGCGCAGGAGCACCGGTAGACGATGCAGCAACACCTGATCCGTCTGTGCTGGCTATACGTGAAGTGGACGTCAAGAAAGATGAAGACGGATTATGAGTGCTAGTAAGCGTGTTCGATGTTACGGCTGCAGCGCTCGAAGATGACCCTTGCGTCTGTGTGCTAGTTGAAGGAAAGGTCGAACTGTCGCTCGTTATTCGCCAACGTTGAGCGAGATCGCGAGAGCCATAGTCGTGGCGCACTGAGAGAGGGCTGTGCTGCGCGAGGCTGTCGGGCATGCTCATAACCGTATCTGTCGAGTCAGTGAATGCTGACGGGGAATAGGACGGTGTGAGACGATGCGAGCAGACCGCGTGGGATGACGAGAGCGGAGTGGAAAACAACGCGCCTCAGGCTGGCCTGCGCAACTTTTGAGTTCGTCCAAGTCGTGTCCACAATTAGCAGATTGCCATAAACGGTCGAAGCAACGCATGCCGTCCTTGTCAGTTTTGTCTGAATTGCTCTGGCAACATATTTTGATGATCGTTATACGGCCGCACAGCTTAAGAGTTAGCGCAACACATTTCGTTTGGAATAGTGGGAGCAGAACGGAATGCCATTCATTATCTTCGACAACCACCGACTCGGATCTCTCCGGCTTCGAAATATTCTTTTTAGCAGTGCTCTGACGCACACAGCAATGATCAGCGTATTGATCGACGTGCATCGTACGTTCATAGAACTCAGTCAGAATTTGCAAGTCAATTGCACTACACATTAGCAAAAACTACCAGTACGCGTGAGCTATGCGCAGCAACCAATAAAACACAGTATGCATATACTAGTAAAACATTCAACGAGATCTCTACAATGAAGTCAAGTCGTAAACCAATGCAAACTAAGCATATGACAGGGAAATTTAAATGGACAGACATATGAGAAATGCTCTGCTCAGCACAAGTGCTCTATCGCTCCCCGAGGACGGCCAGTGCAGCGCGCAGCTCTTTACGAGCTTGCTCGGCGTCTTCGTATTCCAATGAGGAGATCGCGTAGCGACAGTGTTTCTGTGCTTTTGCGATTAACAATGGCGTAAGCTCCAGGGGACGGAGAGAGCTAGGGATAGGTTCAAGGTGTTGGCCCTTGTGAGAGGGTACGCTGAGATCGTAATTTGCTCCGTACGGCTTGTAAGGGGGCTGACTGGATGCTGTTGGAGGAAGACCTGGTTCCGAGATTTGTTCTGGCGAGCCATTAGGCCTGACATGATTATGCGGAGGGTGACCATAAGTAGACGAGGATAAGACGCTCGAAGTCGTCGGAAAATGCGACGAAGGATGAGCAGGATTTAAGTGTGGATTACTAATCTGAAAAGGAGAAGTTTGACTAGAAACACTGGACCGCCTCCTCTGCCTCTCGTGTCCCCTCGAACCAGTAGGTGGGGCCACAGATGGCTGGGAGGGAAGTCGAGCAGAGTCTGGCGAATAACCACGTTGAGATCCAACAGCATCTGCAGGTGAATCACTTTGTTTTATCGCAATGCCTCCTGTCGATGAGTCCCGCAACTGTCCTCTAGAGTTCGGAGGAGGCGATTCCTCAAGACTTGCGCGAGACGAGCTTGATGACGATGAGTCCGGTAACGGCGTCATCTTGGGATCAGTCTTTCCCAGAGAAGAGGAACCAAACCCGTATGACGGTTGCGCAGCAGAAGAAATGGAAGAAATGGCGGTTGTATTTATCGGATCAGCGTACCCGGAATCAGGCGAGACTGGCGACGGTCCATTCCTCGAAGATAGGCCACCGACGACCGATGGCGTAAAGTGAACCTTTCTTGATGGAATGTCCACTGGAATCGAAGATGTGGGGACATCGTTCACCGTCCCACGAAGTAAAGTTCCGTCGTTGAAGTCATTTGATTGGCCTATCCCTGAACTCGTTGACGTCATATCCGCGTCGTTCTGACCCTTCCAACGGTTCACGGCACTCGTGAAGGCCAGTTTTGCAGATGACGATGCGGGACCGACGCCTTCAGAGCCAGGTGTCGCCACCGTGCTCCAATTACTAGGGCTCGACGGCTCAGCCGGAAATGCGTCTGGGGTATTCTTCAGCTTTGAAGGCATCGTTCGGGACATATCAGTCTCTGTGGAAGGTGCAGGAGGCGTGCTACCACCGGGAGAGAGATCATCAAATGTTCGTACGCTTGTTCGTACGCTTGAAGCCTCGATGGCGGAGGGAGTTAGCACATCCTCGGGAATTTCGTTGTCTGCGGATCCAGGGGTAGGTTTGCGGCCTTCGCGGAAAGCCTTTGCGATGTCGGATGCCTTCCATTTCGCGTAGCGGACCTTTTCGTTGTTCTATAGGCGTCTTGTTAGGTTCAAGGACAGTTGTACTAGGTTTGATGTAAGGACTCACCACTTCTGCATTATTTGATTTTTCAAAGACTCGGAGAAGCTCAAGAAAGTTAGCAGCTGCTAGAAATTTCTTCGCTGTAGAACTAAGAAAGGTGAATCAGATGGAGTCAGAAGCACACCAATAACCGATCTCTTACCGCGTCGCCTCTTCTCTCCGGTCCTCATTGTCTGCCAATGCGAACACCTTTAGTGCAAAATTCTCCACATAAGCAGCACCGGCAGCTTCATTATCAACAGCATCGTTGGCACCCAGATCCTTTTTCATCTAAGGAGCCACAGTATTTGTCAGCAAGACACGCGTTCGGGAAATAGATGAAAGGAACTCACGTCCTCCAGGAGCGTAATCAACGTCAAAAGATAATCCCGCGCCCCAGATTCATGAGACTTCTGGTCAAGACCGACCTGAGCAGCATAATACGTGCCTGTGCGGCAAAGGTCGCGTAAATACAACGGAGGCGAATTCGATCGCATATACACGTACACCAATAGGCCATTACAGGGTCCTTTGACCGGAGCTCCTCGGCGCGCTGGACGTAAGGTGAGACAGACTTGAGGCTAGGAGGAGGCTGCGGCAACATTCCGGCTATCTTCCGGGATGCCATGCTAAAGTGATAGTCGAATCGACAGTAATGACCGACAAGCAAGGTTGTAGGGGAAGCCACAACAGGTGTTTTGAAATTGAATACGCTCGATAAGTAAACGTACACGTGATTGGGTCGTGGGGAAATGAACAATGGTTGAACTTGACGGAAGAGCCACTTGGTGCAACGTCTGGCGTCCACTCAGACAGTCGGAGGCTCCAGTAGTGGTTCTGCAGACGTCCGCCTTTTATAACGCCTGCCGTCGACGCCGAAGGACAGTGCGCAATTTGCCTCGGATCTTGCCTGTGAAGAGTGGCTACAGATGCATTCCAAGATCCACTTTGCTCCGTGCTCTGCCTTGCATTATACACGTGTAATTGAATTCTTCGTCAATTGCTCGAAAATCCGCAGAGGAAGACTGCTCTCATCGCTCTCAATTGAAGTCTATCTTGATCTATCTTGCCTACCCGTTGGACGTTGAACAGACCTTCAGCTGACCTGACTTCAACTCCTCGATCATGTCTGCCGCAGCCAGGTGCTATCGTCGTACCCGTCTTGTCGATGGGATGCTCGTGCCAAGCGGCATTATAACTGCTGACTTAACCTCTCATGGATAAGCGAGGAACAGTCACATTTCGATTAATGCCAGTAACAAATAAATTTCATACATAAAATTGCAAATTCGATGAGATGTACAGTGAGTGACGTGCGATCAAGAACATTGCGTGGCGACATGATAGGTATATACAGGCATGTGCAGTAACAGGTGGACTAAAGCTACAGTGGTGCCAAATCCAAATGCAGGTCAGATCCATAGTCGGGAATATGGGTGTACAGCGATAGGCATGTTCTACGGGCTCCTCCCCACAAATGCGCCGCTTGGTGTTCAGCCACGGTCGGTCGAGAATAAATTTGCAACAGGTCGAAATATCGAGTCTTCGCGGCGGTGAATAGAAAGCAGAGGTAAACAGACATCGACGGCCTGCGAGGACTTGTGATACGTCAAGCTCGGATGAGGTCAATCGATCTATGATAAACAAATGCACTCACTGTCGCCCTCATCTAATCACTTCGATCTCTTCTCTGCATCCTTTTCAGCCGCCGTCTGTTTCTCCTGGGTCTTTGCCCTCGCCTGAGCTTGCTGCTCGACCTTCCTGCGCGACTCGGTCCACAGACGCAGTGTGTACTCATGCAGCGACTTGGAGTAGCTCGCCAACGATTCATTAACGTTCTTGCTGTCGAGGTCCGACGACGTAGCCATCATGATGCAACGTCGGGCAAACGAAGGCGGAAGTGGTTGTGTGCGAAAAGGGTGTATGCTGGTCTCATGTCGGGCTTCGAGCCGTATGTATAACGCGCAGAGCACACTGCCACCGTATGTTTAAATGGTAATTCCACACTTCCACGTTTCAATTCGCCGCTTACTTCGTAAGGTAATGAACCCTTGATCCGTGTCTGAGGGTGATGACTCATGACTAGTTGTCCCCCGATGACAACGCTTACGATAACTTTGGCGCGCTCGAACAGATTGCATCTAAAGGAGCGAACGCAGAAGTAGATCTTGTCATGGATGCAAATGGTGTTACCTCGATAAATAGAGTGCCTTTTGTACGTCTTGCAGATCTGATCGACGCAGTTTCTTTGATCGCTGGAAACCGGACCGAACGAACCTGCAAGGAATAAAGCAAACAGACAGCTGCTTTTAGGGGAAAGAGCGAAAGGACAACGATGTTAATTATGTCTATGAATTTGACTTGCCCAGCTGCTCGAGCACTTGGACAAATGACCCAGGGTCAACTATCTCTGTCCCACCATACGTGACCCGCTTGCCGGTACGCCCGGCCCACTCTTCCAGATTTCCGTATTCAACATATCCCGCTCCGCCAACTATGAAAACAATTCCCTCGTTAAACTGCATCCGCCTACTACGCCCACTTGCTCCCCCTCCCGCACCACCGAGACTACCTGTGGCGCCCCCTGTTCCAGATAACCCGAGACCAGCATGCCGTGGAGCGCGAGGGTCGAGAAAGAGGTAGTCGTCAGTTTCTTGTAGGGACTGTGTGGATGCGGAGGATGAATCCATGAGTGCCTCGGTAAGACGGGAGATAGGCAAGAGCTTGTTTGCGGGAAGGAAGTTCTTCACGCCGGAAATTAGGTTTTCAAGGCCGCCCTCCTTCAATCGGTCCGTGAGCTGAGGGATATTTGAGTTTCAAGTATCGCTAGCAAAAAGAAAGTAGTGCTCGTGTTAACTCACTCTGTTTCCAAGTGCGCTGAATCCGCGGAACAGCTCCCCCGCTTGTTGGCCACCTACAACTGGTGTTGACGAACCACCCAAGACTCCCGAAACAGACATTTTGGAAATCTCCCGGGTCCGACGTACATATTCAAACGAGGAGATGTCCGCCCCGGCTGCTTTTAGTTCCTTTTCTAACTCAGTAATATCGTCCTTTGATATCGTGTTGTCGGCCGCGGAAAGATAGAACACGATCACCAAACGCAGTTTGTCTTCTGGGGTGGGATTACCCTCCGATTTGGGGTGACGAAGCAGTTCGAGAATGGCTTGGGTTGTCTAAAAATCGAAGAAGTATAAATAAAAACTTAAGAGTATTCGTAAAGTTATCACCTGTCTCGTGATTGCTTCCTCAGTGCTGAAAAGTTCATCCAAACCTCTGTTTTTGATGTGCTCTAACAGAGCCGTCGCAATGTTCATGTGAGTATCCAAAGTTGCTTTCCTAGCCGTAAGTTCTGGCAGGGCAGTGATTGCAGTCTTGAGATGAGCTGCATTTGCCGAAGGATCACTGAACAAAGTCGGTAAGCAGCGCGCATCAAGAAAAGCACTTTTGGTTTACTCACATTTGCGAAATGTCATTCATATCACTAATGCCAGTCGAACGAGTTATTTCAGCAGCATCTTGCTTATAGCGCGAGAGTTCAATGTCGATGTCCTCGGCGACCTGTGGGAAAGGATTCGCTGCATTCTTTGACCAAAAGAAGTCTTTTGCGTCAAGGTCATAGGCCTTCTTTTGACTCTGCGTCTGTGTAGGCTTGATGGTCACTCGGTTGAGTTTCATATCCAAACAGTCTGATACAAGGGCCTGGTATGTCCATCCATGTGAGACCATAGAGACTAAATCAACATTCCTGTCGAGAATGAGGAGAACTTGAATAGATTTAATCAGCAAATTCTGCATTTTTCGATAGAGACATCCACATACGTGGTCGCTGAAGGTTGGACAACCCAGATGAATCTTGCGCGAAGAACACACTGCCAGATGCCGATGATTGGGATCGTGATGTGGATAGAATTGCATCGCGGATCTTCATCTCCAGTTTTCGGGCAATCATTTCAGCCGCATTGCCCTTCGGACAGCGAATGTACGGTACATGTCCTACATTGTCATGACCTCTTTGGTTTGTTTTCAAAAAATGTCATCAATGTTGAACTCACCCATGGTGGCTATTACACTGAAAAGTCCATTTGCTATACGCTCGGTCTCGTCCTCTATTTCCTGATCCGTGGATGAAGGGGAATTAAGAAGAGTGTAGGATGTGTTGTAGTGCAATGGAGATGGTATCTGAGGATTGCTCGATGGTTGCGACAAGTTTGAAGGCGGGGGAATGAGGGAGAATAACGATGGAGAAGGTGAGATAAATGAGAGATACTGATCTAGGACCTGGGTCTGTACGTGAGCATGATCTAGATTGGCTAGCCAGTCAACGAACCTGGTCCACCAGTTCACTAGTCCCATCCTTAGCGACGGCGGCTGCTAGTTCCTCTAGTAATGCCCTTGATAGAGGTTCAACAAAGTTCAGATGAAAAGATTCGTAGAGATTCTTCTCCAGGTCTTCCGCGATACGGCGCACATTTGTCAATGTTGGAGAGACGAAATAAACAGCAGGGACATCGGGTAAGGGCGGTCGAACGGAATGTAATTGACTGTATGGCAATTATGCAAGCTTCTTCAGTACAGAGATCTGCTGAAAACCATATAGAACTTATTACACGTGAAGTGTGACGCCTACGTCGCGAAGGTCTTGAACGCGCAATACAGTCGCCAGGACATCCTTTGTCCTTTCATCGAGGACGAGGACTTTCCAGACTGGTGGGCCTGAAGCAGTCGGAATGTTCAATTTTGACCCCGGTTTGCCAGCCGCCAAAGCCGCAGAGCCATCTGAAGACGTGTCGGTCGGCTTGTTGAGGTTCAGCAGTTGGAGAATAGCATTAGTCTGGGACTGCTGCAAAGTCGGAAGAGACGTCTGAAGAAGCCGTATATATTGTTAGTAAATCCATATAGAAGAAGCGACCTATGTCGGGCCTACATGTTGGACGCTGCCAGACATTGTCTGTGTTGTACGTGTCTTGCTGTCCTTGTGATTGGCAAGCGCGACCCGCGTGAATTACATACACACCTCTTAGTCCCGCAGTTGCTACATGTATTTGTTACCTCTGTACCTTCTCCTGGGGCGACAAGTTCCACTCAGATACGCACTCTTGGTAACACGAGCAGCTCTGGCAGACATCATCTGACTTGGGTATAAGCCACGCTCTTGATCAGCTCAACTGACGCTGGACGGAAACAACTCGATACGGCAACTTAGATCTGGCTCCCCTTGGCGAGAACTCAACATGCAGCAGTACAGTGCACAAGCAATTGCGGATTCTCCTCTTTCACTCAAAGCTCCTGTGTCGCCCATGGCATCTGGCTCTTGCATGCCGCATGATGCAGTGTTGTGCGAAGGCTGGCTTCTTAAGAAACGGAGGAAGAGATTGCAAGGTATTTGTATAGCTCAGATGAGAACTGCATAACGCGAGCTAAGCTTATTTCCATTATCCGCCAGGCTATGCTCGCCGATACTTTGTCTTGCGTTCCTCTGGCCTACTCTCGTATTCCTTCGAGCCCGGGTCTAGCATCCGCGATCAGATTTCTCTGCCTAGCGCTGCTATCTCTTCTAGTTCGAGACGGAAGGATATTCATGTCGACTCTGGAACAGTCACTTTTCATATCAAATGTCTTACAAATCACGATTTCGACACTTGGATGGGAGCACTACGGTATTTCTATTCCTTAGAAATCGCTCCTTTCTGTTGTCCATTGAATCAACTTCGCTTCACGTAAAAGGAAATTTACAGTGACTGGCAGTGAAATGGAGAAAGCAACCCTGAGGCGGTCTTTGTCGAAAGGTCCCGGTCAAAGCGTACATACTGGTAAAATCCAGCATGCGACCGCTATTCTCGATGAGATGGGCAGAGTCAGCACTGCTTTTTATCACTGTGTCTAGTCTAAATCGACTTTACCCACTTTCAGATAATTGATGAGTTGTCAGTAAAGTTTGTCGAAGACGACCGTAAAAGCATTGCAAGCACAGACAAGAATCGACCGTCGAATGGCAAGCATAAAGAGAAAGAAGCACATTCTTTACTCTCATTATTCAAGAAAAGTCTGTCTGTTTTGATCAGACTGCAGAATTAAATCCGCTGATATCAGTATTATTGTTATTTGATACAGCTTCCTCTACGTCTCCCAGCAATAGTCCACGGCAGTCAAACATCAGCGAAGATCCTTTGTCAAGTAACTTCTCGCCACAACACTCACATGAACAACTAGCATCCCTCGTTGCTAAACTGCGTGAAGAGCATACTTCTCTTTCAGAAACACTTTCCAGTATGTCCTATAGTCACCATCATCTTCGCTCCCCCGTGCAACGGACGATCGATGAAGAGACTGTGTTCAATCCTGCCACAAGGAATACAGCTTTACGGCAGAGTATGAACATGAGTCAAAGACAGTCGATGTCTACCATCACAGATTCTGCGAGTATTTGGTATGATGCGTCGGATGGAGAAGAGCCTAGAGCAGAGGAATATGTTGTTCGGGATGGTCCAGGTGAAGAAGAATCGACAAGTGCGATGGATAGTCCAAAAACTGAGGCAGATGGCAATTTGGATCAAGAAGAATCTGAAGAAGAGGAAGAGAACGATATTGTAGAGGATGACACTCCGGAAGAAAAGTCTGACTTACCTGTGAATAGGAGGACCCGCCTACCTGCAGGACCGAATGGCGAAGAAGGCAGTTTATTCACAATATTGAAAAAGAACGTTGGCCAGGTAAGTAATAAATCCCTTTTTTATGTTGATTAGTAATTAACATTGTTTTAGGACCTTTCCAATATAGCGTTTCCCGTGACGTTCAATGAGCCCCTGACATTATTACAGCGATCGGCTGAAGAGCTGGAATACCATGGCTTGCTTGATAAAGCCGCCGCGACTTTGGACTGGGTGGAACGCATATGTTACGTCGCGGCTTTTGCTGTCTCCGGTTATGCATCTACGAAGCACAGGTCGGGGCGCAAGGGATTGTTTGTAATTTCTTAAACGCTTCAATTGTGTTTACCTGATGCGTAGTGCAGTACGCCGTTATTAGGTGAAACCTTTGAAGAGCCGAGAATGAACTTTATCGCGGAGAAAGTCGTTCACAAGCCACTGCTAATCGCCTGTCATGCTGAGGGACCGGGTTGGGAGCTGAATGCCACGTCCTCAGGGAAGACGAAATTCTGGGGTAAGCACCGATCGCCCGTAAGCTTGTTTTGAATAATCAAATTTCTATACTTCAGGCAAGAGCTTCGAGATTATACCCACGGGAATGAGCCATGTGCAAATCGGTAATGATGACTTTGAGTGGTATGTGATTCGTTTAGGTATTAGCAGTAAAAAGTTCAAGGCGCCTTTTTGTAGGAACAAACCATCTTCTTTCACTCGGAACCTCATGATGGGAACTAAGTATCTCGAGCACTGTGGGGAAATGACGATAAAGAACACTTACACTGGTGCCCGATGTGTTCTTGACTTCAAGGAGACGGGGTATTGGGCGTCAACTCCTAACGTCGTGTCAGGGATCGTATACTCTCCAGAGGGGAACATCGTCGGCTATTTGGAAGGCAAATGGGACGAGCAACTCTCTCAAAAACTTGATTCGAACCACCTGAAAGTGATGTGGCGGATATCGCCATTCCCCAGAGATGCGGGAGCCTTTTATGGCTTCACTTACTTCGGAATCACTCTGAACGAGATTACGGCTGATATCGAGGGCAAGCTTCCCAGTACTGATTCACGTTTTCGCCCGGATGTCCGAGCGCTGGAGGAGGGAAACATCGATTTGGCAGAAGAAGAAAAGGCGAGAATAGAGCAGATGCAGCGAGAGCGTCGGCTAAACGGGCAAGAGCCAAAGCCACGATGGTTCCGGAGGATTGAGGGAACTGATGATTGGACATATGCTGGCGGATACTGGGAAGCACGTCGGGGTGGCTGGAAAAACCCGCCCATAAAGCCTCTTTGGTGATCAACAAAGAGCGTCTGATTTGAGTAATCTGATGAAATTCATCAAGGGCACAAACAGTCCAGTGGTCCGTTATTGCTTTCTCGGTTATGCCTTACTGATTATGCATGTTTCCTGCAACATCTTGTCCGTCTTCCAAGCATGTTGTTATTCTATTTTAGGCCCTGATGTCTTTGGAATACTAGATGTATAGTGTTCTCGGTTCCTTTGCCAAAATGTGATGAAACTAGCGACTGTTGAACTTGAAGTGAGGGGAGGCAATCCCTGCCAAAAGAGTCTGCACGCTTTGTAATCTGACAAATGATCGGCACTTCCCAAATTAAGAAATTTCGGTGGCAAAAATTTACAGATGGCCAACTCGACACAATCCGGCCACTCTGTGCTGATTTCCTTTGACAAAAAATAAAAAAACCATATTTTAAGGCTATACATACAATATATATTTTAAATCATGTGGCTACCTATGAAAAAAAGGTTTGTAGCAAAGAAAAGAGCAGGAGGTGAGCGCGTTTCGGCGGTCACGTGACCTCAGCACATGCAAAATGGCCGTGCATACATGCAAATGCGCAGAATGAGTTTTTGAGCTCAATTCTCATCCGTTTCGCGTAATTTAAGCTGGAATACGCTCGGGTGATATGGGGCTGGGAGGTCTTTGTTGTCGATTTTTTAATTTTGTCCTCAAAGTGCCAGAACAGGGGTCTTACATGGTTGTTCTGGCACTTTGAGGACAAAATTAAAAAATCGACAACAAAGACCTCCCAGCCCCATATCACCCGAGCGCAACCCAGTTTAAATTACGCGAAACGGATGAGAATTGAGCTCAAAAACTCGTTCTGTAACTTTTCTTTCACTCATGAACCGCAAAATTTCCATTTTTGGTGTACATGTAAGCAACTACAAATGCACACTCTTTTGGCAGGCATTGCCTCCCCTCACTTGAAGAACATGGATTCTAGAAAGTCACGCGCAAACTCCCGGCTGTGGAATTCGCGAAGGCTTATATGCTTATTAATCTTGGCCGCCACATGTCATTGTCAATGCTGTTTTGTGGCTTCGACTTCTCGTCTATTAGCGCATCTGCGCCGATTGGCCTTCTGCAAAGTGTGAAACCACTTCTAAGCACATGGAATGCTTGGATTCTCTCGGCAAGAAATCAATGTATTCCGTCGCTGTCAACCCGGTCATACAGGCGGCCGAAGGCACGAATGTACGAAAACGAAAGTGATCGTGACGAGCTTCTTAATTCCGGCGCTGTCCTGCTCCTGTCGTCCGAATTCTCTATATAAGCTTCAAACGGGATAAAAACAGGAGTTTTAAATTCGCACTGAGGAGGTCGTTCATTCTCGTGTCCCCTCCAACATAGGTCAGTCCCTTCTTCCACCATGAAGGTGGCTAGTCTCTTCAAGATCTTTGCGGCCGTCACATCTGTGGTCACTGCGCAAAGTAAGCTGGTTTCATTCATCCCTCAAAGTTATGTTGGGTTCACGCGACAGAAGCTACAGGTTCGTCCTCGACATCGGCAGCTCCGACTTCCAGTAAGCAGCATGTTGATCGGCGAAGTGTCTATTACACATTTGTATGCTTCTGCCAGCTGCAAACATCAGTCCTGAATGGACTGCGGCGATTGCAAAGGCACGAAGACGTTCAAGTCATGCACGGAAATCGTTTTTATATTTCTTTCAGGCTGAGGCTGCTGTTGCAAATTTGTCACTCGAAGACAAAGTTAATCTTGGGACTGGTGCGTTGAAGCTCCCAAATTCGTAGGAGTTGAAGCGACTGATCTACTATGTTTAGGCGTCGGAATGTTTAAGGGTATTTCAGTCTGTCATACAACTATATACATTTTCAGCTGACAGGGGTAGGCCCATGCGTCGGAAACACACCCGCTATCTCCGATATAAAATTTTCAGGGCTCTGCCTTGAAGGTAGGCATCTGAAGGGCATAATGCTATGGATGAGTTTTCGTTGATGCTATTATATACTCCAGACAGTCCTCTTGGGGTTCGTTATGCAAACAAGGTCTCTGCCTTTCCCCCGTAAGGCCTCGTTCTAGCCATTTTACGGCCTCATTTAGTCTGACGATCCTCGTCAGGGGTATTAATATTGCGGCAACGTGGGTCTATCGATATTTAATGAACTTCTACTGATGTGGCAAATCCGTAGTTTCAATAGGAGTCTGATGTACCAGCGCGGCGTCGCGATGGGCGAAGAACATAGAGGAAAGGGTGTTAATGTTGCTCTTGGGCCTATGATGTACGCATAAGTTTAATGGCACAAGCTCTGGCTTTCACTGACAGTCACTAAAGGAATATAATGCGTGCGCCAGGTACAGATTGAAGTATTTCAAATGTTCCGTGAGCTTTGTTTACAAGCTTATTCTTAGCCGCTGGAAGGAATTGGGAAGGTTTCGGCGGGGACCCATATCTTTCTGGAGAGGGTGCTTATGAGACTATCCAAGGAGTCCAGTCGGTTGGGGTGCAAGCATGTGCAAAGCATTTCATCAACAAGTATGTACATTGTCGTCCACTTATTGAGACGTCAATGTAACACTTGAGAAGTGAACAGGAACATTCTCGACAGTCCAGCTCCTCAAACGTCGACGACAGGTGTGTACACTATTTGGAAACCGTGTGAACCCTGACTCGCTGACTTAAATGGGTGTACAGGACGGTAAGCCTAAATATTAGCTTTTATAAAGGCCTTTTCCCGCTGATGCTGCAGCAGCAACATGAGATTTATGCGTTGCCGTTTCTCCGTAGCGTGCAAGCCAATGTTGCTTCGTTTATGTGTAGCTACAGTGAGTGATGTCATTTTCTCAAGTCTTACATCTCAGAAACCTCATCATACCAATCTTCGTAGACGAGAGTAAGTTTTTACATGTCCTTGTTTACAACGAGGTTGACTATCTCTTGAGTTAATGGCACCTATGCATGTCAGAATGACAAGACACTCAATGGTATCTTGAAAGGCGAATTCGGCTTTCCGGGTTGTAAGTGGGTTCTCTGAATTAACGTTGCCTATTCATCTATCTTCCCCCCTCCCCGCTTTAGACGTTATGTCGGGTATAGTTTTTTTGCGTTCCGCTAAACATCTCAAGCAGTAGTAACAGGGATTGAGCAGATTGGTACGCGACACATTCGACGCTTTCTGTCAACGCCGGATTAGATGTATGTCTTGCTTCTTCATATACGTTGTGTTTGTCTTTTAGGCCGTCTAATTACTCCGCCCTGAGATGACAATGCCGGGAGACATTATCCCGATTCTCGGCGGAAGGTGATTTTCTATAAACTTCTTCCTCTTTTTTCTTGCAAACATTACAGTATTTTACAGCTATTTCGGACCAGCTTTGGTGATCGCTGTTCAATTAGGCCAGGTTTCTCAGGCACGGATTGATGTGAGCTGATCGCCATCATGAGCAATGAACTAAGATGCTGACTTCTTCTTTCCGCCAAGGATCTCGCAACACGTATTCTGGCAGCCTGGTATCTGCTCGGGCAGGACTCCAATTATCCTTCTGTGAATTTTAATGCGTGGCTCCAACTCCTTGGCCAGCATGTTGACGTCCAAGCAAACCATGCGTCGTAAGTACTAGAGCTGCATTTCATTGATGCGGATTATCCTCACTTTCATTGTCAGGTTGATCCGTCAAATTGGTGCAGCGTCGACCGTTTTATTGAAGAATACCGGTAATACTTTGCCTTTGAAGGCCCCGACAAGTATTGCAATTATTGGCAGCGGTGGCGGACCGTCGTCGAAGGGAAACCCCAATGCGTACGCAATCTCAACAATTTTTCTGGGGGATGGTTCATGACTTACTGGCTTATGCAGCTACGCCGATCGCGGAGGAAATGACGGTGTGCTGGCAATGGGTTGGGGAAGCGGGTAAGTTTCCCTCGATTTTGCATCTGCGCACTGAAATTGACATGATACGAACCGAGTTTTCAGAACTTGTGACTTCCCTTACTTGATAAATGTACTCTTTCCATACCTCCCTCCCTCCACGACAGAAAGTGACTAACACATTTCGTCTTCAAGCCCCTTGACGCCATCACCAATCGCTCGAAAACGGACGGGACTGTCGTCAACTCCTCGTTGAGTGATTCGGACTTGGACACTGCAAAACGGACTGCGTCAGGCAAAGATGTTGCTTTCGTTTTCATAACAGCAGATAGTGGGGAAGGATACATTACTGTTGAAGGTTATCATCATTGATATCTATGACATGAAGTGATTATGACGCGTGCTTTTCCAGGAAATGCCGGTGATCGAAACGACCTAAATGCCTGGCATGGAGGCGTAATGAACTGATTCTACAATACCGTAGGACATAATGCTGACGTGTTTTGTAGGACGCGCTTGTTCAGGCTGTCGCTGCGGTTAACAACAATACCATAGTTGTTGTCAATACAGTGGGACCTATCATCATGGAGGAATGGGTTGACAATGTGAATGGTGCGTACAGGAATTCATCTGACTTTCGTCCAAGCTGATAAAATCATATAATGATGGAAGTGACTGCCGTGGTAAGAATATAGCAACTCTTGGTCCAGAATCCTCGAGAATTGACAATCTCTATAGGTATGGGCAGGATTACCTGGACAAGAGGCTGGTAAGCAAGAGACTTCGTGCATTATGGACGTGCATATTGATAAGGCATGATTGCACAGGCAACTCCCTCGTGGATGTGATATATGGTGCGACCAATCCGAGCGGGCGGCTTCCGTACACCATCGGGAAGAGCATCGACGATTATTCTGCGCAGGTCATCTACGAGTCATCCTCAGATCTGCAAATTCCGTACAATGAGGGTCTCTTCGTCGACTACCGGCACTTTGACAAGGTACTTCCATCTCTTTTTTTAAAAACAAGAAGAGCATGCCGATTAATCACGCATGATAGGCTGGTATCGAGCCTCGGTATGAGTTCGGCTACGGACTTTCGTACACGACCTTCGTATATTCTGGATTGTCAATCAGCGGGTCTGTTGCTGGCGGGACTCGTCAGCCCAACGGACCTGGCCAATCGCTTGATCCATGGTATGATTTAAAACCGTTTCGTGATCGGTTTTGGTTCTGATGGGTAAGTTTAGGTTGCATGAGAAGGTCATAACCGTCACTTTCACCATCAGGAACAACGGAACTGTTGACGGTACTGAGGTATCTCGTGTCCCTCAAGACAATTTTGAAGTCGAAGCTAAGACTCGTGAATTTGACAGATTCCACAGCTTTACACGACGCCGCCCGCATCTTCCAACTCTGCGCCGATGAATCTGAAGGGTTTCGACAGCATTGCGCTTGCGACAGGGGAATCTGCGACTATCACGATGCAGCTTTCGCGTTTCGATTTGTCTATTTGGGATGTTGTCGGACAACGATACAATATGCCAACCGGTAATATGGGCATTTCTGTTGGTGCCAGCAGCAGGGATATCCGGTTGACTGGTTCTATTATGATCTGAAGGGGTGCAAGAGTATTGAACATTTGACCTCCAAGCCCCCGAGACTCTCATCACTATATACCTGTACTCGGTTGCACTCGAGATATTTCTGGACTCGTTCCCTTACCTTCGTTTATAAGAAACAAGTCTGTACACTGTTCAAATTTGCACGCTCCTTATCCGTTTGTTATTTGTCTCGCCATTATACAGACGTCGTACTCGGCAAGTCGGCAACGTATTTACACTTGTTGCCGATCTCAGCCGAAACGCGTTACTTCGAGTTCACGCTCAGCCTTACATTCGCCGCCATGGCTCTTCCTCAGGCATTGTCGAGGCTTATAGGTGTGTGGATCTGCAACAGTCTTCGCGTTGCATGTTTGACATGTTTTAATAAGTACCTCTCGGCGTGGGTGCTATGGTTCTCCAGTCGAGTATCTATGATGTTCCAGGCGGCTTTCGTGCTGTTATGTTCGACCGCTTCGCTGGCGTGAAGCCCGCGGTAAGTCTGTGCGTATGATGTGCAAAATAAGAACCTTTGGATGACTGAGTATTATAAGGCCTCGACAGAGGGGACGCATTTGATGGTCCCATGGCTTCAAAGGGCCATTCTATACGACGTTCGCATTAAACCTCGAGTGCGTCACCTTTTTTTTCCCGTTTATACACAATCCCGAGACTCTCACATACAATTCAGAATATTTCAACAACAACTGGGTCGAAGGATCTGCAGATGGTTTCTATAACGCTCCGTGTGCTGTCACGACCGGACGTGGAACACCTTCCGAAAATCTACCAGAGCCTCGGCATGGACTATGACGAGCGCGTGTTACCGTCGATTGGTAATGAGGTGCTGAAGAGCATCGTCGCGCAATTCGATGCGGCGGAGCTTATTACACAGCGCGAGGTGGTGTCGTCGCGAATCCGGGAGGATCTGTTGGCGCGAGCGAACGAATTCCACATTCTGTTGGAGGACGTGTCGATCACGCACTTGACCTTCGGGAAAGAGTTTACTCAGGTACGTGTCTAGTGTAAGCAAGTGCGATTGAACGGTGTAATTGATGGTGGCGGACACAGGCCGTAGAAGCAAAACAAATCGCGCAGCAGGGTGCGTTGAATGAACACATGTCTACTGAGGACTGCTGACTAATATAAACAATATTCTAGATGCTGAGCGCGCCAAATTCATTGTCGAAAAGGTAAGCCGACTCCAGGTTGTTGTGTTGCGGATGCGGGTGCTGATGAGAGTACTGCAGGCGGAGCAAGAGCGACAGGCAGCGGTTATCCGGGCTGAAGGAGAGGCGGAAGCGGCTGCGACAATCTCGAAGGCGCTGGACAGGGCTGGGTCTGCGTTTGTTGCGTTCCGGAAAATCGAGGCGTCGAAGGCGATCGCTCAGTCGCTGGTGCAGAACCCGAATGTGACATACATCCCGAGCGGCGGGGGGAACGTTCTGCTGAATGTACCTACTCGGCGGTAGAGTATATGAGATAATCAATATTAGTGATGTTGCCGGAGATTGAATATGTGGCGTGGGAAGATAAGACTAGTTGAGCGGGATTGGGATGTCTTACTGTGAGAGCGAGCTTGAGAGTTGATAATACGCTACAGCTGTACTGTCTGTCTGTCCTGTCCGGTCTCGTCTGTGTTTCTCTTTTCCATTTCTTTTTATCTCTCCTCTCCTCTCCTCTCCTCTCTATTCTCCTCTCTCCTCTCAGGACTTTTCTCTCAGGCTCTCTTCCTGATCTCTCCATCCATACGCTCTCTGTCTTGTAATCGCTTCTCATCAGCGTCCCTGCAATTTTCAGTCCCCTCGTCTCCCTCGTCCAGCTCTACTTCTCGCTTTTCAAGCACGCTAAATCATGAATCCACTAATGAATGGTCCCCCTCCTGGGGCGGAAATCCCGGTGCGTCATTTTTTCCATTCGCTCTTCACTTCCAGTCCAACTGCAATTTTCATACGTTACCCGTACTAATCTAATCACACAGAGAAGGGCCCATCTTTACGTCGGAAACCTCAGTCCTCGTGTCACCGAGTATATGCTCACTGAGATCTTCGCCGTGGCCGGTCCAGTTCAACATGTAAAAATTATCCCCGACCGCAACTACCAGCACGGCGGTCTCAACTATGGCTTCGTCGAGTACATGGACATGCGCGCTGCGGAGACCGCCCTGCAGACTCTTAACGGCCGTAAAATATTCGACACCGAAATTCGTGTCAACTGGGCTTATCAGGGCACAGCGTCGAAGGAGGACACCACTGGTCACTACCATGTCTTCGTCGGCGACCTCAGCCCGGAGGTTAACGATGCCGTTCTGGCAAAGGCATTTCTCCGCCTTCGGCACTCTATCCGACGCCAGAGTCATGTGGGACATGAACTCTGGCAAATCCCGCGGCTACGGTTTCCTTGCCTTCCGCGATAAAACAGACGCAGAGCAGGCTATCGCAACCATGAATGGCGAATGGCTCGGCTCACGTGCGATCCGCGTCAACTGGGCGAACCAGAAGACCCAGGGTGGTATGCCTGCTGCTCCGCGTCCAGCTGGTGCTGGTGGTGCTCCGGCGCCGATCAACTTCCAGGGTGGCCCCCTTTCGTACGAAACTGTTGTCACGCAGACTCCGGCCTACAACTCTACGGTTTACGTTGGCAATCTTGTCCCGTACTGCACCCAGGCAGATCTTATCCCGCTCTTCCAGTCAATTGGTTATCTGTCCGAAATCCGCATGCAGGCTGACCGTGGCTTCGCTTTCGTCAAGCTCGACACGCATGAGAATGCGGCTCTGGCGATTGTCCAACTGCAGGGCCAGATGGTGCACGGCCGGCCTATCAAATGCAGTTGGGGCAAGGATCGTGCAGATGGAGGTACCGTGCAGCCCACGGCGGCGATAAGCCCCAACCCGAATGCGGCACCGTATGGTAACTGTGGTGAGTTTAGTTTTCGAATCGAGCTGTGACGATTTGCTTACACTAATTAGGACATGCAGTCTGCTCCTTACGGGATGCCTCAGGCGAACACGTATGGCCAGTACGGCTTCCCGGGATATCCTGGCTTCGGAGGAGCCGGTGCTACGGGAGCTGCGCCTGGAATGCCGACGCCTGCGGCTACCGCGGCGGGTGCAGGTGCAGCGGGTGCAGTGGCTGCGCCTGGCGCAGATGCCACCGCCGCTGCGCAAGGCCAGCAGGCGCAGTGGGGCAGTAACCCTAGCCAGTACTATAATTACTGGGGCGGTGCGTGCTCTTTCTCTTCTTACCGCAGTTACTTTCTGACTTGGTATGTAGGCTACTACGGGCAGCCAGCAACTGATGCTAACCAAGCTTCTGTGAACTGAATTAATTTTCTTGGTTGTAGCGTTGTCTTTCCACAATCATTTACTTTCAAATCACCCCTCAAGTTGTAGTCCCAAGTCTTTCCATTTTCTCTCTTTTTTATTATTCTTCTTCACACATTGGCTTCCAAGTCTTCAACATCAGTGTATTGGTGTCAGCCATAAAGTATCAGGTTGTCTAAATGACCCTTTCTCTGTTCTTTGCTTTTAACTTTCTTAACTATGTCATGCTGCTTCCTCTCCCTTATCTCTTCGTTTATCGAGAAGAATGTTTCAATAAAAGTGGGTGTAGTACCATCGCATCAATTGACGAAGTGAGAACGAGACACTGTTTCAAAATAGAAGACCGGAAAATCAGATCAAATTGTACACAACATATTAACCTTGAGGATATCCGTACAGGAACGACAGTTGGAAGGATATAAAATTATATGGGTATCAAGGATGACACTGATCGAGAAACGCAGATGACAAGGCACTTTACAGATCTGTCAAACCCTTCTTATCGGGGTCCTCGACCTTTAACCATTCGGACTCAGATTCGTCGTGCGATCCGGAAGAACCTTGGTCCCATCCCTCGTCTGTCCAGGTTTCCGGTTGCCGTTCGCAGGCCCGTTTCCCGATACCGAGGTAGACGATCGCGAGGGCGAGCGTACCTCCGCAAAATCTTCTTGACCCGCAGAACTCGGGGAAGCAGCCGGGTTCCCGTCCCTCCAGGAGAGGACAGCTTGGTGTCGCGAGTGCATGTCCTCGTAAAAGTCATTCGCCTCGTTCATTTTGTTTGCCTCCGCTTGCTTCGCGTCGAGCCAGCGTTGAAGGAGCTTCGCGTTATCCCGCGTCAATATACCATTCCGTTCTTCTATCTGGCCGAGCTCGAGCTGCAGAGTGTTGATCTCGTCGTGAAGAATCTGATGCACATATGAAAATCAGCTACAAGGAAGTCATGGTAATATACGCACCTGAGCTGTCCGGTCCTTCTCAGACATAAGTTCGTTATGCTGGTCGACCTTTCTTCGTAGCACAGCGAGGTCCTCTCTGGTCTTTCGGAAAATTCTCCGACTCTCCGCGTGCCAACTCCTCTTTCTCGCGTACGTCTCCGTCATCGCCAGCAGCCTCTGCGCATTCTGGCCCTGGGTTTTGTACACCGTCGCCAACTCGTCGCGCAGAGTGGATATTTGCTGTTCCAGGGAAGTGACATATGCCGCACGAACTGGATTACTATACGAACAATTAAAGTACAGCATACTAGAAATTCTGCGTACTTACTCATCTGTCCCTGGACGAAGACAGTCGAGGAGTTTGGGTTAGAGCGCACGGAGCCGACTGCCTTGAGAAGCGAGGCATTCCTTTCCTTGAGAAGCTTCGTCTGCTGGGCAAGACGACGATCTGAAAACGTGTGTTTTTGTTTGTATGTGTTGTGTTTTGTGTTTTTTTTTTGTAACGATAACAGTAGTAAGTCGCGATTCCCGGTAGAAAGGGTGGAGAATATACATACATTGCTCGATGATTGGCGCAAACGCGGAATCTCTGTTGTTGCGCTCAATCAACCGCTGCCTAAGCACCTCCTGCCATGATGCTTCCGCCATCGGGACGTCGTCGTCGCTATTGTCGTCGTCGTCGTTGCTGTCGTCGAAAATGTCGAGGGCGCCGGGGTCGGGACGCTGTGTTGCGAGAACGCGAGAATGCGGATGCGATAGAACTCCGCCTGAAATTCGATTTTCGCCAAATAAGGGGTGCGCGGAGTACGTCAGCTGATTACCTCCTGTGACGTTCCATTTCCAGTCGTCCCCGTCAGCGCGCTGCTTGTGTCTCGTCTTGTGTTCTCCTGTCCGCGCACTTTCGCTTGCCCCCTTTTGCATATCTGCTTGTTATCTGTACTCTTGACGAACAATGGGACGCGTCCTGCTCAAGGTACGCTTCGTGTTCTGTCTCGTTGCCTAGGTGTTGACAGTTTGGCTCCGCAGGTTATCATCCTCGGTGATAGTGGGTCAGTGACACTTGCAGTAGCATAGATTTATCCTCTCTGACTCCCTGACTGTCTTTCTCTCCAGTGTCGGTAAGACGTCACTCATGAACCAGTATGTAAACAAGCGGTTTAGCAACCAATACAAGGCTACTATCGGTGCCGACTTGTGAGCCTTTCTCTCAGTGTCCTCATGTGCACCTCTCACCTTTGTATCAGCCTAACCAAGGAGGTCATGGTGGACGACCGTCTAGTGACAATGCAGGTATGGCATTCTGCACGCACCCGGGTCAGCTCATTGGTATTCGGAATAGCTTTGGGACACTGCGGGACAGGAGCGTTTCCAGTCTCTCGGCGTTGCATTTTACCGTGGCGCAGATTGCTGCGTGTTGGTGTACGACGTAAACAGCTCCAAGTCCTTTGAGACGCTCGACAGCTGGAGAGATGAGTTCCTCATTCAAGCGAGCCCGCATGACCCGGAGAACTTCCCCTTCGTGGTGTTAGGGAACAAGATTGATGTAGAGGAGAACAAACGCCAGGTGCGCATACAATTCATACGCGCCGCGTTCGAGTTCCTGGCCATACTTAAGCTTGTGCTCGCAGGTTACGCAGAAGCGCGCCATGACATGGTGCCAGTCGAAGGGCAACATCCCGTACTTCGAGACCTCCGCCAAGGAGGCCATCAACGTTGAACAGGCCTTTCAGACTGTGGCGAAGAATGCCTTACAACAGGAAGCTGAAGTCGAGCTGTACGTCGTTATCTATCCTATAACATTCCCTGTGCGTAACTGATTGCGCTTCTTCGTAGATACGCTGACTACCCAGATCCCATCAAGATCGACTCGGAGAGCTCTCAGAACTACGGGTGCAACTGTTAAACCGTATACCACCAATAGACCCGTGTATGAACTCTCATCCATTTCTCGCCCAGCCGTTCCATATTCTTTACTGACGGCTGTGGTTTTCTCGTCGTTGCATGTCCTTCACGTTGTTTATCATCATGTCTTCACCAATAGTTCTCGTCTCCTGTTTGTTCATGCTCAGCTACGAATGCGTTTTTTAACTTAATGAAGTCTTGCGTTATGTGACAATTCATTAGATGATATCATCCGCGTTGGAAATAAGTACAGGAAGTGTACGTGTATATAGTCTTGGGGCGTATCTACGACTCAGCGACAGTGACAGTCCATTCGCTTGGGATGGTGCCGAACTGCCTTCCGACGAGCTCTCTCCAGATGACACGCGCGACAGGACCCATACCGTCTGGCCCGGTCGGAATCAGCACGTCCTCGCCGAGGTACCCAACCCTGTCGACGGTGGAGATAATGGCGGCAGTACCCGCACCGAAGAGCTCGACGAGCGTGCCGTTTTCCGATGCGGCTTTGACTTCAGACATCGTGACGGGGCGCTCGCTCACGACGAAGTCAGAAGGCAAGCCAGAGAGCTTGTTCTTACCCGAAACGTGACTACGCGCAAGGGCGAGGACGGAATCACGCGTGACGCCGGGAAGAATCATGCCGTCGAGAGGAGGGGTGACGAGTTCAAGCGCTATGTAAAAGT
>JAJOHG010000030.1:0-381446 GCA_021029095.1 Phellopilus nigrolimitatus | reverse complement strand
TTTCATCCGAAAATTCCAGCACTGTTATACGCATAACCGGAAGGCACAGCGGCGAATAAAGGCTAAGCATGACACGGAAGAGTGTCCCAGCTCCAGAGATCTTGTACCAGAGCGGAACGCACAAACAAAATTTCCCACACAGGGCAATTCGTAGTATCGGCATGCAACATCATTCCCACAATGAAGCCCGAATTCGTGAATGCTGAAGTTTCAACAGAGCGGGGTTAACTCAGCGGATGTAGATCGGCATTGCGAGCAAGAAGACATGAGCAAAGAGGGCTGACAGCGACGCTTGATACTGCACCAGTGTTTATTAGCTCGGTTTCTATCATCTGTTAGAAAGGCTCCTCGGGAAGGGAGTGTTTTAATTTGTACCAAAGGCTTTTCGAAAGAGGCGATAAACAGCTCTTTTCAATGATACAAGTTCGAGGCTGTCACCGCGAATACTTCAAGGACACGAGGAGAGCCTACACACGTCCACTGAGGTCCAGGTACGGGAGCACTGCGTTTCTCTACGAGCAGCAAACCCGCGAAACGTTGAGAGTGCAGCGCGGGTGTATTCAACGGAAATGTAACTCCCGAGCCACGAGAAAATCTAGATAAGGGCGTCAGTGCTCAGGCACTTCTCGTTGTAGGCACAATTGAATTTCACGAGGAGTAAGCAGACGGCAGTACTTTTGCAGGCGGAAAACGAACGCAGATTAGTCAGTCTTTATTGTTTGTCGCGATGAACGATCCAGCTTTTCCGAGGTAAACATGGCTGAAGTAATACAAGCAAACAGGAAAGCTAAGAGAGTGTTCAGACTATTACTGCCAGGTCCTTACTGTCTTCAGTCGTTTTTCAAGATGATAATACATGACTAAACTCGCTTTCCCGAAATAGCCAACTATATTACATAAGCAAGCAGGAGTCTGCAGAGATACCTTCTCTGCATGTTTCCTACCTACCTTCGAGCTCAGCACATCTTTTGCTTGCGCATGCGTAGTCCCGAGATTTCAGGTTAGCTCAACGCGAAGATGTTCAACGTGATTGACTAGACTTGAAGCGTTGACTGACAGGAATGACACCCGCGGAGCAGTGGTGTCATCACAAAGCGCAAACTCGGGAGAGTAGGATTTGAGTTTACAATGTGCTAGGCACGATAGAAGACGCGTCCGCAACTTTGGAGGTGAAGAGTTCGGTCCTTCGTGAATGATTCCATTCATCTTATTTATCTCGCCGTTACAGCGTCTGACAATGCATCTTTAGGTACGATCATTTACTCTACGAAATCATGATGATCTATGTTGACAAGTAGTTCGGGACCAGGTCGCTCGATTAAGACCGGTCGCTTCCTTAAGAATTGAAGTTCAAGATAAGTTTGCTAGCGGACGCTACTCGCCGCTCGTTGTTTTGTTAATGTAACGGCCGCACTCCGAGTCGCAGTTGGCCCTTATACATTGTACAATGGGCCGCCCACCGTTAAAAGAACAAATCACCGAATCCATTCTCACCGGAACAGCACCATGGCCGCCTCTCCGTCATCCGCGATTACGATCATCTACAAATTCGTCGAAGCCGCGACCGCTCGCGGGACGGCTGGAGCGCAGAGCATCGAGTGTTGTGGAGACTCCTTGACATACGGACAACTTCTCTCTCTTGCACTCAAAATTGCTGAGGACCTGCGACTGCGGTTTGGCGAAAAGCCTACCGTCGCCTTCGTCAGTGAAAACCATCCGTATGTGCTTGCCGTAATTCTTGCAACGTGGCTCCTTGGTGGCGTCGCTGCTCCATTGGACTATCATGCGCCGGAGGCGCTCCTTCGTGGTATGCTGGAAGGCATTCGCCCAGCGTGTGTCGTACTTCCTGAGACGGCGGAAGGGAACGTGGCTTTGGTTAAGGGTTCGTTTGAGTTTTTTTTTTAGTTTGCCGATTTTCGATTGAATCTTGCGTAGAAATGGGACTGGTCGCCCATACTTTTGCACCGGCAGAGTCCGGCATTCCTCATCTTACGAGGAAATTTAACGTGTTAGAAGATGTCTTGCCCTCGTTCGTTGACGCCAGTAGGACTCTCCCTTCCCCCGATGATGACGCAATCTTTTTGTACACCTCTTCCGCCTCGTCCGTCGCGAACCTCAAGTGCGTGCCGATCACACATGGCACACTGTTCGCGAATACAAACCTTGAGCTTGAGCGGTGGCGAGCGCGGCGCGGCGCTGCCAGCGGTCCCCGGCCCGAGCGCTTCCGTGTGCTTGGCTGGGGTCCTTTCTCGCATATTATGGCGCTCGCTCACGATTTCTCATGCCACTGCGTGCTCGTTGTAGGATGCTATGTGTTCGCTGTTCCGCCTTCAACGTACCCGATATCTGCAGATAGCGGTGTCGCGCGACCTGCTGCGGGCCAAGCATACGACGTCGGCACGATCCTTTTGCAGACCGCGGCGCGCACGAAGACCGATGTATTCGCGGGCGTGCCATGGGTATTTCGGCGCCTCATGGAGGAGTGCGCCCGCAACCCAGAGTATTTGGAGTTGATCCGCGGCTACAAGCAGCTTATGAGCGGAGGTGCCCTGACAGACAATGAGATTCTGAAGTGGGCTAGGGAGAACGAATTGCAGTTCGAGGTTAGCGTTGGGATGACAGAGCTTGCTGGTACGTCTTCTCGTCCATTTGAAGCAATTTGGTCTGAAGTTCGTTTGTAGGTGCTATTTTTGAGACTGATCTCGCAGATATGACAAAGGGAGGCTACCCTGCGTCTGGCTGTCTGGTCGCGGAGTCAGAGCTGATTCTTGTCGATGACGCCGGAGTCGAGGACGACAGCTGTAAGTAACCCCAGATGTGAATCTTTGTCTTTAGTTGACACATCCACCCCAAGATGGTGAACTCGTCGTCCGCAGCAAGTATATTAGCAAGGGTTACCATAACTTTGCGAGCAGCGTGCATTCGACTGGAGCTGATGGGCGCACAACATTTCGCACGGGCGACATGTACAGTTACGCCGGCGGTCGGTTCGTCTGGGAGGGCCGCTGTGAGGACTATATTCAACTTGCGTCCGCGGAGCTTCTTGATCCGCGCATTCCCGAACGTCAGCTCGACGCCTCTCCCGCAATCGCGCGTGCGTGTTTCGTCGGGAATACCTTTTTGCGCAGCGCGGCCGAATTTGTCTGCGCGATCGTCGAGGTCCCTAGCGCCGCGGAGGGTGGTTTCAAGCCACAGGAGATCATGGGCGCGTTCGCGGCCGTGAATAAGACTCTGCACCCGCCGCTCCGTGTGCCAGTGTCGCGTGTGCTCGTCTTGCAAGACGGAGAGGAGATCCCACTGACGCGCAAGAGGCTGATCTGGCGCAAGGCACTGGAAGAGAAGTTCGGTTCCCGCTTGAAAGCGCTGCTGGATGACCCGAAGCTGTCACGCTTCAGCGAGAAGATGAAGAGGAACCAGAAGATGCGGTCGTTGGAGGAAGTTGAGGAGGAAGTCTCGATCATTGTTGCCAACGGTCTTGGCCTTTCGAAGGAGCTTTTAGACGATAACAACGGGGCGTCCTTTGCTGAGGTCAGTTTTTATTCATTTCTCCAATACAAACTTTATTGACTGTTATTATCCGACCGCAGCTCGGAATGGACTCGAATATGGCGACGCGTATAGTTTCGAGCCTGAACGTGCGATTCGGCCTTGATCTTCTCATGAGCGCGTGTCATGATTATGTCGACCTCTCCCAACTTGCGGCCGCAATCACAGACAAGCTCAACCAGAAGAACGGCATCCTTGCCAAGCCACTCACACCATTGTCCGTTAACTCCGCCGACGATGACGTTGTCATCATTGGTCAGTCATTCCGCCTCCCAGGGAACGTCAACGACGAGCACTCGTTCTGGCATGCGCTCGTCGAAAAGCGCATGGATGTCTTGCAGAACATGGGAAATGACCGCTGGAATCATGACAGTTTCTACGTTGCTCCGGGCACGATGGCAAAACCGCCACCTGGTTCGATCAATTTTACTAAAATGGGTCGGATTGAGGTCGCAAGTTACGACAACTCGTTCTTTGGTATCAGCCCAGCGGAGGCGTACTATGTGACCCCGTCGGCTCGAAGTGCGCTTGAGGTGGCGGTCGAGGCGCTTGAGGACGCAAATATCCCGCTGTCTGAGGTGAAGGGCAGTAATTGCGGCGTCTTCGTCGCACAAGGACCAGAGTTCGGATTTTCTGATCTCGTGTATGAGGAGAAGGGTTTCACGGGTCTGTCTACATTTCATTTTTCCAGCGAGTCTTCTATTAAAATTTGAGGTTTTGCAGTCTATGATCGCTACTACGGCACTGGTGTTGCGGACAGTGCTGTTTCGGGACGTATAAGCTAGTAAGTCTTCGCCTTTCGTTTTACCAAAAGCAGTATACTGATTTATTTGCATAGCTTTCTGGATGTCCACGGACCGTCGGTGACTTTAAACACGGCCTGCAGCGGTGGTCTCGTCGCTCTCGATAACGGTGAATTTCATGGGACAATTTGCCTGCGACAAAATTCTAACAGAATACACAGCCGTTATGTCCATCAAGCACGGAGAAAGTGAAATGGCACTTGTTTGCTCGGTCAATGTCCATGTTTGGTACGATCACAAATGTTTTTGTTTCTTTCACGTAACTTACATTACTTCTATAGGCCCGGAAACTTCAGGTTTGTGCACTCGACAATTAGGCAGGCTTAACTGACTGGATTGTAGTTTTTTGTCGGCGAACCAAATGAGCTCGATACACGGTCGTTGCGCGACGTTTAGTAAGGACGCTGACGGCTACGTGCCTTCAGAAGGCGCTATGGCATTTGTAGTGAAGAACAAGCAGGCAGCGCTACGTGACGGCGACAAGATCCTCGGTGTCGTCAAATCGACATCTGTCCGTCATAACGGACGGTCGCAAGGCTTAGTCGCCCCTAACACCAAAGCCCAGATTGCTTTGCAGAAATCTGTGATTGCTGGAGCTGGCATCACAGCTGCAGACGTTGAGTGAGCAAAAATAATTGCCCTTGCGCTTATATGTTATCTGAGTCCGATATTTCCTCAGCTTTATAGAAGCCCATGGAACGGGAACAGTCTTGGGGGATTTCATGGAAATTCAAGCCGTCAACGAAGTCTTCGCTGGGTCGCATACCGCTGAATCTCCTCTCGTGATCGGTGCTGCGAAGACTGTGTTTGGGCATACTGAGAGCACTGCTGGTCTCGTAGGAGTTGCAAAAGCTCTGCAATCACTCCGTCATGGTGTGGTTCCTGGTCTTGCCCATCTCGATGGAAAGAACCTGAACCCGCGAATTGACATGACGAGCATTCCGTTGAACATCTCGCATCTCTCGACGCCTCTGCAGCGCCGTCCCTCCGGAGTGCCCCTACGCGCACTGTCACTGTATGTCGTTCATTTATTTCTCGAGCCAGCTATCTCTGACGAGCTCGTAGATCATTTGGTTTCGCAGGGACCATCGCCGCCGTTATTCTTGAGGAGCATCAATCCTCAAAAACAATAGATTCTGCTTCGACTCTCGATGCATCAAGTCGCCCATCTCCTCATCTCTTTGTTGTCAGCGCAAAGACGGAAAAGGCACTCCAGGTGTACCTTCGCAATTATCTCACGTTCTGCCTTCAAGCCAAGGAGTCCGATTTGGCCAATATCTGCTATACAAGTTGTGTGGGACGCGAGCACTACCGTTTCCGATTCGCTTGTGCTTGCAGCTCATTGAAAGAGCTTATCGGACATCTCAACGACGTTCTTTCGTCAAAGAAGCCCATTGCCGCCATACCTTCGAAACCCCGTATCGCTTTTGCATTCCCTGGTCAAGGCTCACAATGGCAGGGCATGGGCCAGAGGCTGAGCGATTTCGATGAGAACTTTTCCGTATACCTCATGGATTATGCGGAGCAGGCGAGCGAGCTTCTTGGAATCGACTTGAAGCCAATTCTCTTCGAGGTCGCGGACGGCACTGCGGGGCCAAGCCCGATCAATGAGACGCACATCTCTCAAGCGTGTATCTTCGTGTTCCAGTGCGCTATGGTGGAATGGCTGCATTCCATAGGCATCCGTCCGAATGCTATTCTCACCCATAGTCTCGGTGAGATCGCAGCAGCAGGTGAGCTGATCATTCTCTTCATACAAATCATTTTTTAACTGTTTTCATTTAGTGGCGTCGGGGGCGATGGATTTCCGAAAAGCGCTAGACTTTGTCGTCGTGCGGTCTAATGCCATGCGCCCTGAGCTCACGAACGGCGGAATCATGGCTGCGATCCGATCTCCTTTCGAACCGATCATGAAGAGGATCTCTGCATTGGGCTTAAGTTCGCTGGTCACGATTGCCGCTTACAACTCAGACACTCAGCACGTAGTGTCTGGCGATGAGCAAGCTGTGCGAAAGCTCGTCGCTGACCTCTCCGCGAAAGGTATCAAGGGCACAGTGCTTCCTGTAAACCAAGGTTCGTTAGATTTTATAAACATTGTTATATCCGCGCAAAAAGTCTTATTCATTTCGTAGGTTTCCACAGTCAATGCATCGACTCTTCTTTAGGACCGATTCGCGAGTGTCTAGAGCGTCAAGAAAGCAATCTCGTCCCACCCACCATCCCTTACTACTCAAGTGTTGAAGGCCGTTCACTGAAGCCTGGAGAACTACTAGATGCCGACTACTGGGTAAAGAGTCATTTATTTGTTCCTTTCCATTTTCTTATATCTTTCGATAGGTAACTCAGGCTCGTCAGCCTGTCCGCTTCTCGAGTGCGGCTCATGCCATGCTGAGCGACAGCAACTGTCATGTCATTGTCGACGTTGGTCCTCAGAACGTCATCGCACACCTGTTGAAAGATGCCAGCGCCCGTAGTTCATCTACAGTTTCGATCACCTCTTTATGCGACAGGCCAATTACGAACACATTGACTCCGCTCATGCAGAGCTTGGCGACGCTGTTCATGAACGGTGTCACACCTGATTTCCAGAAGCTGTATGCAGGGCAGAGCGCTCATGCCAAGAAGGTCGCGATCCCCACTTATCCGTGGCAGCGGCAGCGGCATTACCCGACGATCATCCCATCAAGAACTGGCTCCTCGAAGGCTTCCATACTTTCTGACTCTTACTCAAAGACTTGGGAGATTGGCAAAGAGCTCGGTCCTTTACTCGAGAAGAACCACACTCTCGACTCTATACCCATCATTCCTGCGGCCGCCCTTGCGATGTTTGTCTCCCTAGAGGTGAAGAAGGCGAGGCCTGGGTCATTTGACGTCGACATGCGCATTTTGAAACCAATGTTACTCGAGGCCCTGGGACAGGATAAGCTTGAACTAGCCATCAGTGGGAACGCCTTCTCATGCGTCCATCGCCAGGGCACTGTCGAAAAGGGTGTTATCTGTTCTGGTACGCTGCGCCCTTCGTCACCCGCACAGTCGATGTCCACCGTCACGAGCGGAGGACCGGACTTCGCCTTGAATAACGGCGAAACGTATGAGAAGTTCCGCGACAACCTCGTTCACTTCGGATCGAATTTCAAGTGTTTGCAGAAAATCGAAGTCTGGTCAGACCACGCCACGGGTACGGTAGAAGTTCCGTCCACCGGCAATGTTCAACACGATTTCGTGCGGAAGATGGACGCAATCCTGCATATGTTCGGTGCGATCGCACCAGAGGGGCCGCCGGAGCTCAAATCCAATGGTTCCTTCCTGCCTTCAGCAATCAACGGGCTTGCTCTGCACACTGACTCTTTCCCCGAGCGATTCGCTTGCCATTACCGCCTGCCCATCGATGTCGCGCCAAATTCGAGAAAGATGACGGCATCCTTTGAAGTGCGCTCGGAGTCCGGTGCACTTTTAGCGTCCTGCACAGACTACATCGTCTCCTGGATTCCTAATTCTGTCCCAATCACTCGGTCTGCGTCAGCTGTGAATGGGACGCCGCGTACGGTGCCCAATTCTACTGTTGCTCCCAAGGCAGCGCAGATTACAAACACGGCTGTAGAGAATTTCATCGCAAATACTTTGCAAGGCATTCTCGGAATGACACCGACAGATTTCGAGGGTCTTGGTCAGTGACTTTTTTTCCTTTAATAAACTGTGTTGTTCTTATAGTCGTATTTATTTGTCAGATTCTTCCACGCCGGTACTCTCTCTCGGTATCGACTCCATCTCCTTCACGCAACTTCGGTCAGACGTGCTCAATAAATACGAGGTCGATCTCCCGATGAGCTTTTTGGGTGAGGACGCCCTCACGCTTGGTGAGCTAGCGGAGTTCACCGTCGACAAGGCGAAGGAGCAGCGGGGCTCCGACAAGAACTCATCGACAGACACACTCGTACCTGAAGTAGACGGCGCCTCGCCGAAAGATGCGGAGAAGTTCATTATCGAGAGCCTTCAGACTGTTCTCGGAATGACAGCGTCAGATATGGAAAGCCTTGGTGAGCTCTCTCGCTCGTTATTCACCTCTTTACCGTGCTCACGCTTTGTGGCTTGGTCTTCGCATAAAAGATTCGTCAACGCCCGTGTTATCGCTCGGTATAGACTCTATCTCGTTTACGCAGCTGCGCGCAGATGTGCTCAAGAAATACGAGGTCGACCTTCCGATGACATTCCTTGGAGAAGATGCGCTCACGCTATCAGAGCTCGCAGAGTACACAGTCGAGAAGGCGCGGGGGTGAAAGAGGCCTGATTTACTTATCCATCGCGTTCAAATCTTCTTTTGAGTGCCTCGATTACAATGCTTGACTCTCATGACTCTTGATAAATTGTGTGCATTTTGTAAGACTGTGAAATATGTCTTCCACTGTGATACTGCGATTGTCGATGGTCTATGTAATCTTAATTTGCTAGAATTCAATTGGGCCGAGTGGTTTGAGAACGTTGAGCTCGTGTTATCTTCTAAACACAATTCAAATTGCAAATAAGGGAAGTGATCGCCGCGTCTATGGATTGAAAAAAGCAACGTGCTGTGCATTCAATTTCCTGACTTTGTGGTATGTTGGACTTCATAGTAACTATGTTACGAAGAAGAACGAGCAAAATCGAGCTCATACTACATGTAATAGTATTTCAGTGTTCAACAATACGGTATGCGCACGAAAACAGGAAGAAAAATTGTATCTCATTTAAAATAAGATCCGCGTTTGCCCAAAGTCCTTCTTCCTTCGAAATTCTCGCCGATGTTTCCGACCTAACCGTCCGCTACGAATGCTCAATATTGTCATTGCTATCTCATAGTCGGGAATCAGCTCGAGCCATCAAAGCATTGTGGCAGACTTGGTCGCTTCAGCAGACTCGCGGGGTGATTTCGACGCTGCGCAATTTAGGGAGTACACCCAAACGCTGACGGACTGACATATCCTCAAGATCCAGAACCCCGCGTAAGTAATCGCCGATATCAACTCGTCGTAAAATCAAGTTCTCCAAGTGTGGCGCGGCTTGTAAGATGTCTAAAATGCAGTCATCGTTATCTCTGGATGATTTGGCTGCGGTAGACGAAAATTCGTCATGTGCGAGGATAAGCGTACTCAGAGGCGCTTGAGAGCGTAGCAAGAAAGCGTCAATTCCCACCCATGCATTGGGTGATCCTCCATCTAATTCGATTTCCAGGCGATCAAGAGTCGGAAATTCGAAATGATCCAGAATGCGGTGCGCTAGTCCTGGAAGCGGGTTGACGAATTTGAGACAGACTTCTTGAACGGTCTGTAGAGTAAATACTCCAGTCATTGATGGTGGTACGGATTGTCTAAAAGGGAGAAAACAGCACTCTAGTTTCCTCAGAAGAGGGGAAAAGAAGAGAATGTTCTTGAAGAAGGTCCATTGCCATGAAAATGAATTGTTTGCTTGAGAAAAAAGAACCGATAAGGTAAGCAACTGTGTCGGGAGTGTTTGAATTTGCAGCGGAAACTGAACGGCTCCATCATAATCAAGTGTTGTAAGATTGGGCATGCTTTTCTTGTCCACATAAACGGTAACATTATGCGAGCCCACAACTTTGAGCCACTTTATTTTGGCCATATCCTTTAGATCCAGGGTTTTATAGACACAGTCTGAAGGCGGGAAGAAGAGAGTGCATATTTGGAGTCGCACCAATCTACTTCTGTGTTTGAGGGTTTCATTAAGGATAGAACAGATGCTCCGATAGTCTCTTGCGCTGCACGAATATCCAGTATTTGCCCACGAACCGATAACTATCGATAGATCTGCATTTCGCGACCTGTCCAGAAAACGCTGCCACCACCTTGTCACCAACGTTAGGTTCACTAAGTCACCACTGGTTGTGCGGAGTGCACCGAAGCGGCCCGGGGAGCCGCTAAGCATGATTCCAAAATTCGTCCACAGACTGGGCATGGATAGAGCGACTGTCCTCCATTGACGGCTGACTTGAGACACGGCCACGGGTGCGATCCTCGTGAATGAGACGGTGCTAAGATCACTATATGTGAACCATGACAGTATAAGGAGAAGGACTTCTGGGATAGCTAAAGCCCTCTTAGAGGAGGACCTGGAGAGGCTTGGTTCGTAGTGAGTTTCGATGTGAGAAGTTTGATTCTCTGCACCGAAAGACTGTGGCTCTTGATATTCGAGTTTAGGGCGAACACGCCGTCGTTCATGGTCCTCCTCTGTAGTGTTGCTGGTGACTACGGAGATCATGATGAGAGTTTTCCGGAAGGCAGGTTGTGCTAGTGTTGAGATGTAGATGGGGGTTGAATGTGTACCACATGCGCCCGGCCATAATTGGTTGAAGTTCGGAATCGCAAGCCACATCCCATCACGTGATTTAAGCCATCCGCAGTTCTCCGGTTGTAATTGTGTTGCTTGCATTGACATTGTGCGTTAACTCCCTCCGAGATTAATCTATGTAATTCTGGAGCTCACAGACACTTTATATGAAGGCGTCAAGCTGCCTGAATTATGCATGCTAATCATACACGCCGCCCGCACCATCGTCCCATGCTCGCCCGTCCGGACTGGCTAGCACGGAGCGCGGGCAAAGGTAGCGCACCATAGCCACGGGGCGCACTATGGAATGCTCCTGGCGTGTCTTGCGGGACAACAGGTCCACTGAGCCACCTCGGTACATGGTGCGGTACCTGCTACCGCCACTATCGGTTTCATCGTCGTACGCTGAGGCACACGGACCACGCGGCGCGCAACCTGCGCGCAGCACGGCGCGTGGTGGAAAGGAAGAGGTGAATGCGCCCCTTGTGACGTGAATCAAAGCAACTTATTCATCGGAGCACGGATGGAGCGGACCCTTTCTCATTCCCCCCCCTATATTTTCTCGACTTCGCTCCGCGTCTCATCCCCCCAATGCTTTGATTCCTCTGCCTTTACCTGCATCTTACAGTATGACATAGCCTCTGGTGTACATTTCATAGAGCCCAAGCCTACACGTTGTCGTGGATATTGAAAAATGTAAAGTAATTCGCATATTGCATAGAGGTTGGCACTATGTACGAAAGGTAATTATGCATTAAGAGATAATGTGGTCAGCGGTCTTTCATATCGGAATGTACTTTGCTTCCGTTTTTTTCTGAGAGAACAGAAATGTTGTCTGGCTAATTAGAGTAAAGAAGCTACATTTATCCTAGTGAGGAGTAGCGTTTTACTTTGCATCGACACTCTCGCGAAGCTTAATGCTAATAAAGTCAAAGCTGAATACAGCAAAGCTCATAAAACATGAAGGAAGTGCATATTCGGAGCAGATGAAGGAGGAGCCAGCTTTGTTTGCCGAGAGCAGGGGAAGTCATGCAAACCAATAAAGCTTTTTTCCCCATTTACTCTGCGTTGATGTTACTGCAGCGACGGACAGATGGTGACACCTGGAGTAGACATCACCACTGGCGTATACAATGTCCTCTTAATTCAGACGAAAGCCCTGTGCAAATGTGAGTAAAATTGTATGCAAAGTCGGGAGGGGGAAAGGGAGGGGGGGGGGGGGGGGTTATAAACCCATGCAGCGTCTCCAGTCATCAGTATAGAAATACTTACAACAACATAGGAAAGACAAACATTCCTTCAAGTTATCGACAAATATGATTCCATCAGCAAAGACCGTGATACCAGAGGTATTCGATATCTCCAAACTCGAACTAAGTCTCTTTATGTTGTCTTCACGAAGAGAAACCACGAAGACTCGGAAAGGAAGATGGGACTACTGCTCACGATGCCAGAGGGACTCGCCTTCTGGGCAAATTTCCTTTTGTGCGGAGATGTATCGTCTAGCAACGACTCGAGAATGCCGATCCGACTTATTAGTTTTGCTAACAACGTATTCCCGGATTATTTTCCACTCCATACCGCTGTCAAGCTCAACAAGAGCCACTGAGAGACGGAAGCCTCGAGACGATCTTAGGCAATATGAAGTGGGAAAACCCTCAGCCCACGGATCTAGATGGGCCACTCCAAGAGTTCCTGCGGTCTTCTTGACAAAAGTCAACTTCATCCTCCCGACAAGCTCAAAAGGACAGATAAAGGGCACTCGTGAAAAACGTGTTCAAGCTGACGAAATTCCGAGATCGCCAGGCATTGCACCAGTTTCACGGATGCTGTAGCTAGCCGCGAGTCCGCGACAACCATGTAGGGGTATGGAAGTTAAAAAAAGTAGAAATAAACGTAAACGTGCCTTCAGAAAGAGCCGCGTAGTCCTGTTCATAATTGTATGCAATGTGAAAGCGGATAATTATCCTTGTTTTTGCCAGCCCCCGTTGCTTTCTTTGATGCGGATGTACGACTATCATGGAATCTTGTTATCAGACGAAAGTCTGAATACAACAAAACCCAGCAGAGACGGAGGAAATACATAGGATAGGGAAGCTCAAAGTTGAGTTCGTGAATCCTGAGATGGAGACTGCGATTGCGAGGCAAACCGGCATTTCGTCTTTGAAGTTCGCTACTGAGTTTCGTCAGCTCGCAGAGTGCAGGTCTGCGAACTGACTAAGCTCTATTAGAGAGTCTTCGAGGATATTGGATGTTTACCACAGAGGATGCTGTGAATAAAATGATTACACAAACTGAGAAACTCATTAAGTAACTGCGCATACTTAGGATGATTTGGTAGCCTTAGGCCTATGGAAGTACACAATACAAAAGGTTTGACTGCTGTGTCTCGACAGTGCCGACCCGAACTTTGAAGGATTTGCTTTGCTAGATCTGCGAACAATGGGACGAACCGTTTTTGCTTTACCTGACGCAAAGTTATTTCGAGACTCCTTCAGCAGTTTAGGCTCGTATCTAGTAACCGCGGACTCGAGTGATGAAACACAGTCTGTAGCGACTGGTGACGGGCCTCCCTCAAAACAATATGATCAGTACGACTTCTCATCTCCCTGTTAATATAGCCACAATACTGGTGGAACTTGTCACGCTCGTCATCAGTACTAGTCGCTTTCCATTCTGTACTTTGCACCGACACTTTTGTGGCGGCTAGCTGAATGATACCCAGTAATGCACGGAACAGCCGGCTTCTACAAAAGTTACTGCTGGCGCCTCCAATGATTAGCTGTGGGATGCTGTCGCAAAGACAGCTCCTTAAAATGCACTATATAAGCTCGCATGGGATTCCCAATCACCGGCGCAAAGTGCCTTACAACGATCTAAGAAAGGCGAGTCCCTTAACAGACACGGATGATCTGTTCAGATACTTACAGCCTTAGCCACGATATTCAGAATGGAATTCCCAACTGAGATCGAACCTATGTCTGTCTACGTTGTCTTCACGGCCAACCATTCACAGGCAAGAGGATCCGAGGGATACTGCTCACGTGGGAACGACGCAGCAATTTGATCCCCTGGGCCGATTTCTTCCAGTGCGGACTCGAGGCCGGCCCTATGACCAGCAAAGAAGGGATGTACAAGATGCTCTCGCCAGCCAGGCACATCGATGATGCGAGTGAGCAAGCTATACGCAGATGAGGTCGTCCAGCTCCGAACCGCCGTCAGGCTCAACGAAAAGCGGCAGAACAGGGCAGAGCTCAGCAGGATCAGCAATGTGCTGACGGAATACTACGGAAATGCGCTGCTGTGGGACTCGCTTGACGAGTGGCTTGCGGAGTTCCTCCGCGGTCTTCCAGGCGATGTCAGGTTCAAAAATTTGATGCATTTGCAAAAGCGGTGATCGACAAAGTAGACGCTTCGGAGGGTACCCAGCTTTTTTCGATTTGGCCGGCGAAGTAGACGAAGCCGTTAGTGCTGACTTCAAAGGCGGGGAAGTAGGCGAATACGTAGTATGCGCAATAAATCCTTGATATCTTTTGCTGCGACAACGTCTTAGAGTAGACAGACAACAAACAGTCAGTGAAGGACTAGAATTCCCGTCAAAACTATCAGAAACAAAGGAAGCGCGGGTTCCCTTTGTTCTATATGCCTGAAAAGGTTGAAGCTCACGACGAAGATTACCGACATTGACCGTCCTTCCACACAACGCCTCGTTGCTAGAACAAGCTGGTTTCCCAAGACGCTTGAGACGGTTTCGACGGACATCGCAGGCAGTCATGGGCTTGGAGAAAAAAAGGATATCGAAGAAAAATAGTGCTCTCGATAGCGGGAGAGAAGCAATGACGTACTAGCTTTTCTTTCTGCTTTCGTTGTCGTATTGGCGGACTCCTCAGATACAAAATCTGAGTCGACGCTCAAGAAAAGCCAAAACACTTTTATAGAAGAGAATAAAAAGACTGCTGACAAGATGCGGGACGAGTCCCACAATCGTTTGAACAGAGCTAGTCGAGTTGCCGAAGAGGCTCACACCACAGAGAATCCACTGTCGAATGGCTGATCAAAGCGTGGTGGAAAAATCACGTGATTTGGATCCGGACTTTTGCGGTTGATGTTGAAAGACAGCCACACCGGCGTCACTCCTTTCATCTCCTACATACCACGTCTACAAAGGTTCTTTAAGAAGGAAAGAGTACATAACAATCTTGAACGCGAGACAAGAGATACGATATCGAACGCTGCAATATCTAGCCGATTTCTTGTCATCATGGCACCTCAGACTCGCTTGCAGGCTAGGGTAACATTCAGCCACCCTCTTTCACTGAGAGACTTGTTGAAGATTTTTCCACAGCTACTATCATATCACATCGTCCCGCTCATCGTGCTCGACTACGTTGCACTTGTCTTCCGCGAGGAAATGGGCCCTTTTATCGACGAGGTTACGCGGGAGGCAGACCACTTGCATACGACGGGCTTTAGACATCCGAAAGACTGTCGAAGGGATCTGAAAAGCATGAGCCTTGTACATCGCGTCTGGACAGGGCCCGCCCAGAGGGCTCTCCGCTACCGCGTAGTCCTTACATCTTCGGAAAGCACGGAAAGGTTCCTAACTAATCAGATGTGCGGACCGTGGATCAGAGAGCTGTGGATCAAGATTCCTGAAGAGGCTAAAAATGAACCTGAACTCGAACCCGAGCAAGTCTCTGACAGTGACACGGACTCTAGTTATGAGCCCTCTCCCGAAGACGATGTCGATGTCGACTCCGACTCTGATTTTGACATGGATATTGTTTCGAGTGACTTTGACGTTCTGGACGCCGAATCGATAATCATGCCATATCACTTTGGTCACGTACTCGAACTTCTCAAACGAACGCCGAATCTCCGATTTCTCGCTGTGGAGCTCGGCGAGCTTTTTCAAGAGATTGGACAGCTTAGTATCGAGAGGATACTCCATTCAATCTCTCAGATGTCTCAACTTGAGGGACTCTGCTTCCTCCCCAGCACAGTAGGGATTGGATTAAGAGTGGTATATCCTTATTTTACGTCGTTATGTGAGACGCTTCCATTCCTTCACTCCCTTCGATTCCTCTGGATCGAGAACTGGTGCTGTGCGGAAGAACAAGTCGATTCGCTCCTTTCCCCTCAGCTGCTTAACTGCAGTCCACCGCCTTGCCTCAAGACGATAATACTGACTGTGACGAAACAGCCTTATCCAGAAACGTACCTGGGGTGGCTCCTCCGGCCAACTGACACATATACGCTGGAGAACCTTCTCCTTCGTGACGGAGTTGGAAATACGCGACCTTATAAACAAGACTTGAAAAGATTCCTCTCTGCTGCCAGCAGACACTGTTTGTCAATACAGCGGCTACACGTGGACATATTTGTCGCTGAGATCGACGAAATCTACCGTAATGCTTACCTCATAGAAGATCTCCAAGTCGTTCTCTCCCATTGCTCATCTCTCAGGAGTATCAACTTCACGGTTCCGAATACAAACTATAGGACACGCGAGATGAAGCTCCCGCCTAGCATTGAGGAAATTCTCTTCCTCATCGACGAGGACAAAGAAATCTACTCTCTCTTTAGCGGCATAATGGAGGGAAGCTCACTTCCGCGTCTTCGCAAACTCGTGCTGGTTTCCAGCAACCACATTAACAACGATAGTTCCCCCCTTCGCTTTCTCTCTCTTTACGAAGGTATAAACAAAAGGGGACTGGAAAGCCAGTTCCCTCGCACAGCTGACGTGTGTCGTCGCACAGGCATTGAGCTGGTATATCAAGGACAGCACGAGGACGATGATGATCGACCGGTTGCTCGATTTGCGAAATTCGCAATGCAAAAATGTAATTGAGATACGTACATGTATATAAGAGTGGCAATTTTCTTTCAGGTGGCTATGTATCCGATGCGAAATTGTCTTACAGGACTCTATTGGAGTCGCTTCATTAACGCAACAGATTGTCAACCGACGTTAATACGCAGCTAGAAAAGCTGCAAGCAAAATAAGGCAGAGCGTAAGTCCCATAGTGAAACCGAAGAGAGCAAGCAGCACCACAAGGAAACAGTCTAAAGAAGTTACCATATGTTAAATGACATCACCTTTATTTTGTCTGCGTGTGATAGGCCGACATTTTGTAGAGGAGTGTCGTCCAGGGGTGGCGTCTGGCACCGGCTGGTGTCTCTCAAAGCGTGAGTATTTCGGAATTCCGTTCCTCGTTGGTACGAACACCATACTAGTGCTGTATTATTTTATGTGTCTTGCAACGACGTTTTCGTGGCAGTCGGTGGGATGACACGCAGTAGTTACCACTGGCGCTTCCGCATGGTTAACGAGGGATGTCCTACGCAAAGATAATTTCCTGTAATACCATAGTAGGACACTATATAAGCTCGTTCATATTCTCCAGATATCTGCGCAGAAGACTCACAAGAATCTGATAAAAGTGACCTTCGTTGTCGACGCAGATGGTCTGCTTGGCGCTTACGGCCTTGGCAGAATGCCGCTCCAAAACGTCATCGAGCCCATGTCTGTCTACGTTGCCTTCACGGCAGACCCGCTGCAGGATGCCGGGAAGATGGGATCTGCTGACGTGGATAAAGCACACGACCTCCGGCAGATTTCTTCCAATGCGGACTCGCGGACGATAAACTCAAAATACTAGTACCAGAGTCCAGACGCATCGACGATGTGAACGTGAACGAGCTTTACGCGGGTCCGGTAATCCAGCTCAGAGCCGTTGTCAAGCTCGAGAAAGTCAGCGACGCGCTGACGATGCATGAGCGGAACGTGCTGGGGGATTACTCGCTCTTCGAGTGGCTCATGGGCTTCCTCGGCGTGGATTTCCAGCGCGACGCCAGTGTCACTTAGGTAAGCTAGCAGAAAGAGTGATCAAGGAGGGAAACGCTGCGGAGGGCACGAAGATATAGGAAACTCGCGGGATTTTTAGTATGCCTTGCTGCGGACAGTAAGTATGCGGCCCGGATTATGTCAGCATCGTAATATTCCCACGAATTCACAAAGATCGACGCTTGCTCTCCCCGGTCCCGACACGAGTGCGACAGCGACAGCAAGCGGACGATGAGGTTCACCAAACCAGAATGGGTTATCCACCATGGTATGCGCTCTCCACCCGCCCGCCAGTATTGTCGCTGACTGACCCCGCCGCCGACGTACAGACGGGACGCGCAGCGAGAACGAAAAGCGCCTCTCCATCTTCTCCGTCCACGTCCACCCCGACGGCTCCCGCATCGCGACGGGCGGGCTCGACGCCAAGGTCCGCATATGGAGCACCATGCCCATCCTGAGTGCCGCCGCCGACGCCTCCGGCAAGCCCCCGAAAGCCCTCTGCACCCTCTCCATGCACACCGGGCCCGTCCTCACCGTCCGCTGGGCCCACGCCGGCCGCTGGCTCGCGAGCGGCAGCGACGACGCCGTTGTCATGATCTGGGACCTTGACCCCGCAGGTGCGGGCCGTCCGGCATGGGGCGCCGACCCCGCCAACGTCGAGGGCTGGAAGCCCCTCCGCCGCCTCCCCGGCCACGAGAGCGACGTCACCGACCTCGCATGGGCACCCGCGGACCGCTTCCTCGCCTCCACCGGCCTCGACTCCAAGGTGCTCATATGGTGCGGCTACACCCTCGAGCGCCTCGCCAAGCTCGACCTCCACCAGGGCTTTGTCAAGGGTGTCTGCTGGGACCCCGTCGGCGAGTTCCTCGCTACACAGTCCGACGACCGCACAGTCCGCATCTGGCGCACCGTCGACTGGGGCCTCGAGGCCACCGTCGACAGGCCCTTTGAGCATTCTCCAGGCAGCACCTTCTTCCGCCGTCTCAGGTAAGCCCCGCCCGTCATGAGTCGTCGACTTCCTCTTATGTGGTTCGTAGCTGGTCCCCCGACGGCGCACACATTACCGCGTCAAACGCGACGAACAACAACGGCTTCGTCTTCACCGCCGCCGTCATCACCCGCAACGCATGGACCTCCGACATCAGCCTCGTCGGGCACGAGAACACCGTCGAGGTCGCGTGCTACAACCCGCACATATTCCTGCGCGACCCGCGCGCGCCCGTCGCGACCGCGAACATCTGCTCCGTCGTCGCGCTCGGCGCGGACGACCGCTCCATCAGCGTCTGGCAGACGAAGAGCGCGCGCCCCCTCGTCGTCGCCAAGGACGTCTTCGCGCGCCAGATCATGGACCTCGCCTGGGCCGTCGACGGCCTCGCGCTCTACGCCGTCTCCTCCGACGGCACCCTCGCCGTCTTCGCCTTCGACCCGCCCGAGCTCGAGGGCATCGCCCCCGCGGACGCGCAGCGCCTCTACCTCGCCAAGTTCGGCTTCGTGCCCCCGCCTCTCCCCGCGGGCTTCGCGCACCGCGCGGGCGGGGGCGGGGGCGCCGGCCGCGAGACGCCCCCGCTCACGCCGCCCCCGGCGCAGCAGAACGGCTTCGACCACGCCCCGCCCGCGGGCCCCGGCGAGCGCGTCACTACTCTCGTCGCGCGCCGTGCGCCCAAGGACAGGCGCCGCGTGCAGCCTACCTTCCTCGGCTCGCTCGGGGCGAACGGCGCCAGCACCGGCGACGCCCCCGCGCCCGCACCTCCCAGCATCACCATCAACACGATCCCTGTGCCGCCACCCGCGTCGGCCTCCGCGTCCTCGACGGGCTTCGGCGCCGGCATGGACCTCGACCTCGGCCTCGACCGCGAGCACGACTTCGGGCCAGGCGCGGACACGGACATGGCCGTGCCCATCAACGCGCTCGACACGCGCGGGCGGCGTGCCGGGCGGGGCGACGTCGCCGTCTCGTACAGCGGAGAGGAGAACGGCGGGAAGCCCGCGCCCCCGCCGAAGGCGCGCACGCTTGGCGGGGACAGACCGCGCGACCGCGACGCCGCGGGGCGAGAGGTGCGCGAGATCCGCTGGGAGGGTGCCGGCGCGTCCGCGTCCGCGCTGGGGCTGCAGGGGCTGGGCTTAGGATTGGGGCCTGGGAATGGGAATGGGCAGGCCGCGGGGCTGGAGGCGCCCAGCCTGAAGACGTTCCTCGAGGCGCGCGTGGAGGAGACGGGGGACGTGCTCGAGGCGCGCAACTCGGAGGACGGGAGCGGTGCGGCTTTCTCTCTTTTGTTCTCTCCTCTCGTATCTGACTCGTCGTGTAGAGCCGAGCGAGGTGTCGCTCTTCGCCGCGAAGGAGAAGAGCGTGCAGTGGCTCGACTACCTCCCCGCTCGTGCGCTGCGCGTGTGCGCGAGCGCCCGCTTCTGTGCCGTCGCGCTCGAGGACGGCGCGCTGCATGTGTACTCGCCCACGGGAAGACGGTGCGTTCCCGCTCCTTTCTTTTTTTTTTTCATCTCGTTATTCAGTCGATAAGTACACGCAGGATTATGCCAACGTTGGCACTCGGCGCTCCTGTTGCATTCCTTGACGCAGCGAAGTACTTCCTCATGGCAATAACTACCACAGGCCAGGTCTTCGTCTGGTGCGTGCACGAGCTCCACTGTGCGATTTCTGAGTGTTTTTTAAGGCTGCTTAATGAAATGTAGGAACACAAAGACAGCCACCTCCGCACACGCGCCCACCTCACTCCTACCCCTGCTTACACCCACTGCGCCCTCCCCGAGCAACCCGCTCGGCTCCGTCCCCACCGTGATCTCCGCGTCGGTCCGGCCGAACGGCGCGGCACTCGTGCACCTCAGCAACGGCGCGGCGCTCGGCTACGACGCGCCGCTGCAGTGCTGGGTGCGCGTCGGCGAGGCCTGGTGGGCGCGCGGGTCCACGTGCTGGAAGGGCCGCCAGCGCGCGTCCGTCTCCGCGGGCGGCGCGGGCGGCGGCGTCGTCGCGGCCATCGAGGCGCGCGTCGCGGAGCACCTCGCGGCGCCCGCCGCGGGAGACGCGGACGCGGGCGCAGGCGGGGAGGAGAAGGACGGCGCGCGGGCGCCCCCGGCGTGGTGGGGCGCGGCGCTGACGCTGGGGCACCTCGAGGCGCGCATGCACGCGGCGCGCGTGCTGGGGAGCGCGCCCGAGTACCGGCAGGCGCTACTGCTGTACGCGCGCGCGCTGGCGGACGAGGGCTTCCGCGGGAAGGCGGAGGAGGTGCTGCGCGAGCTGTACGGGCCTGTTTATTGGTGCGCTCTTTCTTCTTGTTCCTGTTTTGGTTGTGAGGCGGGGTGTACTGACTTCTTTCTTTCTTGTTTTTGTTTTTCGTGGCTGCGGCAGGCGCCCTGGCCGGTCGGACGACGGCTGGAGCAGCACGGTGCTCGGGCTGGCGAAGCGCGACCTCGCGAAGGAGGTGCTGACGATATTTGGTACGCCTCCCGTCTCCCTTCGTCTATTTCTTCGTATCGGGTCTTTCTAACGTCCTTTATAGCGCGGAGCAAGACGCTGTTCAAGCTGGCGCAGGACTACCAGGACCTGCTTCGGAAAGCGAGTGCGGACGAGTGATAGTGTGCACTCCCGCGATGCATCTCGCTTTCGGCTTCGGTGCTTCGTGTGCGTTCGCTGTTTTGTGTTTCCTCCGGGTTTTCTTCGAGGAGGGGAGATCTTTGACTAGAGATTCCATCCATAACTTATCCGCTTATATCTTTCTACCTGTGCCTCCTTTCACACCTTATGCTGTGGTCTCTACCGTCTCTGTACATTACTACTGTTCATCACCACGCACTAGAGCAATGCGGATTGTACTTGGTACGGCGTGATCGATGTCGACAACGTGAAATGCTTTCCGTTGCGGACGGGTTTCCGCTCTAGGTCCCGCATGTAAAGAATAAGCTAGTTGGACTTCAAATGTACTTGGGGTTCTAACTCAGTTACTGCGTAGCTGTCTCTGACCCAGCGCCAATAGGGTTATTTTGCTTTCAATCAGAGGGGAGTTTTTTTGTGCAGAATTGGTGTCTGTGGCTGAGCCGGACCTTTAGAAGGAGTATCTGGTGTGTTTGCCTCCTCATTCGGAGCTAGCTGTGATTGTCCGAAATTTTTACTCTGCATATTTTCGACAGCTTTTGCAGCACGCATTTCGAGAGAAGGATTTCAAACTCAGACTTGTTAATCCAGTAAGCTAACAGTGGCGGGCCGCACGCGTCGGTGAGCGCTCCACCGTAAACTCATGGTCGTTGGCCTCGAACGAGCCTCCCATCAACTCACTCAACACCGTATCCGTGCCCGCTCGGCAACTACTGCGCTGATATGGGCCTCAACCTCGGCTTCGATTTCGGGCAGGATCCGCCACTGCCAGAGGCGGCGCATACTGCACGCTCGGCGAAGTTTGTGCCCAACCTTGGCCTGGGATTGCAACATAAAACTACAGTGTAAGCAGGCAAAAAGCGGCACCTCTATAGGGGCCGCAATTTTACGAATTTTGGTCTGAGATTTTAATCTTCATAATAGAATTAAGGGAGAAACGCAAATTTAAGCACTTTCCCGATTAAGCATGTTTTGTTTCAAATTTTCGGACAAAAAAAAAGAAAAAAAAACCTTCTACACTTTTGAGAGACACCTTCGCGGAAATATTCTGCAAAATTGCTGTGAACCTTGATGGGATGTAAGTTAATATAAGTCCGTGTTGGAGCGCAAGCCGGCGGAGCCCCGTCCCGCGCGCACCGGTTGCGTGCTCGGACGTGCTGCCGCGAGCGCAGCGTCTCGGCTCTGCGAGCCCGAGGCTCGCTGCACCGCGATTGGTCGGCGCGCGGATGAACCGTCGTCCGCGCACCACTCCCGATCGTCCCCCATACCCCCATTTATTGTTGACCAATCGGACTGCTATTTACTTATCATTTATCTCCTTTTATCGTGTCCCCTTTCTTTCGTAGAGTAAAACGGCTTATCCAAAGGCCCGCAAAGCAGTAGCATAAAAAGACACTTTATTCTTTCGCCCACCTCAGACGTTCGCACCGCCGCGCGATCGACTGAGGTGAGCACTCGTTATTATACATCTTCTATTATACTTTTGCTTATTAGACTATTAAACTAGCTTACCGTGTATTAGGTTAGTTTACTATGATAGACGTTCGCACCGCCGCGCGATCGACTGAGCTTACCGTGTATTAGGTTGTCTCTTCGCGCGGATCCTGTCTCACCTTGCAAAAGGTTATGAGCCTTGCTGACCACTGAGCAAGCCGAATCTAATCGTTTTAACGTACCAAATTGCCGTAATGTCAAACTCGCACGACACCCTCCCGGCCAGTGTTCCGAAGCTCGCGACGAGCGGAGCGAACTGGGTCATATACCGCATGCGCTTCCAAGCCGCCGTGAACACTTCAGGCACCCCCCTATGGAAGACCTATTAGGTAGGACTGACCCATAGGGAGTAGCCACCTAGGAGGTCCTGTTTGGTTATGTGAATCCCATGACTGATGGGCGTGCCCAAAACCTTGGGCATGCCCAAACATATGGGAATGACCAAATTTGGGCATGACCATTTTGCTGGGCATGCCCAAAATTGTAAAAAAATTAAATTATGCCACCAGCATGAATTGAACTACAACCCTTAACTTACCAACCAACAACACTCTTAACAACTGAGCCACCACACTTTTTCTAACATTCCTATACTTGTTTATATATAGGTTATCTACCCTATTTCTTTTTACCTTTGTCCACACAAAAAAAGGCATAACAAAGGTATTTTTTGTCAAAGCACCCCCTTTGACAAGCCTTTCTTGTATGGATAACAGTGTAAAGAATGTATAAGTATATTGTAAGGGAAAAGGCACAATGAAGTTAAAAACTCATTTTGGAAACCACTGCGAGGTGGAAACACTAGAGACAAAATGGGAACAAAAACTGTGTTTGAGACAGTAAGAGATCATAGTATACATGTGTTTGCTAAAGTACATACCTGTGTTCAAGACAGTAAGAGATAAAGTCCCGAGACACAGGCGAGAGCATGCCCAAAGAAGGCACACAGTCACATGACTAAGGAGAGAGAAAGAAAGAAAGAAGAAAAGAAAGGGTCCGCAACGCACCTATATACACCTACGTGTCGTCATCAGGGAAGGTAGTAACTACTAACCAGGAGGTTACACATTTGAATGGAACTGTACAAAAGTGCAGGGCATACTGTGAGTTGTCTCCAATTGCAATGATTAGGGCATACCACGAGTCCACTCGTGGGTTGACCCGGACCCGTTGGCAGGTCACCCGCGACGAAAAATCTTCGACCTGGACCCGGCTTGACCTGGATCCATAGAGACTCGGATCTGCGGGTCCTCAGAAACCCGTGGGTACAGGTCAAGCGGGTCGGCGGGTTAGTATATGGTTCTTCACGGGTTTTTGTACCATTTTGCATCACTTGTAAAAATTGATTAGACAAACTACACAAAAAAGCTCTATGAGCTAACCCTCCACCTCTACCTCTTTATCCCCATCCTTCTCCTTTGTCTTGACACATTTTGGCTTTTCGTGGTATGCCCTAGCAATGATCTTATATTCAAGACCAAATCAAGCTTGGAGAGCACAAGATTAAATCCATAACTGCAAAAAGGGTACAGGAGACCCAAGTCCCCATGACAGCAGATATTCTGGTTAAGTCAAATTGATTTGAGCCCTAATTTGGTTGGTAGATAGCCTATATATACACATCTATAATAGTAATGTAAAAAAGCGGTGTGACCCAGTTGGTAAAAGTGTTGGTGTTTAGTAAGCAGAAGGGTAGTAGTTCAATTCGTGGTGGTGGCATAATTTAATTTTTTTACAATTTTGGGCGTGCCCAGCAAAATGGGCATGCCCAAATTTGGTCATTCCCATATGTTTGGGCATGCCCAAGGTTTTGGGCACGCCCATCAGCCATGGGATTCATATAACCAAACAGGACCTCCTAGATGGCTACTCCCTATGGGCCAGTCCTACCTAATAGGTCCTTGGTAAGGGGGTGCCTGAAGTGCCGTGAAGGCGAAGGGGAAGTGGGGCCACTTCGACGGGACGTCGACGCGCCCGGAGCCGGTTGGCGACGCTGCTGTTGCGCTAGCGTTGGCGGATGGTGATCCGAACCCGAACGATGCCGTTGAGGCATGGGATAGGTCCGAGGATGTTGCGATGTACTTGCTGTCGCAGCGTCTTGCCGACTCGACATTGATTCAAGTCGGAAACCTACCGAACTGCGCCGCGCGATGGAGCGCAGTTGTACGCGAGTTCACGCAGAAGTCTGCATTCGCGCAGACCTCCCTTCGCACTGAATTCCTCGAGGCACGTTGCCCGGGGGATGTTGATGTCCGCGAGTATTTGAGCGAGCTGCGCACGAGGCGCGAGACGCTCGCGCAGTCCGGTGTCGAGATTTCCGACAAGGATTTTCGCTCGACCATCATCAATTCGATTCCGAACCGACTAGCGAATTTTGCATCTTCGCAGTTAACAGCAGCGGAGATAGCGGCACGCATGTCCGCTACCCTGGCCGATGACGATGAACACCGCGTTTTCGAGGTCGATCCTGAGGTCTTGATCCACATAATCTCGGACGAGGCGGATCGGCAGAAGCGAGAGCGCCAGTCGAAGCGCAAGGAGCCGGCTAGGAACTCGAAAGACAAAGACGAGGCTCTCCATGTGAGCTCGTCCGCGAAGTCGAAGCCCAAAGGCAACGCGAAGCCGCGCGGCGCCTGTTGGAACTGCGGCGAGACCGGGCACCTTCGCGCGAAGTGCCCGAAGCCAAAGAAAGACGCGTCCAAGGACAAGTCCAAGGACAGCGCGCACGCTGTCGACTCGGACTCGGACTCGGACGGTGTCTGGGACTGTGCCAACGCGGCATGGGAGTGGTCCGACGACGAGGACGAGACGGACTCGATGCCCGGGCTTGTTGACATGTCGGATAGCGAGCCCGAGGACGCCTGGACCGATGATGAGGACGACGGCGAGCTATCGAGCTCGGGCTCCGATAGCGAGGAGGAGGGCAGTGAGGAGGAAACGAGCGCGTACGTTGCGCATGCTCGCGAGGCCGACGATGCACGTCGCGCGATCCTCGACTCTGGTTCTACCCGCCACATCTCGCCATACCGCGCCGATTTTTCTTCGTTCGCTGAGACGCCGCCAAAAAGCCTTCACGCCGCGAACAAGCAGCCATTCCACGCCACGGGTGAGGGAGAATTAGTTATCGAGCTCCCGAACGGCACAGACACAACGAGGATGACACTCACTGAAGTCCTGTATTCCCCCGAGGTTGGCTATACCTTGATCTCCGTTGGCGCGCTTGACCGCGCGGAGTATTCGGCTACCTTCGCTGGAGGCAAATGCGTGCTGCGCGATGCGGCCGGTTTGCGCGTTGGAGCGATCCCTCGATCCGGGAAAGGCCTGTACCGTTTTGCGCACGCGTCCGTTGATCCGACACTGCAAGACGCAGTTAATGTCGCCGAGGACACGATGAGCCTCATGGAGCTGCATGCTCGCATGGGCCACATCGCGCCCGCGACGGCCGAAAAGCTCGTGCGTAAGGGGTTTGTGACCGGTCTTCGTCTGGATACATCCGGCGAGGCGCCGACGTTTTGTGAGTCTTGCGTCTATGGCAAAGCGCAGCGCAAACCTATCGCGCGCGAGCGAGGCGGCGACCGCGCGACGGAATTCGGAGCCGAAGTCCACACCGACGTTTGGGGGCCGGCGCCGACGCGCTCGCTCGGCGGCCGACACTACTACGTCTCGTTTACGGACGACGCGACGCGGGTAACGAAATTGTACCTGTTGAAGAAAAAGAGTGACGTTTTTCGCTCTTACCGTCAGTACGAGTCATGGGCCGACACCCAGATGAATGCGAAGATTCGCGTACTTCACTCCGATCGGGGCGGCGAGTATACTGGTAAAGAGTTCGTTATGCACCTGAAAAGCAAGGGTACGAAACAGAAACTCACCGTACACGACATGCCGGAGCATAACGGAGTTGCCGAGCGTTTGAACCGAACGATCCTCGAGAAGGTGCGTGCTATGTTGCACGCGAGCGGGCTGCCGAAGTTCTTGTGGGCCGAGGCCGCGCGCCACGCCGTTTGGTTGAAGAATCGCACCCCGACGCGCGCGCTGAAGGACGTTACACCGCACGAGGCGATGACAGGCACGAAGCCGGACCTTCGTGGGCTGCGCACCTGGGGAGCGAGGTGCTGGGTACACGACAGTTCGAGCTCGAAGCTCGAACCGCGCGCGCGCGAAGGCCGTTGGATGGGATTCGACGCGACGTCGAATGGACAGCGGATTTTTTGGCCTGAAAAGAAAAGTATTAGCGTCGAGCGGAATGTTTATTTTGACCCCGGAGAGACTTCGAGTCGTCTCGAGGGGGAGGAATTGGATGGAGGGGGAGACGAGCCGACCCCGAAGAACTCACCGCCGACATCCGCTAATCTGCCCGATAACCCGCCAACAGATTTGTCGGCCGACCCGCCGCCACCCACACCTGTTGAACCCGCAGCGGCTGATCGCCCGCAGCAGCGCGAAGATCCTCCACAGGATCCGCCGCAGCAGCGCGGGCAGTCCAGACCAGTCGCGGCCGATCCCCCGCCGCAGCGCGAGCGCCGAATTCGTTTCCCATCGGCCTACCAACGTCGTCTTGATGCCGGAGAGGGCACGCACACGCATTGGCGTCGTGATGGTGCCGTTCCGCGGGGTATGCGCACGATGCGCGAGTTCGTCGACCAGAGCGACGATGCGGCCGAGCTAGTTGAAGAGGACGATTATGACGATGAGTACGAGTTTTGCGCGGCAATGGAAGAGGCAGAAGGACTCGAGCCGCGGTCGCTCGCGGAAGCGAAACGCTTACCTGAGTGGTCCGAGTGGGAGCGCGCCATCGACGACGAGTTGTCAACGCTGCGCGCGGCCGGTACGTGGGTGTTGGAGGAGCCGCCCGCCGGTGCCAATATCGTCGGATCCAAGTGGGTCTTCAAGATAAAGAAGGACGCCGCCGGAAATATTGTCCGGCGGAAAGCCCGTCTTGTTGCGCAAGGCTTCAGCCAGGTCCCGGGGGTCGACTATTTCGACACCTTCGCGCCCGTTGCGAAGTTGGCATCCATCCGTGCCACTCTTGCGATGGCGGCACGGCTTGACCTTGAGTTGGAGCAGGTGGACATAAAAGGGGCCTATCTCAACGGTGAGTTGGAGGCCGGTGAGGTTATTTATATGAGACACCCACCTGGATATGTGCCGCGCGGCGCGGGCACAAAGGTTTTGAGGTTGCGGAAGACTTTGTATGGACTGAAGCAGAGTGGGAGACGGTGGTATCAGAAACTAACGTGGATTTTCGTCGACGAGCTCGGACTGACACGTTGTGACGTGGACCAGGCAGTGTTTTTCCGTCACGTGGGACGTGACGTGACTGTCGTCGTCGTGCACGTCGACGACTGCACCATTGCTGCGTCCTCCACCTCTCTGGTGTCTGCGCTAAAAGCTGGTCTCGCTCGCTATGTTGAAGTCACTGACCTCGGGCCACTACACTGGCTACTCGGAATCGAAATCTGCCGGAACCGCGACGCAAGAACCTTGTCGCTCTCGCAGTCGGCCTATATCGAGGCCATACTCCGTCGGTTCAACTTCCAAGACCTGAAGGCCGCTTCCTCGCCGATGGATCCGAACATCCACCTACACAGCCAGCAGGGGCCGCAAACCACGCAAGACCGTGCACTGATGCGCGACACACCGTATCGCGAGGCCCTCGGCTCGATCATGTACGCGGCCATGGCCACTCGACCCGACACCGCATTCGCCGTAACGCTCCTGTCGCGTTTCTCAACGAACCCCGGCCCCGCGCACTGGGATGCTGTCAAGCGCATCTTCCGGTACCTGAAGGGCACCCGCGAGCTTCGGCTCACATACGGAGGGACTGGGAGTGCCGAAAGTGGTGGAATGATGGGGTATACGGACGCAGACGGAAGCACGCAGGAGGATAGACGCGCTATCTCAGGTAACGCATTTCTCATCGACGGCGGCGCCGTTTCTTGGTATTCCAAACAACAGGAGATCGTTTCGCTCTCGACGACTGAGAGCGAATACGTCGCGGCCACGCACGCGGCGAAAGAAGCAATTTGGCTTCGCCAACTCATTGCGCAAGTTTTCGCGCCGTTCGCGGGACCGACAGTTCTCTTCTCCGACAACCAATCCGCCATTGCACTTACGAAGGACCACCAGTACCACGTGCGCACAAAACATATCGACATACGCTACCATTTCCTTCGCTGGGTCTGCGAAAACGGCACCATCAAGCTAATCTACTGCCCGACCGCCGACATGGTTGCCGACGCGCTCACGAAGCCGTTACCGTCCTTCAAGGTCAAGCATTTCGCCGCTGCACTCGGACTCCTCTCGGCTTGAGGGGGAGTGTTGGAGCGCAAGCCGGCGGAGCCCCGTCCCGCGCGCACCGGTTGCGTGCTCGGACGTGCTGCCGCGAGCGCAGCGTCTCGGCTCTGCGAGCCCGAGGCTCGCTGCACCGCGATTGGTCGGCGCGCGGATGAACCGTCGTCCGCGCACCACTCCCGATCGTCCCCCATACCCCCATTTATCGTTGACCAATCGGACTGCTATTTACTTATCATTTATCTCCTTTTATCGTGTCCCCTTTCTTTCGTAGAGTAAAACGGCTTATCCAAAGGCCCGCAAAGCAGTAGCATAAAAAGACACTTTATTCTTTCGCCCACCTCAGACGTTCGCACCGCCGCGCGATCGACTGAGGTGAGCACTCGTTATTATACATCTTCTATTATACTTTTGCTTATTAGACTATTAAACTAGCTTACCGTGTATTAGGTTAGTTTACTATGATAGACGTTCGCACCGCCGCGCGATCGACTGAGCTTACCGTGTATTAGGTTGTCTCTTCGCGCGGATCCTGTCTCACCTTGCAAAAGTCCGGTCGTCAAATCCCTGAGGTTGTGAAGGTTCGCAAGGCCATCTAAAGGCGGAAGCTACCATCCAGACTTGTTGTAAAACAATAACCGATATTACGTCATATTTTGACCTGCCATAAAAGGCAATATATTGCTTGTTTCAAATTTTCGGAGGCTGATTTTTTTCAACTTCGGCTGAATCAAAACTAAGCAACAAGGATACAAGATACATAGTATCCAGGCATATGTAATTGGAAAAAGGAGTCGAATGTGGGATATTACGACCTCTGAAAAAAAAGTTTCACGGAGCTTGCCGAGCTACCGTATTTTGACTACTTACACTATAGTTCGACGGAGTCGTTAGGATCTAGAATGTGTTCCTCTGTGCCCGCGTGGAGGATACTGGAGGCGTGCTCGAAGCGCGGATAACCCGGAGGACGGGAGCGGTGCGTCTTTTCTCCTCCCATTTCCTCCTCTAATATCTGACTAAAACTGCATACCGGTCTATACAGAGCCGAGAAAAGTGGCGTTATTCGCCACAAACATCCATTTATGCGTGTTCACTCTTGGGGCTGACGCACGCACCAGACGAAAACCTGCCATACGAAAGCGCTTTGGAACGTAATCAACTCTCTGAATGTCAATATCATCATGATCCTGTGAAGGAGATGAATAAGGAGAAGGGATTAGGACCCCTAACGCCTGCCCGTAAGCGAGTGCTCATGCAAAAAAAACGCACCACTCCGCCTCACAATACCTCATGACACACAAAACGGACAGGCGGTACATTCTCCCACCTTGTTCTTCAAGAAACCCACAGGACGCTGCGTCCGCCGTGCTCTCCGCGTCGGTCCGGAAGAACGGCGCCGGGCTCGGCTACGACTCACTGTTAGAATCCTAAATGCGGGTAGGCAAAGCTTGTGGGAACGTAGTTCTGGGAGGCAGTGGTCTGCGTACATCGCCACGGGTGGCGCAGACAGCAACGTGACGCTCATAACAATGTATCGTACGTTTTCGTTGACTAGGGTAAACTACATGAAGCAAGGTGCCTACGTTACATCGCTGTAATATCTTTGGTAAGCATTTTGACATTCGCTATCTATTCATTGTCTGAGTATCTACTTCAGGTATCGTCACAGCAAGACAGCGGATGTTCATTGAGTAATATATCTCCCCACTACTTCCGCAGAATCTCTAACACCGACGAAAGCGAAAGAACAGTTGCTCCACGATGTACAGTGTTCCCGAGCTGGACAACCTTTTTCGCGACATCATCTTTTGTCAGTTTTCCGAAGCTGACATCGTCCTGGAAGACAAGCTCGAGAAATTTCACAAGCAGCCCGGCAAGTTCAACTGAGGTGTACTTCGAGTCCAGCTGGCTGGGGCTTGACAGTACGTTATGGATTTCCTGGCACTTCTCCTCGTCCAGCGGCTCTTCGTTGAACTTGAAAATGGTTCGGAGTTTGAAATAAGGATCGTTGTATAGACGATTCACGTCCAGGTTTTCCATGGGCCAGGGTGGGGGCATATGGGACCGTGCTATACGGTACTCACCCCTCTTATCAAGTCCAGCTCCAGGTATCAGCTTGTACGACAGACACCAAGCTTTGTCCAGACCTCTGAGCAGTATCCTCAATCTCTTGTTCCCTTTCGCGTCGAGGCTGTCGCCCGTAAAGACAGCGTACAAAGACATAGGTTCGAACTTTTCTTGGGATACCATTCTAAATATCACGGACAAGGCTGTCAGCACTGAAACAGATCATCTCTGTGCAGAGTGAAATAAATAAAATTACATTCCTGATATTGTTATAAGTTTTTCTGTGCTGATTTCTTGACGCCCTGCACGAGTCTATATAGCGTCGCGCCAACATTGCATGTAGTTATCGTGAAGTTTGCGCACTGGGCCTTTGCTTTGTCATCAACGGAGACCGGATGTGTCATGAAGACTATATTTCTATCGCGGCTGCCATTTGTCGCCATAGCATGGATGCAAAGTAAAGAATTTTGCTTTGTTGTCTTTCATAACTTTCTAATCCTTTGATAAGCAAGGATGTTTGCTCTCCATCCCCTGTCTTCTTTCGGGATCAGAATCAAATGTATTTTCTTTGTCTCTGCTGGTCTTTGCTGTATTCTGAATCAAGTCTGATAACAGAACTTCATGGTAATTATGGGATCTGTGTGTGCATCCGAGTCTAGGAAAGCCAACGAAGAGCTAGCAACGCATAATGTAGCACCTGACTATGCTTCCACAGGCATTTGAGCGAGCTTTCGACTCGTTCCTGCCAGAGGCGAGTATGCTGGCTGAATTTGAAGTTGTGCCACGGGCCGAAGCGTCAAGCAGGAACCGGCGATGAATTATTGCTCCGGATTAGCTTCTCTGTCTGCACCCTCTTTTTGCGGACGTTTGATCTAGTCGACGACATATTACCTCGAAGCACACAGTATCTCAACAAGATCTCTTCTCTTCTCGCGTTTACGGCTTGTACTCTGCCGGTGAACACCACAATCACCGTCGTCTTTAGGTGCGACTGGACACCCATGCGCAGGGTCGACTTGAATTGCTGTCACTCTTGTTTATTCAACATGATCCCGGTGACCTGGCCTTCGAGCTCCTGTTAAAATATTTTGCACATCTTATTAGGCTTTTGGTTGTGGTTTTGGAACGAACTCAAGGACACGTGTGCAGGGACCAGGTAAGCCGCATATTATCATCATGTTCTTAAACATTATTTTTGAAGTTGCTTTCAGAACGGGAGGGACCAAAATTTCTGAGTATTGCAGTGGTTATCGGCTCATTTCCAGGTTACGAGTGCAAAGTGACGGACAAGAAATTGATTCAGTCTGCGATTTACACCGGCCGCGACAGATTGTGTTTCATCACTTGAGTACGAGTCTCAAAATAACTTTGCGTCAGGTAAGGCAAAAACGGTTCGTCCCATTGTTCGCAGATCTAGCAAAGCAAATCCTTCAAAGTTCGGGGTCGGCACCGTCGAAACACAGCAGTCAAACCTTTTGTATTGTGTACTTCCATAGGCCTAAGGCTACCAAATCATCCTAAGTATGCGCAGTTACTTAATGAGTTTCTCAGTTTGCGTAATCCTTTTATTCACAGCATCCTCTGTGGTAAACATCCAATATCCTCGAAGACTCTCTAATAGAACTTAGTCAGTTCGCACCTGCACTGCGAGCTGACAAAGCTCTGTAGCGAGCATCAAAGCCGAAATGCCGGGTCGCCTCGCAATCGCAGTCTCCATCACTTTGAGCTTCCCTGATCCTATGTATTTCCTCCGTCTCTGCTGGTTTTTGTTGTATTCAGACTTGAGTCTGATAACAAGATTTCATGATAGTCGTACAATCCGCATTAAATAAAGCAACGGGGAGCTGGAAAATCAAGTAAAACTATCCGGTTTCACACTACGCGGCTCTTTCTGAAGGCACGTTTACGCTTATTTCTACTTTTTTAGCTTTCATACCCCTACATGGTTGTCGCGGTCAGCTAGTACCACCTGTGACAAGGGAAATTCTCCTTGAATATCGTCTCCCAGCGCCTCCCTTCGGCTGGATTCATCTCCATCGCCAACGAAATCGCTGCAATGCTTGGCAACCTTGCAATTTCTGTCAGCTTGATCACGTTTTTCGCAAGTTGCCCTTTGTCTATCGCTTTGAGCTTTTCGGGGAGGATGAAGTTGACTCGTGTCAAGAAGGTCGCAAGGAACTCCTGGAGTGGCTCATCAAGATCCACAGGCTGGCGGTTTTCCCACTGCATATGATCGCTGATCAGCTTGAGGTTTTTGTCGCTCAGTGGCTCTTTGTTGAGCTTGACAGCGGTATGGAGTTGGAAGTAATCCGGGAATATCTCGTTAGCAAAATCAACGAATCGGGACGACACTCTCCACCACTCCCCACAAGACCATACTGCTCCGGCCAAGAGGAATTCTGCCCAGTGCTCATGTTCCTTTGGCATCGTGACCAGTAGTCCCATCTTCATTTCCGAACCTCTGCGGTTTCTCTTTGTGAAGACAACATAGAGAGACTTAGGTTCGAGTTTAGAGACATCGAATACTTCTGATTTCACGGTCTTTGCTGACGGGATCATATTTGTCGATAACTTGAAGGAATTTTTGTCTTTCTTATGTTGTTGTAAGTATTTCTGTGCTGATGAGTGGAGATGCTACATGGGTTTATACCCCCTCCCCTCCGACTTTGCATACAATTGCACTCAAATTTGCACAGAGCCTTCGTATGAATTAGAGGGCATTGTATACGCCAGTGGTAATTTTTACCCCAGGTGTCACCATCTGTCCGTCGCTGCAATAGCATCAATTCAAAGTATAAGGGGGAAAAAACTTCATTGTTTTGCATGACTTCCCCTGCCCTCGGCAAGCAAAGCTGGCTCCTCTTCATCTGCTCCGAAATGTATGCACTTCCTCTATGCTTGATAAGCTTTGCTGTATTCAGCCTTGACTTCATTAGCATCAAGCGTTGCGAGAGCGTCGATGCAAAGTAAAACGCCACTACTCATTAGGATAATGTAGGCTGTTTACTGTACCCGACCAGAAAGCATTTCTTACAGTACCTCTCACAGACAGAAGCAAAATGCATTCACGTACGTATGAAAGATTGCTGGCAACATCTTCTTTTAATACATGATTCCATTTCCTCGTACATAGTGCTAGCCTCTATGCAATATGCGGCCCGAGAATGGATAGATGACAAGAACATCAATCCACGCTGCCTGCACCATCGTCTCATGCTCGCCCGTCCGGACTGACTAGCCCCGGGGTGCACTATGTAATGCTCCCGGCGTGTCTCGCAAGACAACAGGTCCACCTGAGCCACCTCGGTACATGGTGCGGTACCTGATACTGCCACCATCGTTTTCATCGTCGTACGCAGAGGCACGCGAACCACGCGGCGCGCAGCCCATGCGCAGCAAGACGCGTTGTGGCGGGGCAGAGCTGACGTGAATCAAAGCAACTTATCCACCGGGACACGGATGGAGCATAACAATCAGGGAAATACGTGCTTATTGAAGAGCAGCAAGCGCAGGATATATGATTAGCATGCATAATTCAGGCAGCTTGACGCCTTCATATAAAGTGTCTGTGAGCTCCAGAATTACATAGATTAATCTCGGAGGGAGTTAACGCACAATGTCAATGCAAGCAACACAATTACAACCGGAGAACTGCGGATGGCTTAAATCACGTGATGGGCTGTGGCTTGCGATTCCGAACTTCAACCAATTATGGCCGGGCGCATGTGGTACACATTCAACCCCCATCTACATCTCGACACTAGCACAACCGACCTTCCAGAAAACTCTCATCATGATCTCCGTAGTCACTAGCAACACTACAGAGGAGGACCATGAACGACGGCGTGTTCGCCCTAAACTCGAATATCCAGAGCCACAGTCCTTCGGTGCAGAGAATCATACTTCTCACATCGAAACTCACTACGAACCAAGCCTCTCCAGGTCCTCCTCTAAGAGGGCTTTAGCTATCCCAGAAGTCCTTCTCCTTATACTGTCATGGTTCACATATAGTGATCTTAGCACCGTCTCATTCACGAGGATCGCACCCGTGGCCGTGTCTCAAGTCAGCCGTCAATGGAGGACAGTCGCTCTATCCATGCCCAGTCTGTGGGCGAATTTTGGAATCATGCTTAGCGGCTCCCCGGGCCGCTTCGGTGCACTCCGCACAACCAGTGGTGACTTAGTGAACCTAACGTTGGTGACAAGGTGGTGGCAGCGTTTTCTGGACAGGTCGCGAAATGCAGATCTATCGATAGTTATCGGTTCGTGGGCAAATACTGGATATTCGTGCAGCGCAAGAGACTATCGGATCATCTGTTCTATCCTTGATGAAACCCTCAAACACAGAAGTAGATTGGTGCGACTCCAAATATGCACTCTCTTCTTCCCGCCTTCAGACTGTGTCTATAAAACCCTGGATCTAAAGGATATGGCCAAAATAAAGTGGCTCAAAGTTGTGGGCTCGCATAATGTTACCGTTTATGTGGACAAGAAAAGCATGCCCAATCTTACAACACTTGATTATGATGGAGCCGTTCAGTTTCCGCTGCAAATTCAAACACTCCCGACACAGTTGCTTACCTTATCGGTTCTTTCTTCTCAAGCAAACAATTCATTTTCATGGCAATGGACCTTCTTCAAGAACATTCTCTTCTTTTCCCCTCTTCTGAGGAAACTAGAGTGCTGTTTTCTCCCTTTTAGACAATCCGTACCACCATCAATGACTGGAGTATTTACTCTACAGACCGTTCAAGAAGTCTGTCTCAAATTCGTCAACGCGCTTCCAGGACTAGCGCACCGCATTCTGGATCATTTCGAATTTCCGACTCTTGATCGCCTGGAAATCGAATTAGATGGAGGGTCGCCCCACGCATGGGTGGGCATTGACGCTTTCTTGCTACGCTCTCAAGCGCCTCTGAGTACGCTTATCCTCGCACATGACGAATTTTCGTCTACCGCAGCCAAATCATCCAGAGATAACGATGACTGCATTTTAAACATCTTACAAGCCGCGCCACACTTGGAGAACTTGATTTTACGACGAGTTGATATCGGCGATTACTTACGCGGGGTTCTGGATCTTGAGGATATGTCAGTCCGTCAGCGTTTGGATGTACTCCCTAAATTGCGCAGCGTCGAAATCACCCCGCGAGTGTGCTGAAGCGGCCAAGTCTGCCACAATGCTTTGATGGCTCGAGCTGATTCCCGACTATGAGATAGCAATGACAATATTGAGCATTCGTAGCGGACGGTTAGGTCGGAAGCATCGGCGAGAATTTCGAAGGAAGAAGGACTAGGGCGAAATATGTATTTTATTTTAAATGTGATACACTTTTTCTTCTTGTTTTCGTGCGCATGTCGTATTTTCGAACACTAAAACGCTATTACTCGTATCGAGAGTCAGTCTAACTCATATGCGATTCTCTATTTGGCATGCTTATGTTCAGTTTGACGGTATGGATATTGACATATTGTGCACGCGTCGAGACGCAAGATACCTTTCTCCATTTAGGCGCTGCACCGTGTCTAACCTCCGCCGACCTCGAAGTTGAGTTGCCAGCTCGGTCCCTCCTCGTGTTTTTGTGCGCGCTTTGTTTACTAGACAAAAATTGTCTTTGTGTTGATGTACGTATATACGTTTATTTTGGGATATGAGTAGTTTTCGACCGAAAACTAATTCTAGGTCCAAAATTCTTGAGATCGCGCGCCAAATGCACGTGTATCATTCCGGCAAGAGTCGTATGTCATCTACTTGTATCATGGGATGAGATCCGCCTCGATGGGAGCGGCTCTCAGTACATAGCTTTGCGTTTCACAGAGGAGCGTCTCTAGCAAACCTTACAGGAGCGTTTCATTAATCAGATGCCCCACATCTCCGGCAAAGGATGAGACGATATAGCTCCCCAAATACATTTGCGAAGCAGAGCCCGGGACTCGGAAGATTTTAAGTGAAGAAAATTATCAGAAGACGCCAATACAGGCAATCGTGCTTGCCAAACAACTTTGTGGCGTAGTATCGTAATGTCAAGTGCATATATGCTCCTATAAAATAGAGTGCTTGGATGGACAAAGTTCAGTTGATATCCTTAAACTTTACAGTTCACCCTGTATAAAGGGTATGAAGCTCAGGGTGTCAGGGTGCGTCGATCGAGAAATGCGTTGCGCCGCTGAGCCGGCACCGGCTATTTCCACTGTTTGGTGACCAGACAAACAAGACCCGCCTTACGCGACTGCATGTTCTGACTCCGCTCGCTCAGCAATTGTTTTCGTAGCTCTACATGATATCGAGACTTCTTTGCTGGACGCCCTCAATCCTGTGGTATAGCGAACGCGAATCGACTTTGTGTTGCAGCCTGTACCTGGAATGCTTTTGATTTTAATGGCGCTTTCGCAGCCCGGAAATACATTCAGGAGAATAGGAGAATTAGAAAAAACCGTGGGTTTCCCAATTTTTTTCTCTCGAGGTAGAACTTATCAGGATAACACCGCATCAATTCGGCAGCATTGCCATATCATCATGCGTGCTTCGGCTTCAGTCGATGAACTTGGCCTTGTGAGTTCGATGTCCGTTCACGGCCACGCTCGTCATTTTTGCGATGATCTCATGCGCAGAGTTGATATTTGAGCTTCGTTCTCAAACTGGGCTTAGGCTCGTAAGGCGTCTAAAATCCAACGGGGCCGTTTCGGACACGTATACAGTACTCTTGATCTATTTGGCAGTCTCTAACAGAGTACGCACAAGAAGGAAAATGGGCGTTTCTCAAGATGATCGCTTCTTTGCTTCGGTTTGTTTCGCGTAGTTTATCTAGCAATGAACGTCAACAAACTGACGTCTCTCAGGTTCTCAGGACACCAAAGTGCGGCTCGCTAGGCTCCTGCTAAGCCATCATTCCACCTTCGACTATCAGGTTCCGCCTTAGGTTCTCTACGTCCATGCCTCTTCCGCCTTTTCTCACTGATGCCATTTTTCCACCTCGTTACGCGTAGATGTCGCGGACGCGTCTAGACTTCAGCCATCCGATGACGATCCTGACTTTGACTACGCCGACGGCCATTCCTGCTCTTCTGCACTTCAATGGTGTTGAATCGGATCTTAACCCACTTCGCGTTCAAGCTCTCTTCACTCCAAATGGCCCTCTTCCCTATCGATCGACGTAACGCACAGATTAATGTCCTCGCCGTCCACGGTCTTCGCTGAATTTCTTCTTGAGGCTATAGCGCCGAACAGAATACAAGATGATTTCTGATAGAGTTGTGAGGCGAGATGCCTACACATAGGCCGACGAATACCGATGAAGAACTAACGGGACGACTACGGGTTCTGATTTTATCAGTTGTGACTTCGAATCGATACCCGATCTACTCGCTACTTGTACATGTACGTTGGATATAACTCCTCTTCCTCTTTGTGAGCAGAGCACCGAGCATCCACACACCGTCACCCTGCAACCAGTTTTATCATTTTATTCGTATTCTTGGTATGTTCAGTCCCCTCTTTGATAACTTATTATTCATACATTTGTAAAGCAAAGCAAAGCAAATATCTACGGAGTCTCCTTTTTCTTCTTCGTCTTCTTCATCTTCCCCAACACTTTGGTCAGCACGGACTGCTTCGGCGGTATCGCCTCCCAGATTGAAAACACGGTATCCTTGCGCTTCGGGTCGTTCCCGAGCGCGATCACCTTCTGTGCGAGCTTGTCCTTTCTCTTGAACCTGTCGTCGTGGGAAAAGACGGACCCGATACACGCGAGGAAGGGGGCGAGGCACTCCTCCTGCGTCTTCCACTGCAGCGGGTAACGGGGCGCCAGCAGGCCGCCAATGATCTTGAGCTTTTCTTTACTCAGCGGCGCCTTGTTCAGCTTGACGGCGGCGCGGAGCCGGAGGTCGCAATCCGCGCGGAGGCTCTTGACGTTCACGTCTGTGATGGACACGGGCACCGGCGATATCTTGTAGCCCACTTCGCCGTGCACGGGCCCGAACACGAGCTCGCACTGGAAGAATTCCGCAGGTGGGTCGAAGAGCTCACCGCGCGCGAGCAGAATCCCGAGGTTCATGGGATCGCGTGGCGGGTTATCCGTGAAGCAGACGTAGACGGACATGCGGTCGAGTCCCTGGAACGGCTTTATGAGCATCGCGGCCGAGGTTGTAAGCGCGCAGAAGACGTCCTGAGAACGTGTGCGAGTTTATGTACTGCGCTGCCTTTACATTGCAAATCTACAGAGTTGCAATCGTGCGAGGGCCGCCTCAGCCCGTGGCACCTCTTACTAGGAGCCGACCTCTCCGCATGTGTACTATTATGTATAAAGACCTGACGATTGCTGTGAGAGTGCAAAGTGATGCTGAGAAAAGGTACGCCCGCAAGTTGGGAATATACATCGTTCTTAGCCCGCAGGTTGGGCGCGTAAGTATTTGCGCAGGCGGATGTGAGTCATCATGATTATCGGAGTAGATTAATGAAGAGGCCGTGACGAGCATGGCTTTGCAGAGCGCACATACAAAGCGGGATCTTAAAGCGCGAAGAAAAAGATCAGCAAAATGCCATACAATACAAACCGTTCGTGCTTGCCAAACAACATTGTGGCGTCGCGTCCTGCCCGCGATACCAATGCAATTAACGGCAGCGCATTTATGCAATAAGAATGAAGCGCTTGACTTTGCAAAATTCAGTGATTGTGTGGCAGATTACAGTAACCCTGCAGAAAAGGGTCTGATGTTCAGGGTGCGTCGATCGCAAAGGGCACTGCACCGCTGCGCCGGCACCGGCCATTTCCGGAGAAAGGGACTCCTCCTTGGACTAACCTGCCATGTATTCTATGACTTTCTTAACGGTTCATCGCAGAATCCCGCCTCGTTGACGTTGGTTCGGAATCACGGCCGTTCTGCAGTAAGGAGATTTTTTAGTCTAGTGTTTTTGGATCGAACGGTAGGACGAGAGTCACGAGACTGCATTCCCGGGCTGAGCAACTTTCGAAATCTTTGCACGTGAGGATGACCGCGCCTGTATCGATGTCTGCTCAGTTACGACCAATACCCTTTTTTCGTCCAACCAATCCAAATCTTATTTCTGCTACCGTTTTGTGCCGTTGATTAGACGCTCTGTTACGCCTACCGCTCAGTTCTGATCAGGGCGGGAAAGGGGGCGTGAATGCACGTGATCGTTTGGTTCGTCTTCGCCCTCATCGTCCTCGTAAAATTGACACTTGCTGAGCGTCTTGACTTCCAAGGTCTCCCCGCCGGGGTCGCAGACCGCGCGTGTTTCATCCGTCCGGAACAATCAGGCGAGAACGCGAGGTCGGCGAAGACGCTGATCGTAGCGAATACAGTACTTGTACGTACATGTACATTTCATTATTTTGCGTAAATCAAGCCCCTTCACTGATAATTATTTCTATATAAATCGTCGTGGTAAGGCATAGTAAGCATCTACGGAGTCTCGTTCTCCCTTTCCGCCTTCTTCATCTTCCCAAACACTTGGCCTATATGGACTTCTTCGGCTGCTCCTTCGGCGGTTTCGGCTGCTCCTTCAGCATCTCCTGCCAGCACTTAAACACCCTACACTCCGACACGTCGCGATTCCGGTCCAGGTCGTTCCCGAGCTCGACCACCTTCTGTGCGGTCGCGGTCTCCACCCTGCGCATGTAGTGGAACTTACTCGAATCTGAACAGAAACACTCGAAGATGGACTTGAGCCAGTCGGCCTGCGTCCCCGGCCTGTATATCGGCAGCGGCTCCAGCACGGCGCGAATGAGATCGAACTCTTTGTCATACAGCGGAACCTCGTTCAGCTTGACGGCGGTGCGGAGTTGGAGGTCGGCTCTTGCGTAGACATCGCGGACATCCACTTTTTTGACGAGCTTGGGCTCTTGCATGATAGTATAGCCCGCCTCGCGGGTCGCGCCCACGAGTTCGGCCTGGAAGAGCTCCGCCGGCGGGTCGGAACGCTCGCCACGCGTGAGCAGGATCCCGAGATTCCTGGGTTTGCGCGACTCGTAGTCCGAGAAGGTGACGTAAACGGACATGGGGTCAAAGCCCTGGAACGGTGGTGTTGGCATCGCGATCAAAGTTGTAAGCAATCAGGTGTCTATAGAAAGAGATATTAGAAGTTGTGCTGATGCTCTGAGAGCATGTGCGAGTTTATGTAGTGCGCCGCCGGTACATTGCACAGTTGCAGAGCTGCAATTGTGCAAGTGCTCCTTTGCCCGTAGCGTCCATTACCGGGAGCCGGCCACTCTGCGTATGCAATATTATGCACCTATCGTCCCGCAGACCGCTGTGAAAATGCAAAGTGACGCTGAGAAAAGGTACGCCCGCAAGTTGGGAATATGCACTCCGTTCTTAGCCCGCAGATTGTGCGTGCAAGTATTTGCGTAGACAGATGAGGTCAGCCGCGAATCGGTGCACGATTTACGAAACGTATTCTTGGTATTTTGGCGGCAGCCGGAGTACATTAAGGTAGAAGCCACGACGAGCATGGCTCTGCAGAATGCATATGCAAAGCGGGAATTTCAAGCGAGAAGGCTAAAAATCAGCAAAATGCCTAAGAAATGCAAACTATTCATGCTTGCTAAACAACTTTATGCCCGCGAGACCAACGCAGATAATGCTAGCGTGTTTATGCACAAGTAGAACAAAGCGCTCGACTTTGCAAAGTTCAGTAATTGTCTGCAGAAAGTCCGAAGCTACGCCGCTGTGGCGGCACGGGCTATGTCCGGCTACTCTGCTAATCCAGATTACCGGACCTTGGCCAAAACAACGAGACTCCCGCCTTTGCTTGACGCTCTGATGCGCGCGCAGGCAAGGAAAGGGACATCTGGACTTCAAGACAGCTTTTGAACGAATCCGAATCTTCCTGGCAACAAGCAACGGTCCATCGCAGGAGCCAAGCTCGTTTGACGTTTGATCGGAATCAAGATTAAAAGTCCAAAGTATGCCCGGCTGCTTTTGGGTCGAAAGGATAGGACGAGAGAGTCAAGCGTCGCGAGACTGCATTGCCGGGCGCTGGTTGGAATACTGGCTTGCTTCCCTTTGCTCACAAACGCGATTTTTGAGGTCTCTTTGCACGCGAGAAACGACCGCGCGCCTGTGTCGATGTCTGCTCCACCCTTTTCGTCCCTCCAAATCTTATTTCTGCCGCCGCTCTGTGCCTCTGATCAAACTCTCTATCACGCCTACCACTCAGTCTTGATGGGAGGAGAGCAGGATGCGTGAGCACAGGCGCCCATTTGGCTCGTCTTCGCACTCATGCTCCTCGTTGAAAATTCGACACCTGCGGAGCCTCTTGGCTTCCAAGATCGCGCCCGCCGGGCGTGACGGCTAGGGCTCCGCACCGTAACCGTAATTACGGTTTACGGCCGTACCGTATACGGTCCCGTAACCGTATCGTAAGCGCCTCAAAATTTTCAAAATACGGATCGTAAGTTACGGGCAGTGTCCGTAACGACGTGACACTTCAAGTGCCGAATACGGCCCCTGCTATATGTCATGAGATTCGAGTATCTGGTGCTTGCAGTGAGTTAATTTACATTATGAGGTGCCAATATAGCTGAAATAAATAACTTGCTGCATTGTGAATTGTCCGTAGCTGCTTGAAAACGGACGTCAAAACCGTAAATTACGGATTACGGCCGTACCGTATTTGGACCGTATCCGTACCGTAAGTGGGCACTGTTCACCTTCATACGGGCCGTGTACGTACGGATCGTATCCGTAAACGGGACTGTGCTATACGGTCGTAACCGTATACGGTACGGTGCGGAGCCCTAGTGACGGCACTGCGCGGCTGATCTCTTTTTATATATAGCGGCGAAGATTTGTCGTCGCGCGTTTCAGCCCGCCCGGAACAATCAGTCGAAGAACGCGGAGCTCCCACGAAGACGCTGATCGCAGCGAATAGAGCGCGTTGGCCGTGTCTGGTCTGCAGAAGCAGCTCTGCTCCCATATGTCCTGCCGTCCGTCCGTTCCACAAGAGCGAACACGTCTCGAGAGAAAGGAAAAAATGACGCAGCGAAGAAGACGCGGGTCGCCCGATCCTCAACCTCGACATGGACGGCCAGGGCATACTGTCTGCTGCCCGAAATTGCAAGAATGCTGCTCGCGCAAGGCGCCGGCCCTCCCGCGCGCGCTCCTGCGGAGAAGCAGAGAGGCGCCGATATTCGCGGACGCGCGGGCGAGTAGTGCGGACGAGCGTTTTTTTAGACGGGTCTTTTTATGCGCTGTCCGAAGCTGCGTGCGGGCTTCGGACGGGGGGCGCTTTTAAATAGGACCAAAACGACTAATCTGGGTTGTAGGGCGGGTTTCTTTGGGCCGTCGGCGCGCGCCCGCCATCTCCCGCTTTCCCATACTGTATTTGCTGGCAGGGTGCCAAATGTTCGCGCGAAAGCGAAGAGGCGCGCGGCATTGTCTAAGGCCAATGCAATTGCTGGGGTTAGCCGTACGCGGATGCGCTGGCCACTACCCTGCGCAGACGCGCCGTCAGCGCGCCAGCTCCCGCACGACCCAAAGCCAAACCAGGTTTGATAATCGGGAACGTCACCCCGCCGCGCGGATCCTTTCTGCACGCGCAGGCTCGGGAGCAATGACGGCGTCCTGGGTGAATGGTGCGTAAGCCGTCTGCTTCGAGACTAGGCTGCAGCGCCCGGGCTGGCGAAGACGCCGCTGCCTGCACACAGTTCGGGCTCGAGCTCGGGCTCGGACGCCTGGGCGCGCGGGCCGCTGTGATTAATTACCGATTAACGAGAGTTGCTTGCCGTCAGGAGTACTGTACATACGTACGTTACATACGTATGTACATATTGTATAACGAGCTCGCGCGCAGAAGAGCAACGTATTTTCATCGCACAGCGCGGCGCAATGCATGAGAGACACCAACGGCTCTGACTAAGTGTCTGGTCCCGGCTCTAGCTCTGCTTCTGGGTTCGCGCCGGCACCGGCTACTTCCGGTTACTCTGCTAATCCAGATTGCCGGAGAAAGGGACTCCTCTTTGGACTAACCTGCCGCCATGTATTCTATGACTTTCTTAACGGTTCATCGCAGAAGTCCGGCTCGTTGACGTTGGATCGGGATCACGGCCGGTTTGCAGTAAGGAGAATTTGAAGTCTACAGTGCGTGAAGGCAAGAGCCTGCAACTCCGCACAGCCCCGAATTTGTCGAATTTCGAAATTCTACTTGAGCTTTTGTAATAGAAGTAACAAAGATACGCAGTTTTACGCAGTTTCCGTTTTTAGCATTTTTTTGTTTCAAATTTTGCGAAAAAAAAAAATGGACCCGATTTGCGAGCCCTGGTCGTTCTATTTATACAAACCAGCTCGTCCTCCGCTGCCATGCCCAAGAGAAGTCGCAAAGCACAACAAGCAAAGGCAAAGCGAACTTCCGGTGCTACAGGCTTCATTGGCGGGGCAAAAAAAAAACGGTAGTTTCCATCTCAGATGATGGGGATAGCGATTACATTGAATCCGAGCCTGAGCCTGATGAAGTGTTTCTCTGTGAACTGGGCTTTGGGAAATACCGTGAGTTCTACCTGATTATATTGTACTTATTATTTATTATTTATTATTTATTATTACTTTTCTGGCATCAAGGATACCGTGAGGTCAATGATGGAAAATTTGCTACGGCTAAGGTACTTGTGCCGCAATGTTTGGATCTCTGTGACGCTGTCACTATCCGACAGTTCTTTCGGAAATGCTGGCGCTACATGGATTCATATAGGTATGAACATGATCAGTCTGTCATCGACTTTGCACCAATTTTTACTTTATTACTCAGGAAAGGCTTGGACTACCGCGAGGCGGCTCTTGCAGTCAAGAAATACAATTTTCATTGTCGCATCCCCGAAGCCGCTGAGGTCCGCGAGGCTCTCCGGAGGCTGGAAGAGGGGGTGTAGCGACTTCCTCGGCATGCTTGCATTCTAAAATTATGAATATCTTGCGCAAACGAGGCGAAACGGGTGTTTTATACTTTTGTTTCAAAATTTCCGAGGTCGATTTTTTTTCTTGACAATCAAAAAAACCAAGCAACAGGCATTGTAGACACGACAATTCTACGTCATAATAAGGCCCTTTCAATACATTATCTTTGATGTAGCATAACAAGATGAGAATCATTTTCGGAGCTACCCGGGTTGTTAATCCTTGCCTTCACGCACTGTAGTATTTTTGGATCGAACGGTAGGACGAGAGTCACGAGACTGCATTGCTGGGCTAGTGCAACTTTCGAAATCTTTGCACACGAGAATGACCGCGCCTGCATCGATGTCTGCTCCACCACACTCTCAATTACGACCAATCCCCCTTTTCCGTCCATCCAATCTCTGCTACCGCTTTGTGCCGTTGATTAGACGCTCTGTTACGTCTACCGCTCAGCTTTTATGGGAAGAAAGAAGGACGGGAAAGGGGGCGTGAGGGCAGGTGATCGTTTGGCTCGCCTTCGCACCCGTCGTCCTCGTAAAATTGTCGCTTGCTGAGCGTCTTGACTTCCAAGGTCTCCCCCGCCGGGCGTGGCGGCACCGTGCGGTTGATTTCTGTATATAGCGGCGAAGATTTGTCGTCGCAGACCGCGCGTGTTTCATCCGCCCGGGACAATCAGGCGAGAACGCGAGGTCGGCGAAGACGCTGATCGTAGCGAATAGAGTACTTGTAAGTACATGTACATTGGGTACTATTTGTCTTTGTGAGAAGAACACCGGGTGCCTGCTCGCCTTCAGCATGATTCGACTTTCATTATTTTGGGTAAATCAAGCCCCTTCACTAATAACTATTTTTATGTAAATCGTAATGGTAAGGCATAGTAAGCATCTACGGAGTCTCGTTTTTCCTTTCCGTCTTCTTCATCTTCCTCGATTTGGACTTCTTCGGCTGCTTCTTTGACGGCTCCTTCGGCTGCTCCTTCGGCTGCTCCGGCTGCTCCTTCGGCTGCTTCTTTGACGGCTTCGGCATCTCCCAGCACTCAAACACCCTACACTCCGACACGTTGCGATTCTGGTCCAGGTCGTTCCCGAGCTCGACCACCTTCTGTGCGGTCGCGGTCTCCACCCTGCGCATGTAGTGGAACTTACTCGACTCAAAGAGACACTCGAAGATTTCCGTGAGCCAGTCGACCTGTGTCCCCGGCCTGTAAGGCGACAGCGGCCCCAGCACGTCGCTAACGCCTTTGAGCTCGTAGTCATCCAGCGGATCCTTGTTCAGTTTGATGGCGGTGCGGAGTTGGAGGTCGGATCTTACGCAGACATCGCGGACATCCACTTTTTTGATAAGCTTGGGCGCTTTCTCTATAATATTGCCGGTCGCGCCCACGATTTTGGGCTGGAAGAGCTCCGCCGGCCGGTCAGAACGCTCGTCGCGCGTGAGCAGGATCCCGACAATCCTATCTCCATTCATGAATCCGCTCGTGTCGCCGAACGAGAAGACGACGTAGACGGACATGGAGTCAAAGCCCCGGAACGGTGATGTTGGCATCGCAATTAAGGTTGTAAGCAATTAGGCGTCTATAGAAGAAAATTTAGAAGTTGTGCTGACGTCCTGAGAGCATGTGCGAGTTTATGTAGTGCGCCGCCGGTACATTATACATTTGCAGAGTGCAAGTGCTCCTTTGCCCGTAGCGTCCATTACCGGGAGCCGGCCACTCTGCGTATGCAATATTATGCACCTATCGTCCCGCAGACCGCTGTGAAAATGCAAAGTGACGCTGAGAAAAGGTACGCCCGCAAGTTGGGAATATGCACTCCGATCTTAGCCCGCAGATTGTGCGCGCAAGTATTTGCGTAGACAGATGAGGTCAGCCGCGAATCGGTGCACGATTTACGAAACATATTCTTGGTATTTTGGAGACAGTCGGAGTAGCTAACGAAGAGGCCATGACGAGCATGGCTCTGCAGAATGCATATGCAAAGCGGAAATTTCAAGCGAGAAGGCTAAAAAATCAGCAAAATGCCTAAACGATACAAACTACTCACGCGTGCTAAACACCTTTGTGCTCGCGAGACCAATTAAAATAAACGCTAGTGTGTTTATGCACAAATAGAACAAAGCGCTCGACTTTGCAAAGTTCGTTAATTGCCTAGGAGTTTATAGCTAAACCTGCAGAAAGCACCTCAAGCGTGCTGCTATGCCGGCATCGGCTACATGTATGTCCGAATCCAGATTACTGGAGCTTGGCCACAAAAAAGAAATAAACGACTTACTGACCTGCCGCCATGCTTTCTGTAAGTTTCTTAGCTTATCACTGTACTCAAAGCTCAACCACAGGCAAGGAAAGGGACGGCCGACCTTCTCTTCCTGCCCCAGCAACTTAAAGACAGTTTGACTGAATCCGAATCTTCCTGGCAAGCCCGGCTCGTTGACGTTTGATCGGAAGCAAGATTTTGAAGTCCAGGAGTCGAAGGATAGGACGAGTGCCACGCGACTGCACTGCTGGACCGGAGACGCACATACTGGTTTCGCTTTGTTCACAGACGCGATTTTTTCGATATCTTTTGAACGCTGCACCATGCTCTCCGACACCCAAATCTTATCTCTGCCGCCGCTTTGTGTCTTTGATCAAGCACTCTAGCACGTTTACCGCTCAGTGTTGACGGGAAGAGAGGAGGACGTGAGTACAGGCACCCGATTGGCTTGTCTTCGGACTCATGCTCCTCGTTGAAAAATCGGCACTTGCTTCCAAGATTGCGCCCGCCGGGCATGATGGCACTGTACGGCTGATCTTTCTATATATATAACGGCGAAGAATTGTCGCCGCAGGCCGCGCGCACGTTTCAGCCCCCCCGGAACAATCAGCTGAGAACGCGGAGCCCGCGAAGACGCTGATCGCAGCGAATAGAGCGCGTCGGCCTTGTCTGCAGAAGTGTCTCTGCTCCCGTATCCGTGTATACGTCCGTTCCGCAAGCATGAACACGTCGCAAAAAAAGCAGCGAAGAAGACGCGCGTCGCCGATCGCGGACAGCCAATCCATGCAGTCTACTCGAAATCGCGAGAACACTGCTCGCGCACGGCGCAGGCCCTCCGCGCGCGCGCATCTGCGAGGAAGCAGAGACGCGCCGATATTCGCGGACGCTCGCGCACGCGCGGGCGGGTAGTGCGGACACGCTTCTTTCGCCGGATCTTTTCATGCGCTGGAACGAAGTTGCTGCGGACTTCTTTTCAATAGGATAGACAGACAGACAGACAGACAGACAGACGGCCAATTTGGCTCCAGGCGGGATTATTCGGGCCGTCGACGCCCTCCGATCGCTGCCGCCATTCCCCGCTTTGCCGTACATGTATTTGCTGGCAGGTTGCCAAGTTCGCACGGAAGCGAAGAGGCGCGCGGCGCTGCCGATGCCGATGCCATTGCTAACGCCGCGCGCCGTCAGCTCCTGCAGAGACGCAGCGCCTGTTTGACAATCAGAAACGCCCCGCCCCGCCGCGCGCGGATGCGCATCCACGGGGTCTCAGGGACCAAACTTCATTCGTTTCATTCTCAACTGTCATTATTTATGAAAAGCACAGTAATTAACGAGAATACATACGTTACATGCTGTATGATATACGCAATGACAATGTGCGTGTGCGCACCCAAGTGCGGCGGATGCGAGTCGAAAGCGTGCTGGATGATTTGCTAGTATTCGAACTCTTCTCGCTCGTTCCTACGTATCGATCGGCGTGTCCGCGCGGATCAATGTCCACTGTCTTCGCATGTTCACTGTCTTCGCTGATTTCCTTCGTGCGGCTATAGTGCCGCACATAATAAGCCGATGCTTTCTGATAGGCTTGTGCGGCATCGCGCCCACGTCTGCACCGACGGGGCCGGCGAAGAACGAGCAGGAGTCCCGCCGCCGACCGAGCCACAACAGCGCCGCTGCAAAGCAGAAAGCTTCTATGTACATGTACTTCCGCGACTCCGGGCACAGTTTCCGGACAGACGCAGAATACATTCTAGCGCGACCTCGCAGCGTCTGACGATATCTCACACACATGCTCTCCGCAATACTGTACATACAACGCACACTCCCGACGCATATCGCATGCCACTCCCGATAGGCACAGACGCGCGCTCCACCAAGTCCGCTCGCATCCGATACAACTGCATATATATCAGAGGCAGACAAAAGAGTTAAGCAAGAGATTCTCGTAGTACACTACTCGCGGACAGATAGATCAGATAGATCAGAGAGAACGGCAGAGGAAGAAGACAGAGGAAAGAGGAAAGAGAAAAACAGGAAAGAGGAGAGGAGCGATGAGAGAGGAAAGGAATCGATAAGACAGATGGGCAGATAGACAGACATCCGGGCCCGCGAGACGAGACAAACACAGACCATAGAGAGGTTCAGAAAGAGGCGGAAAGGAGGGCGAGCGCAGCCGGAAAATGGAAGCGAAGAAGAGAGGGAAAATGAAAAAGGGAGGAGACGGGTACGGATGCATGGACGAGAGCGCGCGAAGCACGCGCGCACATGACGGCGGCGTGGCGGGCGCGGCGACTGCAGCGAAGAACGAAGTGCAAAGAAAGGGGGGAAAAGGGGTGGCCATAGAAGAGAAAGAAGCCGACGCGGGGACATATGCAAAAGAAGAAAAAGGAAAAGAAACAACTGCTGTACGGAGAACGAGATGGGGTGTGTGCGGAGAAGCGGAAGCGAAAAAGCGCGGAAAGAGCAAATAGTCGTAGAGCACGGGTGTACAGTAGCGGGGCGGGGACGGGGCAGGGCAGGGTGAGACGGCATAGGAAGTGCGGGCGCGCGGTCAGCGCGGCATGGAGCATAGAGTTGGAGTGTGAAGTGTAGATGAAGTGTAGGGTCGAGAGGCGGGATGGTCGTGTCGCGTCGTGTCGTGTCATTAAGGGCGCAGCAAGACGTCCGGACGCGGCCCGGGGCCGCAGCAGGTGCGTAGCGATAAATTGGGCGGAGCAAAGGAGACCAAAGCCGCGAAAAAAAAAAATCAATCAAAGAGGAGAAAAAAAGGACGAAAACAGAACAGAAAGAAGCACCACAAACACCCTCCGCCCCTCCGAACAACGATTTCCTCTTTTTTTTGGGGGGGGACGCCCTACGACGTATACCCCTTCGGCACCGCCGCGTACGCGCCATGGTGTGCATGCACCGCGCGCGGCTGCGCGTGCGCGTGGTGTGCGCCAGGCGCCGCATGGCCGTTCCCGTACGCCGACGCTGACGGTGGCGGCGGCGGCGGCGCCGCGCGCGCCATGTACCCCGCGTGCGTGTGCCCCTGGTGCCCCGGCGGCTCCGCGTGGCTCGGGGGCTGCATCGCGTAGTGCCCGCTCCCGTGGTGTGCCGCGTGCCCCGCCTGCGCGCCAAGGCGCGCGTCCTTCCGGAGGGGCGCGAGCACGAGCGGCGGGCTGTACTTGCCGCCGTTCGGGGCGGAGGACGCCCCCGCCCCCGCCGACGATGACGCGGACGACGCGGACGCGGGCGGAGGCGCGGGCGGCGGCGGGGACGCGAGCTGGAACGTCGCGTACGCGTAGTGGCCCTGTCCCGGTCCTGGTGTGTGCCCCTGCCCCTGCCCCTGTCCCTGCCCCTGCCCGTGCCCGTGCCCCTGGCTCTGGCTCGACCCCGACCCCGGGCCCGACACCGTGGAGGGCGCGGGGTAGGGCGCGTACATATGACTCTGGCCCTGGCTGTGCGTGCGCGCATGCCCGTTCGCGGCGGTCGGGCTCCCCGCGGGCAGCTCCGTGCGGGGCGTCGCGGGGCTCTGCGCGTGCGATGCGGACGCGCCTGAAGCGGACGCGGACGCGGACGTGGACGTGGACGCGCCCTGCCCCCGGCTCGCGCGCGCGCGCTGCTTCGGTGCGCCCGCACGGGCGTAGTGCTGCTGCTGGGCGTGTTGCTGCTGCTGCTGCTGCTGCTGACGTTGCTGCTGCTGCTGCTGCTGCTGTTGTTGCTGCTGCTGCTGCTGCTGTTGCTGCTGCTGTTGTTGCTGCTGGGCGTGCTGTTGTTGCTGGGCGTGCTGCTGCTGCACATGATGATTTTGCTGCTGCTGCTGCTGATTTTGCTGCGCGTGCGCCAGCCCGGGATGCGGATGCTGATGCGGATGCGGCGGCGGCGGCGGCGGAGGTTGTGCATACGCCTGCGGCGGGTAGTGGTGCTGCTGGTAGTAGCTCCCTCCGGGCGGCGGGTGCGGATGCGGATGCGGATGCGGCGCGGACGCGGGGTACATCATCTGCTGAGGATGCTGAGGATGCTGAGGATGCTGGGGATGCGGGACGTGCGGCGGCGGCGGCGCGGCGGCGTACGGCGGAGGATACATTGCGTACATGGGCGGGGGGTACGCCGCCTGCGCCTGCGCCTGCGGGGGCAGGGGCGGGAGCGGCCCGCCGAGCACGGGGCTCGCGTCCGCGCTGCCGGGCGCGCTCGCGCTCGCGGGCGTGCCCTGCCCCTGCTGGCCCTGTGCGATGGGGCTCGGCGGGCGACTCGCGGACGCCGACGCGTGTCCATGTCCATGTCCGCCCCCGATCCCGTGCCCGATCCCGTTCATGCCGCCCAGCGCCCCGCCGACGCTCCCCGTGCTGGAGCCGACGCTCGGCGAGGCGGACACGGGTGGGTACGCCGCGCCGGGCCCTGCGGCCGCGCCGGGCACTGGGACCGGGATCGGGGGCGACGCGAGCGCGGGGGGCAGCGCGCTGGCGGCGGCGGCGGCGGCGGCGGCGGCGGCGGCGTGTGCGAGGGGCGGGGGCAGCGAGGCGTGCGCGAGCGCGGGGGGCGCGCTGGGCGGCGGGGGCATCGACGCCGGCGTGGGCGTGCCGGGCGACGTTGCGGCTGCGGCTGCGGCTGCGGCGGCCGAGACAGATGTGGACGCGGCGGGCTTGGCGGACATGGCGCGCTGGACGGCTGCGCGCGTGGCGGAGGAGCTCGAGCGGCGCGAGCCGGGGGAGAGGTGGATGCGGTAGCTGTGCGGCGCGGGTCAATAAACGCACGTCGGCACGGAGAGGAGAGGAGAGGGAGAGAGGGAGGGACACGCACTGCTGCTGGAGGTTGTCCTGGCGCGAGCAGCGGGTCTCGCAGCCGGGGAAGGGGCAGCGGTGGTTGCGCTCGCCGGTGTGCACGCGCGTGTGGCGGGCGAGGTGCCCCGAGGTCGTGAACGCGCGCTCGCACGTCGGGCAGACGTGCTTCTTTTTGGGCGCCGGGGGCGCGGGCACTGGGGCGGGCGCCGCGGCGGCAGACGGGGCGGACGGGGGAGGGCCGGGCGCGGGCGCGCAGGCGGAGGTGGGGGTGGAGGAGGTGGAGGGCGGCGTGGGCAGCGCGCTGCTGCCACCCACGGTGGTGGAGTTGTTGTTGATGTTGATGTTCCCCGAGTCGCCCCCGACGAGCCCGTTCATCGCCTCGTCTTTTATGCCCTGCGCCTGCTGGTGATGCTGCTGCTGCTGCTGCTGCTGGTGTTGGTGGTGATGCTGCTGCTGCATGAGCGGCTGCGCGAGGACGTGCGGGCTGTCGCGGGGGCTCGCGCGGCCCGAGCCGGGGTGCAGCGACGGGCTCTGCAGCTGCTGCTGGTGCTGGGTCTGCTGGTGCTGCTGCTGGTGATGTTGCAGATGATGCGGCTGCTGCTGCTGCTGGTGGTGCTGGTGCTGATGTTGGTGCTGCTGCGCGAGCACGGTGTGCTGCGTGTGGTGCGCGTAGAGCGGCGGGGGCGGGGGAGGCGGGAGGTGCAGCATGTGCGCGGAGACGAGCCCGGCGGCAGCGGGCGGCGGCGGCGGCGGGTGTGCGGCGTGTGCGGGGGCGGCGTGGTGGTGGTACGCGGGGACGGCGTACGGGTGGCTCGCTGCGGCGGGGTGGGCCTTCTGGGGGGCCTGGCGCGGCATGCTCGGTCGCGGACCCGGGTGTCGGGCGCGCGTGCGTGTTCAGGCGTGCGGCTGGCGGGCGCAGGCGGCGACGACGATGACTCCGACGGCGACGGGGCGAGGGCGGACAGGGAGGCAGGGGCGGACGCTGTGTGAGCGCATTGTCAGCGCGTCGTGATCTAAGAGAGAGAGAAAAAAGGAGAGAGCTGACGGTGGATAGAGGAGGAGGAGACAGAGGAGACAGAGGAGGGAGAGAGGAAAAGGGTCCAAGGGTCTCTTTACGGGGAAGGCGTCTTCTTACTTTAAACATTCCTTAGGCCCCTGATACGCTCATCCCATAACGTAATCATTTCGCACGGGTACCTTACCTTACGCTTGTTCCCGCCCCGTCGGCCTCGTGGCGTCTCCTGCCCTGCCTCAGCTGTATGCAAATACACCTCCTCTGCTTGTGAAACAGATATATGAAGGACTACGGCCACCGCGCTCCATCTCTGCCGCTGCGCTGCGCTCGGTTGCACGCCCACCGCACAAACTCCTCAGGATCAGAGCGTCTCCCACCCTCTCCTAACCGGCTTCCCGCTTCGGGAACATCGATGGCCCATGGGCCCTCGAGGCCTTCCTTCCTCTATAACACCGCCACACAATTTGCGCGCGGGCTCCTCCCCTGCACCCCCGCCCGCTCGCCAGCCCGCAAACAAAAAAAACCCTAATCCAAAGGCAAAAAGTAAAACCAAACGCAAACGCAAACGCAAAGCCAAAATCCATTGTCTCTATTCTGCAAACACAGAACGCCGCGCCGCGTCCCCCATCCAGCCCTCGCCCTCCCTGCTCACGGGCGGGCGCGAGCCCGGCAGCCAATCTCCCGCACCCGCGTTCTGTCTTCCCTCGCATCGCCTCGCCTCGCCCCTGCGCCATCCAACTTCTCGCCCTCCTAGAACTCAGAACTCAGAACTCAGCCCATCCCACAAGTCCATCAGCACGCCTGACGACGCAGAACAACCAAGAAGACGCACGCCCTCGATAATCGCGCGCGCGCACATGTCCGCGCTCGCTCGCTCGCTCGCCTCTCTCTCTCTCTCGGATCTACCTCCCGTCTCCTTGTGCAGCAAGAGCAGCGTGTCCCGCATCCGCATCAATCCGTTCTTTTCTTCGCTCGTACGATCACCACCTGCTCCAACAAGCCAATACGCATATGCTCATTGGAGGAGGGAGGGAAGGGCCCCCCGCGATCCCAATCGATACGAATCCTCCCGCCCGCATCCCCTTCCCTCTCCCTCTAGTGTTCTCGTTCTCGTTCTTGTTCTTGTGCTTGTCCTCGCGCCATTTTCGCTGCTGCTGCTGCTCCTCCTCCTCAGACCTTCTTTCTCCACCCTCCACCTGCTCCTCCAGCCCCCCCAAAGTTCGCCCGTGGCCAACCGTATCTCCCGCGCGCGCATGCACCGCGAAGCGACTTCGCGGGGGCACGCTCTGTCTCGCCTGCAGTCCGACGACGCCCACCCCACCCCGGATCCACCACGCACAGCGTCCGCGCGCATACATACGCACCGCTCGCCGCTCGCGAAGCACCCGCAGCGCGCGCGCGCTTCCGGGCTCTCCGCCCGCATGCGCAGCCCACACAGCCAAACGGCGCTCCCCGGCGTCCCGCGCTCACCGGCGCGCACCGCCCGTCCGCTCCTCGCCTCTCCTCCGCGCGCGTCAGCTCAGACGCGTCACAGCCCGCAGCGCCCGCTCCCCAATACCCAATACCCCAATACACCCAATAACCAATACATCATACCCCCAATACCTGATACCTGATACCCACCACCGATCACGGGCCCGGGCATCGTGGACCGGGAGGATGCGCGTGCTGCGGAGCCGCGCGCGCGCGCGCGGCGTCTTCCCAGCCCGCCCGCCAGCGCGGCCTCCATCCTATCCTCCTCCTCCTCCGGCCCATTCCATCGTGTTCTATTCCCGTCGCGCCGCGCCGCGCTTCTCTTCTCTTCTCCTCCCCTTCCCTTCCCTCCCCTTCCCTTCCCTTCTTACGCACGATCAACGATCACCGGCGAAGCGCGCACACGTACACGCACACGTACACGTACACGTACACGGCCGTGATGACGCACAGTCAGCCCCCGCGCAGCGCGGCGCGGCGCGGCTCACGTGCGCGTCTCGGTTTCTCCTGCGACGGCGCGTCCTCTGTCCGTCTATTTCATCCCCGCCCGCGCTCGTCCCAATCCCAGACTGCAGGACCCAGGACCCAGCACATGGGGACGCGCCGCGCCGCGCCGGGAACCGGGGCGCCGGCGCGTTTGGGTTTACGCTTTCTCGATGGCGTCCGCGTTCTCCCATTCATTCTATCTATTCCATTCAGTTCGGTCCATTCAGTCGGACGCGCCCGCGCCCGCTGATGGGGCGCGGATCCAGTGTGGCTGGCTGGCTGGCTGGCCGGCCGGCCGCGCTTCGGGCGGGGAAGCGCGAAACGCGAAACGCGAACGCGAACCAGAAGCAGAGCCGGGACCAGAGCTAGAGCCGGGACCAGAGCGAGAAGCGAGGCATGGGAAGCCGGTTCGGCATTTAGTGCGGCGCGTCGGTGCCTTTTCGCTCTCGCGTTCGCTTCGTTTAATTCAGTTTCGGAGCTTCTGCGGGCACACCGCGCGCTGGCGCGTTTCCTTGGCCGTTCTGTGCTGCGCTCGGCCTCTTTGGCCTTTGCTGCTGTCGTCGGTGCCTCTCATGCAACTGCGATGAAAATGTTTGACTTTTCTGGACGCTCCGCGCGCACGCACGCACATTGTCATTGTGTATATACAGCTATGTAACGTATGTACTCCTGACGGCAAGCAACTCTCGTTAATCGTTAATTAATCTCAGCGGCGTCCGAGCCCGAGCCGGAATAAAACTGTGTGCAGGCAGCGGCGTCTTTGCCCGCGCGCTGATTCACCAGCCCGCCGCACGGGACCAGAGTAGCAGCAGCAGCCGCTCCGGGCGCTGCAGCCTAGTCTCGAAGCAGACGGCTTACGCACCATTCACCCAGGACGCCGCGTCATTGCTCCCTAACCTGCGCGTGCAGAAAGGATCCGCGCGGCGGGGTGACGTTCCCGATTATCAAACCTGGTTTGGCTTTGAGTCGTGCGGGAGCTGTCGCGCTGACGGCGCGTCTGCGCAGGGCAGCGGCCAGCGGCCAGCGCATCGGCGTACGGCTAACCCCAGCAATTGCATTGACCTTAGACAATGCCGCGCGTCTCTTCGCTTTTGCGCGACCTTTTGGCATCCTACCAGCAAATACAGTATGGCAAAGCGGGAGATGGCGGGCGCACGCCGGCGGCCCCAAAAAACCAGCCTAGAGCCCGGATTAGTCGTTTGGTCCTATTTAAAAGCGCCCCCCGTCCGAAGCCCGCACGCAGCTTCGGACAGCGCATAAAAAGACCCGCTAAAAAAAACGTACGTCCGCACTACCCGCCCGCGTGCGCGAGTATCGGAAATATCGCGCTGACCGCCTTCTCGGCGCGTCTCTTCTTCTTCGCAGGAGCGCGGGAGGGCCGGCGCCTTGCGCGAGCAGTTGTTCTCGCAATTACGAGCAGACAGTATGAACTGGCCGTCCGTGCCGAGGTTGAGGATCGGGCGACCCGCGTCTTCTTCGCTACGTCATTTTTCTTTTCTTTTGGAGACGCGTTCGCTCTTGTGGAATGGACGGACATACGCATACGGCTAACGCCAACGCGCTCTATTCGCTGCGATCAGCGTCTTCGCGGGGGCAGCTCCGCGTTTTTCGACTGATTGTTCCGGGCGGGCTGAAACGCGCGACGACAAATCTTTGCCGCTATATATAAAAAGAGATCAACCGCGCGGTGCCATCATGCCCGGGCGCGATCTTGGAAGCCAAAAAGCTCCGCAGGTGTCGGTTTGTTTAACGGGGAGCATCACAGGCGCGGTCGTCTCTCGCGTGCAAAGAGACGTCGAAAATCGCGTTTGTGAGCAAAGGGAAGCAAGCCAGTATTCCAGCCCAGCGCCAAGCAATGCAGTCTCGTGCCGCTTGACTCTCTCGTCCTATCCTTTCGACCCAAAGGCAACCGCGGGCATGCCTGGATTTTTGGAAACGATCAAACGTCCACGAGCTGGGCTTCTGCGATGGACCGTTGCTTGTTTCCAGGAAGATTTGGATTCAGTCAAAAGCTGTCTTGAAGTCCAGATGTCCCTTTCCTTGCCTGCGCGCGCATCAGAGCATCAAGCAAAAGGCGGGAGTCTCGTTGTTTTGGCCAAGGCCCGGTAATAGGGATTAGCTGAGTAGCCGGACATAGCCGGTGCCGACACAGCGGCGCGGCGCCCTTCGCGATCGACGCACCCTGAGCTTCGGACTTTCTGCAGGCAATTTACTGAACTTTGCAAAGTCGAGCGCTTTGTTCTACTCGTGCATAAACACACTAGCGCCATCTGCGTTGGTCTCGCGGGCACAAAGTTGTTTAGCAAGCACTAATAGTTTGTATTGCTTAGGCATTTTGCTGATTTTTAGCCCTCTCGCTTGAAATTCCCGCTTTGCATATGCATTTGCAGAGCCATGCTCGTCGTGGCCTCTTCGTTAACTACTCCGACTGCCACCAAAATACCAAGAATATTGTTCGCGAATCGTGCGCCGATTCACCGCAAATGCTTACGCACCCAACCTGCGGGCTAAGATCGGAGTGCATATTCGCAACTTGCGGGCGTACTTTTTCTCAGCGTCACTTTGCATTTTTACAGCGGTCTATGGGATGGTATACATAATAGTGCATATGCGGAGTAGCAGGCTCCCGGTAATAGGCGCTACTGGTAAAGGTGCACTTGCACAATTGCAACTCTGCAGCTGTGCAATGTACCGGCTTCGCACTACATAACCTCGCACATGCTCTCAGGACGTCAGCACAACTTCTAAAATTTCTTCTATAGACGCCTAATTGCTTACAACCTTGATCGCGATGCCAACACCACCGTTCCGGGGCTTTGAACCCATGTCCGTCTACGTCGTCTTCTCGCTTTGCGACGCGCACGGACTCAAGAATGGACGTAAGAATGTCGGGATCCTGCTCACGCGCGACGAGCGTTCTGACACGCCGGCGGAGCTCTTCCAGCCCGAACCCGTGGGCGAGACCGACGAGCCGGGCTATAGAATGAAGCAAGACCCCAAGCTCATCGAAAAAGTGGATGTCCGCGATGTCTACGCAAGATCCGACCTCCAACTCCGCACCGCCGTCAAGCTGAACAAGGATCCGCTGGATTACGAGCCCAATCGCATTAGAACCCTGCTGAATCCGCTGAAGTTCTACAGGCCGGGGACACAGGCCGACTGGCTCACGGAAATCTTCGAGTGTTTCTCTGGGTCGAGAAAGTTCCACTACATGCTCAATGTGGAAGACGCGACCGCCCAGAAGGTGTTCGAGCTCGGGAACGACCTGGACCAGAATCCTAACGTGTCGGTGTGTAAGGTGTTTGAGTGCTGGCAGGAGATGCTGAAGGAGCTGCCAAAGAAGCAGCCGAAGACGTCCATATGGGCCAAGTGTTTGGGAAGATGAAGAATACGGAAAGGAAAAACGAGACTCCGTAGATGCTTACTATGCCTTACCACGACGATATACATAAAATGTTGAGAGTATCTGCGTGACATAAGCAGCTCGCGTGTCGGTGGCAACATGTTTCCTATTTTGTTTATTTCGTATTATGTGATGTTGGAGCGGCTGACAGTATTTACAAATTTTTCTGTCTATATGCACACCTCAGTCTCGTACCGTCTAGACTGAGGTGAGCATATTAGTCGGCCGCTAGTTTATTTCCTTACTCACTACCTGTACTAGCCGGATTTCTATTGCAGGTAGATAGACTAAATATACACGAGTCTCGTACCGTCTAGACTGAGCCGGATTTCTATTGCAGATTCTCTTTAGGTTATGAGCCTTGTGCCCTGAACCACTGCATCGGAAACTACAGAATTACGGTACTAAAGGTGTATGCACCCGAGACTCACTAGAGCACAGCGCGTGACCCTAGGATTGACAATCAGCGAAGATCCAGCCTATATCGAGGCGACGGTCCCGAAAAAGGCTCGCGAAACCGCGGTACCTGACTCAGAGTACGAGAGCGCGGAGGACGGCGACGTTGAGAGCGAAGCAGGAAGTGAAATTCAGGGTCGCGGCGCAGAAGCGGTTGTACCTTTCCCTCCAGGTTACGGACCGACAACAGTTACGTCTCCTACGTCTAATAATCCCGTTACTTCACAAAGACCAGCCGACATGTCGGGAAACGATCAAGGGATGTCGATCCAGAATTTGTCGGATGACAACAAGCTAAAAGCTAGTGGAGAGAACTACTTCCCTTGGAAGTCAGTTATCGAGATGATTCTCGAATCCAAAAGCTTAATGGGTTACGTTGATGGGACGTTTAAGGAACCGGCCAAGACCGATTCCGACTACGACACGACGTTTCCGGTGTGGAGGATGAAAAATAGCCGCGCGCTAGCGCATATAGCCCTAAACGTCGACATGACACTCATTGCCGAGCACCCGACGAAGGAGGCTAAACAATTTTGGGACGCGCTAGCCGATCGCTTTGGCAAGAAAAATGTTATGGCCAAATCTCTTGCCAACGCGAATCTCCGATCCAAAAGAATTCAACCTTCCGAACGCATGGATGTCCATATCCAGGAACTCCGCAAGAGACGTGCTACTCTCATTAACGCCGGAGGATCCCTACCGAATGAGGATTGGCTCATGGTTATCCTCGGATCTCTCGCCGGAGATTGGGATTCTTTCGCGATGTTAGGTCACACAATCACAGACCCAGAAGCGCTTATCAAAATTTTGGAGGTGCACCAGCTTAAACTCGATATGGACAAGGGTCAGAAGAAAATGGCGTCAAATGAGACGGCGATGCGTACAGGCGCTCAGGGTAGAAATCAAGGACGCAGCCGATCCGGCATAGTTTGTTGGAACTGCAATGAGCGGGGTCACGTCCAAGCTAACTGCACCAAGCCCAAAAAGGACGCGCCGGCAGCTAATAATGCGAAGGAAGCTGCAAATGCCGCAGCTCCTGCGGAGAAATCCGATTCCCAATCGGAAAGCGTAAATCTTGCGGCCGCCACGCCCTCGCAAACCTTCGCTTTGAATGCGGGAGGCCAGGGTCTCAGGGACAACGCATGGCTCATGGATTCCGGTGCCACGTCCCATATGGCCAAACACCGGCTCGAATTTTCTAAATATACTGTTATTGAGCCGTTCAGTGTTTCTACTGCTCAAAAGGGCGGGACCCTTTTAGCGATCGGGCACGGGACGATCGTTGCTAAATTTCTCCACAAGGGAGAAGTAACCGAAGTCGCCATATCGGGGGTATTACATACTCCAGAGATCGAAACGAGCCTCATGTCAGTTTCCAAGCTTATGGCATGCGGAGTAAACGTGAATTTCACCAACGGTCGATGCTATCTCAATCGTGACGGCAGAACCTTTGGTTATGGGAATCAAATCGGGCATCTTTTCCATTTGCGCATGGCTGTCAATCACGAATCGGCAAGCCTTGTGACACCCGAACGGGACGAGCGGCAACCTCTTCAGGTTTGGCATGAACAGTTTTGGGCATGCAGGGTCCGATAAATTACTTGCGATGGCCAAGAATGGGACAGTGACAGGAATGGAGATCGCTCGCGGGGAAGACCACCTTTCTCGATGTGAAGGGTGCATCCTCGGTAAACTCCCTGCGACTAGCGCGCCGAGTCGCCCAGATCGTTCTATGAACCCTGGTGATGTAATTCACTCAGACATTGAGTATATGCTGGACAGATCGTTCGGAGGGGCGATCTATTCCTTAAAGTTCACGGATGGGGCTAGCGGTTACCTTTTCCAATATCCCTTGAAGGACAAATCGTCGGAAACGGTCCTAACCAAGTGGAAAGAAGTCATAGCGTCCCTGAAAACCCAATTTGACGTGACAGTGCGTGCTCTTCACACGGACAATGGAACAGAGTTTGTCAACCATGAAATGCACGCATTCAATGTCCAAAACGGAATAGTACACCGTTTGACGGCCCCACACCGTCACGAACAGAACGGTCTAGCGGAGCGAATGAATCGGACCGGCGCAGATGCCGTCCGTTCGATGCTACACACGGCCAATCTCCCTCGCGCGTATTGGGCGGAGGCATATGCTTACTTCACATACTGTCACAATCGGTTGAGCGCCGCTTTCCTGGATCCTGCGAAGACTCCGTTTGAGATCTTGCACAAGAGGAAGCCTGACGTACGCCATCTCCGGATCTTCGGCTGTGTAGCTTACACACGGATCGTCCCTGAGCTCCGTAAGAAGCTCGATCCCAAAGCGGAGCGGGGAGTTTTCGTAGGTGTGCGTGACGATGCGGCATGGAAGATCATGAATCCTGCCACTCGAGAGATTACCTTCTCACGTGACGTCGTTTTCGACGAACAGGGTCGTTTTACGCAACGCAAATCTTCTGTTAATGATTACATTGCCAATGACGAGTCCGAAGACGGACCATCCTTACTGAGGATGGGGAGCATGGTCATGCTGATCCCGTCGAGGTTAATCCTCGCCGATCCACCCGTGTCCCGCAGACCACCGAGCGGCGTGCCGCTGGCATTGAGCAACAGCGTACACTGGCCCATTTGGACCAGGCTCCGGAGAGTAACGAGCGTGTCAACGCCACTAAAACCCGACGTTTCGTTGCTGGGATTCCAATCCCTCGCTCTGCCAGCGAGGCTCTTAATTCTACTCAAGCGGAAGAATGGAAAAATCAAATGTTATATGAGCTCAGCAAGCTCGACGGCATGGACGTCTGGAAGATCGTTCCCCGTCCCGAAAATCTGCACGTGATTCAGGGGATGTGGGTCTTCAATATTAAGGAGAATGCCGACAATTCTCTCGATTACCGTGCCCGATGGGTGGCGCGTGGTGATTCCCAAGTCGAAGGTCTAGAATTCGATGAAACCTTTGCAGCCTCAGGTGATTACGTCGCGGCGAAAATAGTCATGGCTCTCAGTGCCGAGTCATCATCTGATCTAGTCACAATCGACATCAATTCAGCGTATCTACACAGCCCTCTCGACAAGAAGGACCTAGTGGTCGAATTTCCCACAGGACTCATTGAATGGGCTCCGCCTGGCATTCGCGACCCTGTATGCCATCTTAATCGCGCTCTATACGGTTTACGTCAAGGAGCCCGGGCCTGGGCCGATCACCTCTCTTCACGACTAAATCGGCATGGGTATCACCGTCTTGTCTCCGCACCCAGTGTATATCACCGGTCAGACGCCGAGGGGGAGTCTATTGTAGCGACACATGTCGATGACTGCACGGCGGCATGTAGTTCGGCGTCTGGAAATAAGGAAGCCGATCGTTTCAGGGGTGATATAGGGTCCGATTTCCAATTCAAGGAAAAATTTACTACGCAACGTGCCGTACAACTGGGTCTAACTGTCGAAAAGAATATCCAGGATGGCTGGGTTAAAATTTCGGCACCGATCAAGATCAAGCGCGCACTAGAAAAATACGGACTAGTCGATGCTAATACGGTTAGGACACCGATGGCACGAAACGCATTAGCCATGTTTGACCAAGATACATCGGAAGGATTCGAGACCCAACCGTGGCCATTCTCAAATTTGATCGGAGAACTTCTTTTTTTGGCTACAGTACTCCGCATTGACATCGCGCTAGCGGTGAACATACTAGCGCGGTTCCTTCAAAAGCCAAAATTATTACATTGGATGGCAGCTAAGCGCGTACTAAGGTACCTAAAGGGTTCGATGGAATTAGGGATAGTATATCGAGGGGGAGCGGCGGACAAGAAACCAATTGGTTATTGTGATTCGGACTGGGCGGGGGATCTCGGAGATCGGAAGTCGATTGGGGGCTATGTGTTTATGGTCAACGGAGGACCAGTCGGGTGGAAGGCGAAGAAGCAAAGCGTGGTCGCTACGTCAACGGCGGAGGCAGAATATTTGGCGGCATCAAATTGCACTCGGGAAGGTCTGTGGCTGCGCAATTTCTTTCAGGAGATTGGACGCGGGTTCGAAGGTGAACCAATCAAAATTTACGTGGATAATCAAGCGGCGATCCAGATGGCCGCTAACCCAGGTTTTCCAATCACGTACCAAACACATTGATATTCCCGTCCACCATATACGTGACGAAGTCAAGAAACGCCGGGTGGAGTTTATTCACGTCCGCGGCGACAAAAACCCAGCCGATCTGCTGACCAAGCCACTTCCAGCCGGCGGCACACTGGTCTTGTATCGACTTATTGGGTATGAACTGACACGCTGCGCTGAGGGGGAGTGTTGAGAGTATATGCGTGACGTAAGCAGCTCGCGTGTCGGTGGCAACATGTTTCCTATTTTGTTTATTTCGTATTATGTGATGTTGGAGCGGCTGACAGTATTTACAAATTTTTCTGTCTATATGCACACCTCAGTCTCGTACCGTCTAGACTGAGGTGAGCATATTAGTCGGCCGCTAGTTTATTTCCTTACTCACTACCTGTACTAGCCGGATTTCTATTGCAGGTAGATAGACTAAATATACACGAGTCTCGTACCGTTTTACGAGACCCTTTCGGGCAAGTAGCGCAGACGGTCGAAGACAGCCCACAGGGTTCGGGGAATCTACAGTGCCTTGATCCAGAAGAGAGAAAAGCCAACAGGGGACTCAACACTGGGACGACGCGACAATGACTCGTTCCCTCTCTATTGATGCTGTCGAGACGGCGATCCAGTGAGGTCGAGGTCGCGGACCGTTCGAGATGGACGACGGTGTCGAGTAAGGTTCAGAAGCGAAGACGGTGTCGAGAAACGGATCAAGCGTCGATCGCGAAGTCAAGAAGAGCGAACAGGAGATCGAGAGGAGAGAAGATGAGAAGTGTGTGTCAATCCTATTCAGTGTGGTGATCGCGAAGGGGAAGACCCCGTATATAGATCGCGAAAGGGGGGGGACCTCGTACAAGATGCCTCTATCTTGACTAAATACCGAATCAATGTTCTGTCTACGGTCCGTGCGCGATCCCTGTAAGGAAACTGATCAAGAGTGCTCCGTGATGTCTCCGCGACCCTACTCATCATCCCTGTGTCATCTGCGTCGATCCTCGATCCTTGATCCACGTCCGCGTTCGCGCTTGATCCTTGATCCTTGATCCATGTCCGCGTTCGTGCTCGATCCTCTCTGCTCGTCCTCGATCCTTGATCTGTCTCAGTGCTCAACCGCGATCCTGTACCTGCTTCGCAACGATATCGGAAGGTAGCCAGTGGTACACTGGTACACCTCCCCCTGACTTTGAAATAGTGACCATCCTTGGTCACTGCCCTGTGGGACGGGACGAGGGTGCATAGTTAGTCGAGGTCGATGGTAATGTAGTCACGGTTGTCGGGTGCAGGGTCGCGGGGAGGGGTGGGAGTTGGCGTGGCATCAACATTGGTGTCGTCATCATCAAGAGGGGTGTCGAGGGTCGCGATCCAAATTGAGGTCGAGAAACGCCAGCGGTCCCCACCAGGGGTGAGGTTGAAAGTTCGGTGGATCCAGGTCGAGAAAGTGGTGGATTGGGGCGAGAAGTCGGGATTCGGCAAACCCTGCGACAAGCAGGATCCAGAAAGCGGCGGATGGGGTCGAGAAATCACAGACAGGGCCAAGAAATCACAGGCGGGGTCGAGAAATTGGTGGACCTGCAAAGAGCAGGATCAAGGAAGCGGTGGAATATGCAATGGGTAGGATCGAGAAGGTGGCGGACAGATTAAGAAGTCAATGGACCGGCAACGGGCAGGGTCAAGAAAGAGGCTGTATCTGCAACGGGCTGGATCGAGGGAGCGGTGGACGGGGTCGAGAAAGCGGCGGACTTAATTCTGCAACAGGCAGGGTCAAGAATGCGGCAGAACCTTTGATGGGCAGGATCAAGAAGGTGGTGGACAGATCGAGAAGTCGGTTGACCTGCAATGGGCATGGTCAAGAAAGCGGCAGAACCTGTGACGGACAGGATTACGAAGGTGGCAGACGGATTGAGAAAGCGGCGGATGGATAGAGAAGTTGGAATTTGGTGGACCCTGCGACAGGCAGGATCAAGAAGGTGGTGGACTGGGTTGAGAAAGCGGCAGACCCAAAGCAGGGTCAATAAAGCGGTGGAACCTGCGATAGGCAGGATCAAGAGAGTGGTGGACAGGTCGAGAAATCAGTAGATGGGGTTGAGAAAGTGGCGGACCCTGCGACAGGCAGGATCGAGAACGCGGGGAATGGATCGAGAAGTCGGAATTTGGCGAACCCTGCAACAGGCAGGATCAAGAAGGCGGCGGACTGGGTCGAGAAAGCGGTGGATGGACTGAGAAGTGGCAGAACCTGCGATGGGCAGGATCGAGAAGGTGGCAAACGGATCGAGAAGGTGGCAAACGGATCGAGAGGTCGGGATTCGGCGGACCCTGCGACGGGCAGGATCGAGAAGTTGGTGGACGGATCGAGAAGTGGCAGAACCTGTGACGGGCAGGATCAAGAAATCGGCGGACCCTGCGACGGGCAGGATCGAAAAAGCGGGGGACGGATTGAGAAAGCGGCGGACCCTGCGACGGGCAGGATCAAGAAATCGGCGGACGGATCAAGAAGCGGCAGAACCTGCGACGGGCAGGATCACGAAATTGGCGGACCCTGCGACGGGCAGGATCGAGAAAGCGGTGGACAGATCGAGAAATGGCAGAACCTGCGACGGGCAGGATCAAGAAATCGGCGGACCGATCAAGAAGCGGCAGAACCTGCGACGGGCAGGATCACGAAATCGGCGGATCCTGCGACGGGCAGGATCGAGAGAGTGGCGGACGGGTCGAGAAATTGGTGGATGGGTTCGAGGAAGCGGTGGACCCTGCAACGGGCAGGATCAAGAAAGGAGAAAGTGATGGATCCTGCAACAGGCAGGATCGAGAAAGCGGCGGATCGAGTCGCGAGGCCGCAGCAAGCTGTTCGAGAGGAGTGAGGGGACTATCTGAGGCCCGGACGGCCGTGGTTGATCAAGGAGTTCTGGAGGCTGTTTGATATCTGTGAGATGGGAGACAGAGACGTGTCGAGGCGACCGGGATCATCACTGAGATGGCCGTGTCCAATCTGCTGTATGTCCTCGATCTCGGGAGCGTAACTGGGATCGCGATCTGGATTGTCAAGCACGTAGCGGAGCACTCCTAGCATGGGCAGGGTCGAGAAAGCGGCGGACCCTGTGACAAGCAGGAATCGAGAAAGTAGTGGATGGTCGAGTCCGGCGCGCTGCATGTCCTTGATCTCGGGAGCGTGACTGGGATCGTGATTCTGTGATGGGAAGGATTGAGAAAGCGGCAAGTTGAGAAAGTGGCGGACTCTGCGACGGGCAGGATCAAGAAAGGAGAGAGTGATGGACCCCGCAATGGGCAGGATCGAGAAAGCGGCGGATAGATCGAGAAGTCAGTGGACGTCCTCGATCTTGGGAGTGTGTCTTGGATCGCGATCTGGATCGTCGAGCACGTCGCGGAGCACTCCTAGTAGGTTACGGCCTTCGTGTGGCAGGGCTGGAGCATGATCGCAGTCGTTTGGTGTGTCGAGTCTTGGTCAGCTAGACACTTTGAAACCCCCGCGGTTGGTTCCAGGTTTACGAGACCCTTTCGGGCAAGTAGCGCAGACGGTCGAAGACAGCCCACAGGGTTCGGGGAATCTACAGTGCCTTGATCCAGAAGAGAGAAAAGCCAACAGGGGACTCAACACTGGGACGACGCGACAATGACTCGTTCCCTCTCTATTGATGCTGTCGAGACGGCGATCCAGTGAGGTCGAGGTCGCGGACCGTTCGAGATGGACGACGGTGTCGAGTAAGGTTCAGAAGCGAAGACGGTGTCGAGAAACGGATCAAGCGTCGATCGCGAAGTCAAGAAGAGCGAACAGGAGATCGAGAGGAGAGAAGATGAGAAGTGTGTGTCAATCCTATTCAGTGTGGTGATCGCGAAGGGGAAGACCCCGTATATAGATCGCGAAAGGGGGGGGACCTCGTACAAGATGCCTCTATCTTGACTAAATACCGAATCAATGTTCTGTCTACGGTCCGTGCGCGATCCCTGTAAGGAAACTGATCAAGAGTGCTCCGTGATGTCTCCGCGACCCTACTCATCATCCCTGTGTCATCTGCGTCGATCCTCGATCCTTGATCCACGTCCGCGTTCGCGCTTGATCCTTGATCCTTGATCCATGTCCGCGTTCGTGCTCGATCCTCTCTGCTCGTCCTCGATCCTTGATCTGTCTCAGTGCTCAACCGCGATCCTGTACCTGCTTCGCAACGATATCGGAAGGTAGCCAGTGGTACACTGGTACACCTCCCCCTGACTTTGAAATAGTGACCATCCTTGGTCACTGCCCTGTGGGACGGGACGAGGGTGCATAGTTAGTCGAGGTCGATGGTAATGTAGTCACGGTTGTCGGGTGCAGGGTCGCGGGGAGGGGTGGGAGTTGGCGTGGCATCAACATTGGTGTCGTCATCATCAAGAGGGGTGTCGAGGGTCGCGATCCAAATTGAGGTCGAGAAACGCCAGCGGTCCCCACCAGGGGTGAGGTTGAAAGTTCGGTGGATCCAGGTCGAGAAAGTGGTGGATTGGGGCGAGAAGTCGGGATTCGGCAAACCCTGCGACAAGCAGGATCCAGAAAGCGGCGGATGGGGTCGAGAAATCACAGACAGGGCCAAGAAATCACAGGCGGGGTCGAGAAATTGGTGGACCTGCAAAGAGCAGGATCAAGGAAGCGGTGGAATATGCAATGGGTAGGATCGAGAAGGTGGCGGACAGATTAAGAAGTCAATGGACCGGCAACGGGCAGGGTCAAGAAAGAGGCTGTATCTGCAACGGGCTGGATCGAGGGAGCGGTGGACGGGGTCGAGAAAGCGGCGGACTTAATTCTGCAACAGGCAGGGTCAAGAATGCGGCAGAACCTTTGATGGGCAGGATCAAGAAGGTGGTGGACAGATCGAGAAGTCGGTTGACCTGCAATGGGCATGGTCAAGAAAGCGGCAGAACCTGTGACGGACAGGATTACGAAGGTGGCAGACGGATTGAGAAAGCGGCGGATGGATAGAGAAGTTGGAATTTGGTGGACCCTGCGACAGGCAGGATCAAGAAGGTGGTGGACTGGGTTGAGAAAGCGGCAGACCCAAAGCAGGGTCAATAAAGCGGTGGAACCTGCGATAGGCAGGATCAAGAGAGTGGTGGACAGGTCGAGAAATCAGTAGATGGGGTTGAGAAAGTGGCGGACCCTGCGACAGGCAGGATCGAGAACGCGGGGAATGGATCGAGAAGTCGGAATTTGGCGAACCCTGCAACAGGCAGGATCAAGAAGGCGGCGGACTGGGTCGAGAAAGCGGTGGATGGACTGAGAAGTGGCAGAACCTGCGATGGGCAGGATCGAGAAGGTGGCAAACGGATCGAGAAGGTGGCAAACGGATCGAGAGGTCGGGATTCGGCGGACCCTGCGACGGGCAGGATCGAGAAGTTGGTGGACGGATCGAGAAGTGGCAGAACCTGTGACAGGCAGGATCAAGAAATCGGCGGACCCTGCGACGGGCAGGATCGAAAAAGCGGGGGACGGATTGAGAAAGCGGCGGACCCTGCGACGGGCAGGATCGAGAAGTTGGTGGACGGATCGAGAAGTGGCAGAACCTGTGACAGGCAGGATCAAGAAATCGGCGGACCCTGCGACGGGCAGGATCGAAAAAGCGGGGGACGGATTGAGAAAGCGGCGGACCCTGCGACGGGCAGGATCAAGAAATCGGCGGACGGATCAAGAAGCGGCAGAACCTGCGACGGGCAGGATCACGAAATTGGCGGACCCTGCGACGGGCAGGATCGAGAAAGCGGTGGACAGATCGAGAAATGGCAGAACCTGCGACGGGCAGGATCAAGAAATCGGCGGACCGATCAAGAAGCGGCAGAACCTGCGACGGGCAGGATCACGAAATCGGCGGATCCTGCGACGGGCAGGATCGAGAGAGTGGCGGACGGGTCGAGAAATTGGTGGATGGGTTCGAGGAAGCGGTGGACCCTGCAACGGGCAGGATCAAGAAAGGAGAAAGTGATGGATCCTGCAACAGGCAGGATCGAGAAAGCGGCGGATCGAGTCGCGAGGCCGCAGCAAGCTGTTCGAGAGGAGTGAGGGGACTATCTGAGGCCCGGACGGCCGTGGTTGATCAAGGAGTTCTGGAGGCTGTTTGATATCTGTGAGATGGGAGACAGAGACGTGTCGAGGCGACCGGGATCATCACTGAGATGGCCGTGTCCAATCTGCTGTATGTCCTCGATCTCGGGAGCGTAACTGGGATCGCGATCTGGATTGTCAAGCACGTAGCGGAGCACTCCTAGCATGGGCAGGGTCGAGAAAGCGGCGGACCCTGTGACAAGCAGGAATCGAGAAAGTAGTGGATGGTCGAGTCCGGCGCGCTGCATGTCCTTGATCTCGGGAGCGTGACTGGGATCGTGATTCTGTGATGGGAAGGATTGAGAAAGCGGTGTACAGACAGCCCCCTCGCTGGCGCTGCCGTACAAGTGGAGCAGCCCGCCGGACTCTCGCCCAGAGGATCAGGGACGAACTCGGCCCTCGGCGACTCTTCGACGCCGAGAACCCTCGGCTGTCCCTACTCGCGTCCGAAACGGCTCGCGATCTATCAGTCACAGCACATGACGAGTGTCGCTCGGCAGCCGATCCATACCCGCTCGATCTCGGGGCTCGCCTCGGGCAGTTCAGATAGCCGAAGAAACCTCGCGGTACGAACCCTCGCTTCGGCTTCGCCGACGGCGCAGAAGAAGTAGGGGACATATCACGGGATGAGCAGGGTTAGGATCGGCGCATCGACCTCAGATAGTAGACGACCGAGTAGTTTAGCCGATCCTGTATTTTAGGCTCAGAGCTGCACCTCGGTGAGGGCAGCTTGCGCACCCCCTTCGTGTTCCCAGTATTGACCATTTAGTTCATTTTCTCCACGGCCCGAGTCAGTGTATCTCATCGCCGAGTTCATTAGCTCGCGCTTTCGTTTCTCAGTCTTTAGTGCGCCTGGATATACGTGAGTGTAACGGGCTGCAGTGCAAACCTAACGACTCGAGAACGAGTCTCAGCCAGATAGACACTGAGGGATATCGTGTGTCTCCGATCCAAAGGGGATAAACAGACGCGAGGAAAACTGACGCGGAGCGAACGCCGGTCGAGGCGAGAGACAGCGAGAGCGTGAGGAGTGCCGCAGGCGCACTAAAGACTGAGAAACGAAAGCGCGAGCTAATGAACTCGGCGATGAGATACACTGACTCGGGCCGTGGAGAAAATGAACTAAATGGTCAATACTGGGAACACGAAGGGGGTGCGCAAGCTGCCCTCACCGAGGTGCAGCTCTGAGCCTAAAATACAGGATCGGCTAAACTACTCGGTCGTCTACTATCTGAGGTCGATGCGCCGATCCTAACCCTGCTCATCCCGTGATATGTCCCCTACTTCTTCTGCGCCGTCGGCGAAGCCGAAGCGAGGGTTCGTACCGCGAGGTTTCTTCGGCTATCTGAACTGCCCGAGGCGAGCCCCGAGATCGAGCGGGTATGGATCGGCTGCCGAGCGACACTCGTCATGTGCTGTGACTGATAGATCGCGAGCCGTTTCGGACGCGAGTAGGGACAGCCGAGGGTTCTCGGCGTCGAAGAGTCGCCGAGGGCCGAGTTCGTCCCTGATCCTCTGGGCGAGAGTCCGGCGGGCTGCTCCACTTGTACGGCAGCGCCAGCGAGGGGGCTGTCTGTACAGCGGCAAGTTGAGAAAGTGGCGGACTCTGCGACGGGCAGGATCAAGAAAGGAGAGAGTGATGGACCCCGCAATGGGCAGGATCGAGAAAGCGGCGGATAGATCGAGAAGTCAGTGGACGTCCTCGATCTTGGGAGTGTGTCTTGGATCGCGATCTGGATCGTCGAGCACGTCGCGGAGCACTCCTAGTAGGTTACGGCCTTCGTGTGGCAGGGCTGGAGCATGATCGCAGTCGTTTGGTGTGTCGAGTCTTGGTCAGCTAGACACTTTGAAACCCCCGCGGTTGGTTCCAGGTTTACGAGACCCTTTCGGGCAAGTAGCGCAGACGGTCGAAGACAGCCCACAGGGTTCGGGGAATCTACAGTGCCTTGATCCAGAAGAGAGAAAAGCCAACAGGGGACTCAACACTGGGACGACGCGACAATGACTCGTTCCCTCTCTATTGATGCTGTCGAGACGGCGATCCAGTGAGGTCGAGGTCGCGGACCGTTCGAGATGGACGACGGTGTCGAGTAAGGTTCAGAAGCGAAGACGGTGTCGAGAAACGGATCAAGCGTCGATCGCGAAGTCAAGAAGAGCGAACAGGAGATCGAGAGGAGAGAAGATGAGAAGTGTGTGTCAATCCTATTCAGTGTGGTGATCGCGAAGGGGAAGACCCCGTATATAGATCGCGAAAGGGGGGGGACCTCGTACAAGATGCCTCTATCTTGACTAAATACCGAATCAATGTTCTGTCTACGGTCCGTGCGCGATCCCTGTAAGGAAACTGATCAAGAGTGCTCCGTGATGTCTCCGCGACCCTACTCATCATCCCTGTGTCATCTGCGTCGATCCTCGATCCTTGATCCACGTCCGCGTTCGCGCTTGATCCTTGATCCTTGATCCATGTCCGCGTTCGTGCTCGATCCTCTCTGCTCGTCCTCGATCCTTGATCTGTCTCAGTGCTCAACCGCGATCCTGTACCTGCTTCGCAACGATATCGGAAGGTAGCCAGTGGTACACTGGTACACCGTCTAGACTGAGCCGGATTTCTATTGCAGATTCTCTTTACGTGCTGAGCTCGGAATCCGACCATAACCCACAGGTTGTTGGTCCTTGCAGAAAAGCTGGTGGCAATGAACTTCCGGACCGATTCGCGAGAACATGCGCCCTGAATTTGAGATGTTATACACAGACCCATACAGGCTGGGTTGGGGGATCGTCGTCATGGCTGCACGGTCTTGTGCAATTAACGAGAGGTGCCAGGCAATGTCTGAGGTTGCCACTGCCTTCTGGCGTGAAAGCTGGACTCGGTACGATACGAGGTATGCTGTCTTATCTTCCAGGATTTCGTATGCAGCAACAAATATCTCTGCAGTGTCAGTGTTCTCTGTCTTTGTCTTTGGGTACCATGCAGGCGTGAATGCATGCATCCCGAGCATCCTGTGCATCCCGAGTATACTGTGCAGCTCGAGCATCATGTGCCTTCCATTCCCTCTTGGGAGTTTTAAGCATAGAACGCCTCGATTCTCAGCTCCATTCTCTCGAGAAAAAGAGTATACAGCATGTCTCCACTCAGTCCAATTTCTGATTTGAACATTTGTCCACTTTCCGTCAAGTGAGGAGACCGAGATGGCAGCAAGCATGATATCACTGGTTCCAACTCTTAGTGCAGTGACAATGTGATGGTCTTCAACAAGTGTCATCAATGGCTTTGTCGGCAATTATATTGGCACATAGAAGTCATCATGATTAGCGATACTTAGATTGAGAAGAATACAGACCCAGATGAGAAAATTTACTTACACCGACATTCACATGATGGTAATCAAGTATGACTGCTTCAGACTTCTTCCAATTGAACAGGTTTATCTGATTTCCTCGGGAGACAAATGACATGACAAGCTTGCCTCTGACCATGAGTTGAGGGGGAGCGGAAGAATAAGGAATGCCACACTTAAAGACACATGTGCCCTTCCGTGACTCGAAATCAAATTTATACACATAGACAGACCTGGTGAGAGAAGAATAAGCTTGACAGGTTTAATATGATACTCTTCAACACATAGTACTCACCTGCTAGTTGGATTTGAAAACCCGGCTGCGATAATGAGAACTTTCCCATCCTGCAGAAGCTCAAAGTCAAATGTATCGCAGTTGCGGAGATTATAGGTATGTGGTGGCTCGGCAACCCACACACAAGTGGAGTGCTCAAGCGACCAGAGTTGTAGATCCCTCCTGTTCACAAGGAGTGCATAGCGCCCACCTGGTAGAAGCCGAGGCCGCATAAAGACATATTTCTCATCACTGCCTCCATGGTTGAATTGTGTATGTGGTGTTATACGTAGTTAATAGAAATCCACAAAGGTATTTCTTAGGTAAAGCGGCAGCGCAGAGAGATCACACAGATCAGAGGCTTCAGAGTACTTGTATATTCGTACAGGAGTAGCTGCCCTTATATACCCAAGGGCTACATGATCAGTAAGCAAAAGAGATGTCGCAATAATGATGTGATACAGTGCTGAGCGAGCAACATGAGTAAGACAATAGAAACTGACTAAGAGACCGTAAGTGACCATGAGTAATACTAATTATCTAATACTCCTCCTCAAACGCGCAATCCGAGTCTTTCGGTGAAGCGTTTGACTTTAACAGGGACAAGCGCCTTGGTAAACATGTCTGCCTCGTTGTCGTCCGTTTTGACGTATTCGAGGTGAATAGTACACTTGTCAACGTGCTCGCGAATCCAGTGGTAACGAATATCGATGTGTTTCGTACGAGGGTGGAACCGCTCCTCCTTGGCCCAGTGGTAACGAATATCGATGTGTTTCGTACGAGGGTGGAACCGCTCCTCCTTGGCCGTGGCGAGGGCCGACTGATTGTCACAGAGGATGGTGACGGGGAGGGTGTTCATTTTGAGGACGTCGTGTAGGATGTCTGCAAGCCAAATCGCTTCTTTGGCAGCATGTGTGAGGGCGACGTACTCGGCTTCAGTAGTGGAGAGTGTAACGATCTCCTGCCGCTTCGATGACCATGAGATCGCGGCACCGAATAACTTGAAAACGTAGCCAGAAATGGCGTGTTGTCCCTCAGTGGACATGCCGTCCGCATCCGAATATCCAACCAATCCTTGTCCTTCTCCTCCCAAAACTAACCATTGTTCCTTCGTCGCTTTGAGATACTGGAAGACACGCTTCACAGCTTCCCAGTGGGCGTAGCCCGGGTTCTCCATGAACCGCACGAGTTGTCCTACTGCGTAGGCGGTATCGTAGCGAGTGATGTCCGTAGCGTATCGCAGTGCTCCTGTAGCGCCTCGAAAGGGTCGCTTTGCCATTTCCTCGATGTCGGCGTCGTTGGTGGGACAGTTGTCCTTCGTTAGTTTTGCATCGGGGAGCATAGGCGTGTTGGCGTCACGAGCGTCGGCGAAACCGTATCGATGGAGGATGGTGTCGATGTATGAGAGCTGGCGTAGCATGATCGTTCGTTTAGCGCGGTCACGCTTGATTTCAATGCCTAAAAGCCAATTAATTTCTCCTCCATCGGTAAACTCTACCTGTTTGCCGATTAATTCCTTTAATTTGGCGAGGTATGCGACGCTGCTCGAAATAAGCGTTAAATCGTCAACATGCGAGAATGTTATTGTCATGGCCCCATCTGGGTGATGACGAAACCAAACCGCATATTCTTTGTTGGCACGACTTAGCCCTGCTGAGGCAAGCATCTTGCATAATACCTGATACCATCGTCGTCCTGACTGCTTAAGTCCATAAAGCGCCCTACGAAGGCGCAAGACTTGTCCTGGTTTGATGCCGGGCATGGTATAACCAGCCGGCGGCCGTGCGTAAATGATTTCGTCGTCGTCAAGTTTGCCGTATAGGTATGCTGACTTGATGTCGATCTGCTGAATCTCCATATCGTGTGCAGCGGCGTATGCCAATATGGCGCGAACTGTGGCGAGACGAGCGACGGGTGCGAATGTGTCGTCGGAGTAATAATCCACTCCATCGACCTGCAAAAAACCTTGAGCAACCGAGATTTATACTTATCGATGGTTCCATCCGCCCGGCGCTTAGTGCGGTGAACAAACCGCAAGCCAATGGTTTTGGCGCCCGGTGGAAGGTCGACGTATTCGAAGACTTCGCGCTGAATGAGAACATTCGATTCGGTGTTCATGGCATTGTACCATTGCGCGGCGTCAGGGCGTTTGTTGACTTGGGCGATGGTGGTCGGGTCGTCTTGGTTGTCTCCTCCTGCGGCTAGCCAGACTTCGCCTGACATAGCCTGTGGTGGAGGGGCGTCTTCATCGTATTCGAGTTGTTGGACACGGCGCGATGTCCTCTTTTGGCGTTTGCCACGTCCTTCCTCGGTGCTGGTATCCTCGGATACGAGCGTTTCGTCTGAACTGGTGACTGGTCACTGCTGCCAGCCAACTGATTCATTCAAGGCCAGCAAATGCTTGCTTGCGCAAAGTGTATGAAGCCCAGGTATAGCTGGTTAACTTTGGGCCAGCTACGCTACAGGCATTGAATAATAGGTATACCAGCTGCTTGTGCTTTATCAGGCAGTGTTAGCTAATTAAACTACTTTATAATACAGAATTGGGTATTATTAAATGTATATGCCTCGCAGAGAATTTTTTGCTTTTAAATATTGATCTAATCACTAATCTTTGCTTCTTTAGTATTAGACTGTAGCCCATCAAACATCTGACAGGTGGCCTCGGCCTCGGCCTATGCCAAACATGGAGGGTGATGCACTGCCGCACTTTTCCCATTATATAATTCAAACTCTAATGAGTGCCGCCGCCCGCCGCTACCGCCGCACTTACTGCCGACGGGCCGCTCACCGTCGCCCGCCCTCGCGCTCACTGTTCTCAATGTCGGCTTTTTTTTTTACTTTAATTTATTTGTATACTATGGGTTAGCTACCGGACGTAGCTAAAATGAAAGAATACACTTTTTTTACTCTGAAAAACGACTGGGGGAGGTCGAGGAACGGCAATCACGCAGGAAAGAAAAAAAAAGGCGGGCAGCTCCTTTTGCCAATCGCCCGCCCGCTTTCCTGTCCTGTGCATCGTTTCGGATCCGTTTTCTCACTCGCTGCCTGCGCTGTGTACCCCGGCGCGCTCGCTCACCCGTTCGGGGCATGCTGCACACCGTGCCGCATTTCTGTGCTTCCTATCCACCTGCTGCCCCCACGTTCCTTGGCCGACCTGTATCTCGCTAGTGCTGAGGTTTGCTCGACCCCGCCGAGCAGTCAGAGATTGGCAACACCAACTCACACCCTCATAAAAGCACTCACTAAGGGATGGCCGCCACGGTGAGGCGGCGGCAGTGCGAGGCTCATTCTCAGCCGCTCATTGCAGAGATCACGCGCGAGGAGCGCGGGGAGTTCAGTTGAGGCGAACGCGGAGACGACGGATAGGCGGCGCTGGTTCTGGTTGACCTTGACGTGCAAACATCGCCAGCGCTTGGTCGATGCGAGCAGGCGCCCGCTGCGGCACGTCACTGCAAAAAGCCCAACATCCTACTTCATTTCCTGCCGTACCCCTTAGCCCTTAGTCCACTTACTTCACCTTGTCATTTAGTAGCCGCTGTAGGGAGGTGTCTCGAGTGAGGATCGGTCAAAGCGAAAGCAAGGTACGAATAAACTGCTGAAAGTCGAGGCGATCAGGAAGCAATTTTGGCAGCGGCAGCATCGGCAGCAGCTGCAACGGCCGGGTTGACCGTCTTGCAGTCCCTGTAACGCACGCGAGGGGGTGGGACGCAGTAGGCGATCGTACAGTTTCGGAATCACGTATTCTGCGCAAACGATCAGGCGGAGAATCCTCGAAATGAAATTTCAGCTTACCCTGGTAGACTGACTCCTCGGAGATGTCACGGATAGCGACGGACTCGACCATGTTGCGCACGGTGAAGCGCTCGATGGCCTTGTCCTTGGGAACACAGTGCGAGCAGTTCGAGCAGCACAAACCGAACGCGGATGATGGCGAGGGATGCGAGGCGGAGACCGGAAAGGAGCACAAGAGCCAGTAGAAGAACTTGATGTACGACGTACTGCACAGGCAGCGTTAGATCGGCGCGCAACGCGGATGTTGTGGATGCTCGACCATGGTGCGGACAATGGAGCACTTGATGGCCTTGTCCTTGGGTACACAGTGCGAGCAGTTCGAGCAGTGCATGAGCTCGACATGGAGGTTATGATGCTCGCGAGGTGAACAGACTGAAAGGGACAGAGAGACGACACGACGACGACGAGCACGACGAGCACGATGAGCACGACGAGCACGAAACTCAACATGTCACGGGTGACTTACCGGAATAGGTCATCACTTTCGTCCAAATGAAGTATGTTTTGAATCAAACGATATTGATGGGCTCGCCACAGCTACAAAACATAGCTGTAGCGCTCCACCCTCTCAATTATAAATCCCCATAAATTCATTTTATAATTATAGCTCATATAATCTTTCTTTTCAGAAACAATTAGGTCTATGTAAATGCTATATATTGAGTTATTAATCTAATAGTGCAAATTTCACTTTTTCCTCAGTGTTGCCTTTGTAGTGCTATATACAGGGTGCCCGAAGCACTGTCAGTATTTAGTATAGGTTTCTAGTACATACTTCTTCTAAATTGGAAAGTTTAAGCACCTGAGAAAGTCTACATCTTGTGTATAATAGCTTTTAATACGGGATACACTGTATGCAGCAGTTTCGAGTCTGTTAGATTTTTCCTCCATCTGAAAAGGCATTTAATCACCTAAATGTTAATCATACCAAACTATATAGTATATTTATATCATATAATAAAGTCCTGAACTGTTTAAGACCTGGACAGTTGCACTGGAAGGCAAAGATGCTGCAAAAAGCTGTTTTGCAAGCTGTAGCAAATTCTGAATATTTTGGGGGCACACAAAAATTATTTCTTTGTTGCTTCAAAGCACTCTGAATGCATCCGAGACACCCTGTATTTTTTGTTTAGGAGTTTTCTATGAGAGTACAATATGTCAAGGCTTCGAACCAGTAAGGTCGAACTGGTTCCAAGAAAAGCAGACCGATCTTCAGCTTTGAACATACATGTCTCCTAGATTTGCATATTCTAGTCCCTCAATCAGTAATCAAAGTATATAAAAGGTTTCTAAGTACGTTGAAGACATATGACACGAAAATTGAGCTCGTTCGGCCCAGCCGATGGAGGTCGACAATTGTTTTGGTGAAAAGGGAGCCAAATCCCCTTTGCTCGTTAACTAAATGCTGTATTCATCAACATCGCGAGCCTCTTAGCTTCTCAATCTTTTTTAATGGATGAAAAAATACTATATAGATGTAATTATGCGACGACAAACCGATCCGTTGCGTCGTTGAATTGTAAAAAACGAAACAGTTGTGCGCTACCGCGAGCGCTTACGAGCGCTTGCGCGGTTCGACACAACTTTCGCACGGTTGAACATGCGTGCTCGCTGGGTTCGACTTGCTCAACAACGTCGTCCACGACACCCAGGACCGTATCAAGCTTAAGGTAAGTGTTTAAACACTCAGCGGGCCCATATATAACTAACGTTATTGCTTTTATACCTATTCTATACGTTCAGGAGTCGCTAACACAGCTGTCGACGACGATTAGGCACGGGTGCACCAACTTCGCCGCGACGAACCTCAAAGGTACTACGCGCCCGCCGCGCCCGAGCCCGTGCAGCACAAGACACTCCCATAAGCGCTCGGGTGTGCAGCGATGACCACGGCACAGGCGCTGCAAAGCACGAGCACCGGGCCCGATGGGAAGGCGACGACATAACCATGCAGGCGTGTGGGACAAGTACGTGTCCTCTACGCTTCCCTGTCCTTTCCTCTCATTCTCATCTTAGGGTTTCGTTACAGATCGCGGACGCGCGTCTCACGCAAGACAGCACGATCCGCACGCACTTCCTGCGGCTCTGGCAGGCGACGCTCGCCAACTCGATCGCGATTACGCTCGAGGTGCTGCAGGCGGTCTCGGCGTCGCGGCTCGAACTTGACACGGCGAAGTAGACGCTCAAGACCGCGGGCCCCGCGAGGCAGGAACAATTGCGGCTCGAAGTCGAGAACGCCGAGGACGATCTCGTGCAAAAGACGGAGGTCGCGATCACGCTCATGAAGACCGTTCTTGACAAGGTGCGTACGAGCTCTGTTCAATCGATGATACGTTCTCGTGCTCAACTTATTGCAGCCTGAACCCTTGAAGAACCTGAACAAGCTCGTCGGTCTCAATTCGTCTACCTCGCATCCGCTGCAGAGGTGCTCTCCGCCATAATCGCCTGCGCGTTGACACGCGAATCCATCACGACGAGCAGCCGCGGCTCCTTGAACGAGCGCGCGAGGTCATCTCCAACGTGCACATCGCCATTGTCTGTCTTCCTGTCGCATACCGATAGTACCGACTCCGCCAATCTCTCTTGCGGATGCGGCACGCTCGGCGTCCAAGGCGAAGCGCAAGGTCATCTTCAAACGCGCAGAGTCGTACGTGAAGAGCTACGTCTCAAAGGAGAAGGAGGAGGTGCGCCTTAAGCGCGCGGCCCGCGCTGCGGGCGACTTCTACGTCCCGGCAGAGCCGAAAGTGTACTTCGTTGTCCGTATCCGCGGTATCAACGAAATCGCACCGAAGCCGTGTAAGATTCTGCAGCTCTCCTGCCTGTTCCAGATCAACAACAGTGTTTTCGTAAAGGTCACAAAGGCGACGCAGCAGATGCTCCGTCTCGTCGAGCCTTACATTACTTACGGGTGCGCAATTCTTCTCTTGCGCGGGCGCGGGGAGCTCGGTTACTCTGGCCTTCCGAATCCCTTCCCCCCCTTTCGTAATTAATGCGCGCCGCTTGCTCCTTGCAAGTGGCAACTCTTGTTTAATTTAATCTCACATATAATCCCCCCTCCCCCATATGGTTTTAAATAGAGAAAAAAGAACAGTGCAAGAACAATAGAATAGACAATAATAACTACAGTATGCAAAATAAACGAATTTATTTGATGAGTTTTTCGTTGAGCTACGCGAAGGCGGCGGCAAACAGTGAGCGGGAGGCGGGAGGTCTGCTTATGTGATCCCGACGAATCGGCGCGTGAGGGATAAATAAATAGAAGCATACAAATGTATTTGTAATTAGTCCCCCGCCCCGATGACAATGAGATCACATCAATCAAACTCCAGGGCACAATCATAGAAGCTCCGAAGTAATACCTGTAAACTATAATCATGACACCCCTGATATTTTTAGTTTTTTGATAATAAAGAAATTTAAATTAAGTGCTATTTAAAAAAGTAGCCCCTAGGCTGCCCAGATATCATTAAATAACCCAAAATCGCTTTTTTCGGTCTGCCAGATAGCTGACCAAGCCTGCTACACAGTGAATTCAATCCCGGCAGCAACGCTGCCTTAAATTATTCAATGAACGCAGGGCCTTATACACTTTTGCCTGCTAAGCATTCGCTGGTTAGTATTGAATTATCTTCCTGGTAGGACTGGGCACCGTCATTACGCCAACGCTGCCGACACCGACGCACGGTCTAAAGATTGGCCGCTACTCTCGCTATACGATATTCACTGTCGACTCAGCCATATCAATTATGGTTACATTCGCCGTCTCAACAACGATGGGAAACTAGTCGGCATGCGTCTCGACCCAAAGCGGGACACCGAGAAGGATTGCCTCGCCTGTGCGCTTGGCAAGATTCGACGAACACCTATTCCTTCTGAACGCACCAGTCCCCTCGCCAAGGAGTTCGGCGATCATTTCCATATGGATATTTGGGGACCGGCGAAGGTTAGGACAATTAACCACACACGCTATGCGCTTACGATCGTGGACGACAAAACTCGATGGCTTCAAATGCAAACTATGACCGCGAAATCGGACGCCATGTCAAAATACGTCGGCTGGCAATCGCTGCTTAAAACCCAGCACAACATTACGATTAAAGTCCTCCAATCCGACAACGACAGCGCTTTCCTTTCGCGCGAATTCAGCCAGTATCTCGAGGCTAATGGCACGATTTGCCGCCTCACCGTCCACGATACGCCGCAGCAAAATGGAGTTGCGGAATGTGCTCATGGCACAATATTCAATGCAATAAGGGCCAATTTGGCCAGCGCGCACTTACCCACATGGCTGTGGGGAGAGTGCTTACAGTACGTCTCATATGTTTATAATCGGACACCGCACTCAGCGCTTGGTTTCAGATCACCTTACGAGGTACGCTTCGGCCACCCGCCGAACCTCCAATGGGTTTATCGTTTTGGACAACGATGCGTCATTCGGCTCGAATCAGCTGAAAAGCTCGACAACCGCGGCACCTTAGGTCGCTGGCTTGGACCTGACGAAACAGCAAAAGGTCATCGCGTTTACTGGGAGAAAGAGCGCAAGGTATCTACTGAGCGCAACATTCAAATGCTAAATTTGCAGCCCTCCGACGTTCAGGAGGAGCAACCAGTCGAAGTCGACATTGGCCCAGTAACCGAGCCTGAGAACGACGAAGAGCCGCAAACGACGACGCTACCAGTCCAGTCCTACCAGGAAGATAATTCAATACTAACCAGCGAATGCTTAGCAGGCAAAAGTGTATAAGGCCCTGCGTTCATTGAATAATTTAAGGCAGCGTTGCTGCCGGGATTGAATTCACTGTGTAGCAGGCTTGGTCAGCTATCTGGCAGACCGAAAAAAGCGATTTTGGGTTATTTAATGATATCTGGGCAGCCTAGGGGCTACTTTTTTAAATAGCACTTAATTTAAATTTCTTTATTATCAAAAAACTAAAAATATCAGGGGTGTCATGATTATAGTTTACAGGTATTACTTCGGAGCTTCTATGATTGTGCCCTGGAGTTTGATTGATGTGATCTCATTGTCATCGGGGCGGGGGACTAATTACAAATACATTTGTATGCTTCTATTTATTTATCCCTCACGCGCCGATTCGTCGGGATCACATAAGCAGACCTCCCGCCTCCCGCTCACTGTTTGCCGCCGCCTTCGCGTAGCTCAACGAAAAACTCATCAAATAAATTCGTTTATTTTGCATACTGTAGTTATTATTGTCTATTCTATTGTTCTTGCACTGTTCTTTTTTCTCTATTTAAAACCATATGGGGGAGGGGGGATTATATGTGAGATTAAATTAAACAAGAGTTGCCACTTGCAAGGAGCAAGCGGCGCGCATTAATTACGAAAGGGGGGGAAGGGATTCGGAAGGCCAGAGTAACCGAGCTCCCCGCGCCCGCGCAAGAGAAGAATTGCGCACCCGTAAGTAATGTAAGGCTCGACGAGACGGAGCATCTGCTGCGTCGCCTTTGTGACCTTTACGAAAACACTGTTGTTGATCTGGAACAGGCAGGAGAGCTGCAGAATCTTACACGGCTTCGGTGCGATTTCGTTGATACCGCGGATACGGACAACGAAGTACACTTTCGGCTCTGCCGGGACGTAGAAGTCGCCCGCAGCGCGGGCCGCGCGCTTAAGGCGCACCTCCTCCTTCTCCTTTGAGACGTAGCTCTTCACGTACGACTCTGCGCGTTTGAAGATGACCTTGCGCTTCGCCTTGGACGCCGAGCGTGCCGCATCCGCAAGAGAGATTGGCGGAGTCGGTACTATCGGTATGCGACAGGAAGACAGACAATGGCGATGTGCACGTTGGAGATGACCTCGCGCGCTCGTTCAAGGAGCCGCGGCTGCTCGTCGTGATGGATTCGCGTGTCAACGCGCAGGCGATTATGGCGGAGAGCACCTCTGCAGCGGATGCGAGGTAGACGAATTGAGACCGACGAGCTTGTTCAGGTTCTTCAAGGGTTCAGGCTGCAATAAGTTGAGCACGAGAACGTATCATCGATTGAACAGAGCTCGTACGCACCTTGTCAAGAACGGTCTTCATGAGCGTGATCGCGACCTCCGTCTTTTGCACGAGATCGTCCTCGGCGTTCTCGACTTCGAGCCGCAATTGTTCCTGCCTCGCGGGGCCCGCGGTCTTGAGCGTCTACTTCGCCGTGTCAAGTTCGAGCCGCGACGCCGAGACCGCCTGCAGCACCTCGAGCGTAATCGCGATCGAGTTGGCGAGCGTCGCCTGCCAGAGCCGCAGGAAGTGCGTGCGGATCGTGCTGTCTTGCGTGAGACGCGCGTCCGCGATCTGTAACGAAACCCTAAGATGAGAATGAGAGGAAAGGACAGGGAAGCGTAGAGGACACGTACTTGTCCCACACGCCTGCATGGTTATGTCGTCGCCTTCCCATCGGGCCCGGTGCTCGTGCTTTGCAGCGCCTGTGCCGTGGTCATCGCTGCACACCCGAGCGCTTATGGGAGTGTCTTGTGCTGCACGGGCTCGGGCGCGGCGGGCGCGTAGTACCTTTGAGGTTCGTCGCGGCGAAGTTGGTGCACCCGTGCCTAATCGTCGTCGACAGCTGTGTTAGCGACTCCTGAACGTATAGAATAGGTATAAAAGCAATAACGTTAGTTATATATGGGCCCGCTGAGTGTTTAAACACTTACCTTAAGCTTGATACGGTCCTGGGTGTCGTGGACGACGTTGTTGAGCAAGTCGAACCCAGCGAGCACGCATGTTCAACCGTGCGAAAGTTGTGTCGAACCGCGCAAGCGCTCGTAAGCGCTCGCGGTAGCGCACAACTGTTTCGTTTTTTACAATTCAACGACGCAACGGATCGGTTTGTCGTCGCATAATTACATCTATATAGTATTTTTTCATCCATTAAAAAAGATTGAGAAGCTAAGAGGCTCGCGATGTTGATGAATACAGCATTTAGTTAACGAGCAAAGGGGATTTGGCTCCCTTTTCACCAAAACAATTGTCGACCTCCATCGGCTGGGCCGAACGAGCTCAATTTTCGTGTCATATGTCTTCAACGTACTTAGAAACCTTTTATATACTTTGATTACTGATTGAGGGACTAGAATATGCAAATCTAGGAGACATGTATGTTCAAAGCTGAAGATCGGTCTGCTTTTCTTGGAACCAGTTCGACCTTACTGGTTCGAAGCCTTGACATATTGTACTCTCATAGAAAACTCCTAAACAAAAAATACAGGGTGTCTCGGATGCATTCAGAGTGCTTTGAAGCAACAAAGAAATAATTTTTGTGTGCCCCCAAAATATTCAGAATTTGCTACAGCTTGCAAAACAGCTTTTTGCAGCATCTTTGCCTTCCAGTGCAACTGTCCAGGTCTTAAACAGTTCAGGACTTTATTATATGATATAAATATACTATAGTTTGGTATGATTAACATTTAGGTGATTAAATGCCTTTTCAGATGGAGGAAAAATCTAACAGACTCGAAACTGCTGCATACAGTGTATCCCGTATTAAAAGCTATTATACACAAGATGTAGACTTTCTCAGGTGCTTAAACTTTCCAATTTAGAAGAAGTATGTACTAGAAACCTATACTAAATACTGACAGTGCTTCGGGCACCCTGTATATAGCACTACAAAGGCAACACTGAGGAAAAAGTGAAATTTGCACTATTAGATTAATAACTCAATATATAGCATTTACATAGACCTAATTGTTTCTGAAAAGAAAGATTATATGAGCTATAATTATAAAATGAATTTATGGGGATTTATAATTGAGAGGGTGGAGCGCTACAGCTATGTTTTGTAGCTGTGGCGAGCCCATCAATATCGTTTGATTCAAAACATACTTCATTTGGACGAAAGTGATGACCTATTCCGGTAAGTCACCCGTGACATGTTGAGTTTCGTGCTCGTCGTGCTCATCGTGCTCGTCGTGCTCGTCGTCGTCGTGTCGTCTCTCTGTCCCTTTCAGTCTGTTCACCTCGCGAGCATCATAACCTCCATGTCGAGCTCATGCACTGCTCGAACTGCTCGCACTGTGTACCCAAGGACAAGGCCATCAAGTGCTCCATTGTCCGCACCATGGTCGAGCATCCACAACATCCGCGTTGCGCGCCGATCTAACGCTGCCTGTGCAGTACGTCGTACATCAAGTTCTTCTACTGGCTCTTGTGCTCCTTTCCGGTCTCCGCCTCGCATCCCTCGCCATCATCCGCGTTCGGTTTGTGCTGCTCGAACTGCTCGCACTGTGTTCCCAAGGACAAGGCCATCGAGCGCTTCACCGTGCGCAACATGGTCGAGTCCGTCGCTATCCGTGACATCTCCGAGGAGTCAGTCTACCAGGGTAAGCTGAAATTTCATTTCGAGGATTCTCCGCCTGATCGTTTGCGCAGAATACGTGATTCCGAAACTGTACGATCGCCTACTGCGTCCCACCCCCTCGCGTGCGTTACAGGGACTGCAAGACGGTCAACCCGGCCGTTGCAGCTGCTGCCGATGCTGCCGCTGCCAAAATTGCTTCCTGATCGCCTCGACTTTCAGCAGTTTATTCGTACCTTGCTTTCGCTTTGACCGATCCTCACTCGAGACACCTCCCTACAGCGGCTACTAAATGACAAGGTGAAGTAAGTGGACTAAGGGCTAAGGGGTACGGCAGGAAATGAAGTAGGATGTTGGGCTTTTTGCAGTGACGTGCCGCAGCGGGCGCCTGCTCGCATCGACCAAGCGCTGGCGATGTTTGCACGTCAAGGTCAACCAGAACCAGCGCCGCCTATCCGTCGTCTCCGCGTTCGCCTCAACTGAACTCCCCGCGCTCCTCGCGCGTGATCTCTGCAATGAGCGGCTGAGAATGAGCCTCGCACTGCCGCCGCCTCACCGTGGCGGCCATCCCTTAGTGAGTGCTTTTATGAGGGTGTGAGTTGGTGTTGCCAATCTCTGACTGCTCGGCGGGGTCGAGCAAACCTCAGCACTAGCGAGATACAGGTCGGCCAAGGAACGTGGGGGCAGCAGGTGGATAGGAAGCACAGAAATGCGGCACGGTGTGCAGCATGCCCCGAACGGGTGAGCGAGCGCGCCGGGGTACACAGCGCAGGCAGCGAGTGAGAAAACGGATCCGAAACGATGCACAGGACAGGAAAGCGGGCGGGCGATTGGCAAAAGGAGCTGCCCGCCTTTTTTTTTCTTTCCTGCGTGATTGCCGTTCCTCGACCTCCCCCAGTCGTTTTTCAGAGTAAAAAAAGTGTATTCTTTCATTTTAGCTACGTCCGGTAGCTAACCCATAGTATACAAATAAATTAAAGTAAAAAAAAAAGCCGACATTGAGAACAGTGAGCGCGAGGGCGGGCGACGGTGAGCGGCCCGTCGGCAGTAAGTGCGGCGGTAGCGGCGGGCGGCGGCACTCATTAGAGTTTGAATTATATAATGGGAAAAGTGCGGCAGTGCATCACCCTCCATGTTTGGCATAGGCCGAGGCCGAGGCCACCTGTCAGATGTTTGATGGGCTACAGTCTAATACTAAAGAAGCAAAGATTAGTGATTAGATCAATATTTAAAAGCAAAAAATTCTCTGCGAGGCATATACATTTAATAATACCCAATTCTGTATTATAAAGTAGTTTAATTAGCTAACACTGCCTGATAAAGCACAAGCAGCTGGTATACCTATTATTCAATGCCTGTAGCGTAGCTGGCCCAAAGTTAACCAGCTATACCTGGGCTTCATACACTTTGCGCAAGCAAGCATTTGCTGGCCTTGAATGAATCAGTTGGCTGGCAGCAGTGCGGTGCCAGCGAATAGCGTACAAGTCGTTCTGGAGAGCGATGTCGGCGATGATAGTGCCGACCCGGTTCTTGATCCACAAGTGTCCTCGACTAAAGAGACACGTGTAGCCCGCTTTATCAAGCTTCGGGACCGAAATAAGCGTAGAGTGTAAATCCGGCGCATAGCGAACGTCACTCAGCTTCATGACATTTTGTTTGTCCTTGCAAGGGACAGTGACGTCCATGTCTCCAGAATGTGTCGACTCGAAATATTGGCCATTGGCCGTGCGAATAGTGATGGGCTCGGTGAGCTGGACATTGTAAAGCCGATTAATCTCCAGCGTGAGATGGAGGGTTGCCGCGGAATCAAAGGCGTCGATGCGGTAAGTCGATGCCGCAGAGGCTTGCTCCTCGGTGGCACACAGCCAGGCATTGTCGGGTAGCTCCTCGATAAACGCAGCAGAAGCTGATGCAGCCGTCAACTTGTTCTCCTCCTTCTTGTCGTCCTTCTTGTCGTCTTTCTTCTTCGACTTGTCGTCTGTCGCTTCGCTGGCCGATTCGCGCTTTCGCTTTGGCGAAGGACATTTGTTGGCGAAGTGACCGAAACCAGAGCAGTTGTAGCATTTCTTGCTGGAATCGTCGGACTTGCCATCGCGCTGGCCATGACCCTGGCCTCCTCCGCGACCACGTCCACCACGGCCGCCTCGTCCGGATCCTCTGCCACGACCTCCTCCGCGGCCGCGGCCTCCTCCGGAATAATTCGCCTGCTCCTCCTTGCGCTGACCTGACTTCGCTAAGACGGTCTTGGAGGCGGCTTTCGATCGTAATGCGTTTACTATAGGGGTCGATCCCTGGGTATTAGCATTTTGCTAATAACACAACGAGTTCGGCTTCGATTCGAATGATCTTACATGCGTTATGTGCGCATCGTTAATTGCTACGGAATGCAAAAAATGTGTTTCGATTAATGCATTATTTACAGCACTAGAGGCAAACGGGTCATCAATACCCGTCGATGCGGGTTTTGATGACCCGTTTGCCTTTAGCGCTGTCAATAATGTACCAATTTAAATGTGTATTTTTGTATGCTCTAGACGTTAACGATGCGCACATAACGCATGTAAGATCATTCGAATCGAAGCCGAACTCGTTGTGTTATTAGCAAAATGCTAATACCCAGGGATCGACCCGTGCTATGCCCTAGTTTACTACCTCGGTGGCAGTGAAAGCGCGCGTCTGGGGCTGAATTGGTTGCTGGCCGGCCGGTACGTTCTGGTTGATGGCCGCCATTTGAGCGATGATGATTGCATTCACGGTATCGATATTGCCCTTTAGACTTTGGATGACGTCGCGATAGCTCTCCGGTACCGAGGCCGAGAGTAGGGCATAGCACAGGTTGATCCGCGGGTTTTAGCATTTTGCTCATAGCACGACACAGTCAGCTCCAAATTTAATGATCTTATATGCGAGATGTGCGCATGACTAATGTCCACAATATGCAAAAAACCCCGTAAGGATTGGTGCAGTATTGGTAGCAGGAGAGGCAAACGAGTCATCAAGACCCGTGGGTACTGATACCCACGGGTTTTGATGACTCGTTTGCCGTTTGTGCTATCAATACTGCACCAATCCTTACGGGGGTTTTTGCATATTGTGGACAATATTCATGCGCACATCTCGCATATAAGATCATTAAATTTGGAGCTGACTGTGTCGTGCTATGAGCAAAATGCTAAAACCCGCGGATCAACCTGTGCTATGCCCTAGCCGAGAGCGCGTTGATGAAAGTTTCGTCGGATACGTTGCGGCCAAATTCCGCAAGTTTACTGCGAACGTCAAGCATTTGATCGATGTGCTTATCAATTCCTTTATCATCATGACATTTGAGTTGGTATAGCTTAGCTTCGGTGACTGCCTCAACGGTCTGGTTAACGACATTATAATCGCGCTCCAAAACCGTAAGGACTTCGTGAGCGTGTTCGAAGGTCATAACCTTCAGGAAAACTTGTGTTGGAAGCTTCCCATTGATCGCAGCGACGAGCTGATCGTCCAGGCTAACCATGGCCGCATCATTGGCAGCCGGTGGTCCAATAAGCAGGGCTCGGCCGCCTGCTGCTCGAGCGCATTGCCTGATGCGAGCGATCCACGGTCGGTAATTCGAGCCGTCGGGCTTAAGCTGTTCGACATCAGAGAAAACTTTTGCGACTTCAACCATTGTGAGAATTCGACGATAGGTGAGTGGTGGCTGGGCTGGTGCAGTAGCGATAACAGGTGTAGGGATAAATGCGAGGAACTCAGCGAAAATATCCCAATCAAACAGCCAATTGAACGAGTTAGCTTGATACGCAGCTACACGTGTGTCGAAGTCAACCTGTCTAGGCTGAAACTGGATGAGATCGTCGGGAGTGTCTTGTAACGCCTCAAGTAGGTCGTTTGAAATAGGGATCCACGGGTCAATGGGAGTCCCAGTCTGAGCGAGGTGAAGACGAGATGTGAGTCGAGGTCGAGAGGTCGTATATGCGAGTGTGACGGTTTGATTGTGACGAATAAGTTTCATAAGCTAAGCGAAGTACAAAGCGCGCCTCAGAGCCCAAGGCTCATAACCTAATAGAAATCCACAAAGGTATTTCTTAGGTAAAGCGGCAGCGCAGAGAGATCACACAGATCAGAGGCTTCAGAGTACTTGTATATTCGTACAGGAGTAGCTGCCCTTATATACCCAAGGGCTACATGATCAGTAAGCAAAAGAGATGTCGCAATAATGATGCGATACAGTGCTGAGCGAGCAACATGAGTAAGACAATAGAAACTGACTAAGAGACCGTAAGTGACCATGAGTAATACTAATTATCTGATAGTAGTGATGCTTCCTGAGCATATCTCTTGTCCTTGCCAGACGTTAGCCATCTGTGTGAGGATCCAACAGCCTCAGCAAATTTGGAACACATTTGGTCTGGTAAAAGGCTATCTAGGCGATCATATGGAGTGATGTTGGGTGCCCGCGTGACATCCAGGCTCTGCAGGAGATATTTTTGCACTTGAGGCGAGTCACAGACATTCTTTATGCACTTGCATGTCTAAGAAGGAGCACATTCATAAGTGATCTTTGTATAAAGTAGGGTCCCAACATACACCTCTCATGTGGGCGACATCTTTCAGATCGCATTTGCACACGACTCCAGTGAGCAGTTCTGCAGGAAGGTTTGGAAGGAGGCTTTTGTTTGGTATGTTCGACATGTTGGAGTATTGAGAGAGGGAAAGAAGGGTGCACCCAGAAGGCAGAAGTGTCTATCTTATGAGTCGAATCGCCGTTGGCATTTAGATCCAGTTGCATATTGCATCAGCAAAACATAAATTTACTTAAGATGTCTTATTTGGCTTGTACAAAGTGTTGCAAGTTGGTAAGCACGCAATGAGCTAATGCATGTCACATTTTATAAGTGCTTAGCCTGCTTACCGCCGCTTAGCGCCCGTATTTCAAGTTGGTAAGACATAAATAAGATCACGTAAGCACTCTAATGCATGTCAATTCGGCTAAGCTGAAAATAGTTTTGCTGATGTGGAGAAAATGCATTCTATAGTGAGGCAAAGTCACAAGCATAAGCAATTTTGCGGTCATCGGAGACGCCAATAACTTTGAATTAATTTGAAATTATTATAATGCATAACATCGATTCCACTCAAAGGCTATGTATTGTCAGATTTATGCAGTACAAGAATATTCAGTATTATTTCTAATTTAATTTACTAGTACAGTTGATTATCTCATAATGCATACCGTTCCAATATTTCCTACGCATTAATAGATAATATGCAATAGTAAATACAGTACGCTTAAATGATTTCTAAATGATTTATTTCTTGTTATACAGAGTGACTAAGCTCGGTACCATCCGAATTTGGCATATTGTAGTCATGACAGAGCCATAGAAACTCCGAAACTTACACCTTTTAAAGCGTAATCCTGGAACATTGTCCCCGAAGTAACAGTGGAGACCAATTTTTCTAAAATTGCCTATATAGCTATGCTAATGCATAAACTCTCCAAACTCTTATGCATTATTAAATAGTAGACTTTGTGCATATTAACGCGGGCACGACGTCAGGACCCACCATTTTCTATGCATTAATAGATTTATGCATTAGTAGCTTATTTATCATGAGATAATCAACTGTATTTTGTTATTATTATTATTATTATGTTTATTTATTTTAACAATTAGACAGCACAAGATGCAAAGGAATTTTGTTCAGAAATGACACAGTCAACTCGAACCTACAAGTTTGAATTTCCAGCATTGTCCAAGCCCCAAAATGAATGGAGAAGAGAAAGCCGCAGAATTTTCTCAGTTCCAAACTGCCCTTCACTTCTGCGCGTGATAGGCAAAGGTGTTCGAGTTGTGCACGGAGCCTGTAGACATAATATGCAATATTATGTGGATGCTGATAGGGATACGTACCGCATTGTATCGACCTAAAGTCTGGTCAGAATTGGAACACATTGATACGGACCGTACCAATAAGAAAATAATGTACGTACTGCATGTGGGAACTACGTCTCATCATTGCATTAGGTAAAAAAAAACAAGCAGTGATACGACGAGCAGGTCGAATTGATAAACGGCAATGCTTCCAAGTTAATTTGTTCTTTGGAGAGATATCCACAGCATCTCACGAGAACAGAGCACATGGAGTCACGAGAAGATAGAGGACGTCGACGACATGAAATTGCAATACGGATCAGCCGCGACGGAAGGCGGAAGAGTGGTGCGGAGCGCGAAGAAGAGGTCATGGGAATGTATTTTCGCTTGCTGAGACCATTTTCGTATCCTTTCATCTGTGCACTGCTGAGTTGTATTTCATCGCAAGATGACTGAGACACTGGGAGCTAGCAGTCTAGCGAAGCTGTAAAGGTAGTGATTGGCGGACATGGAATTGGAATAGGTGTGCGTGCGGGTAAAATTGAAAGTCTGCGGATGCCAGTGCACGATGTCACGGCACAACTGAATCGTTCGACGATGCAGTCATGGACTCTATATATTCCACACTCGCTCTTTCTCTCACCACTAGCATCTTGCCCAATTGTTCGCCAATCTGACTCGGAGGTTGAGAGCGCCACTAGCTGATACCCGCCATCCGGTTTCACCCGAGACCTACAAAGTTTTTGCACCTTGGGCGGCTGCTCTTGCCAGACTTGCCCACACCGATCCTGAACGTCTACGGCCGCACACGACCGCCCTCATACGACTCCGATTCGCTCTTCCTGCTTGTGAGAGCAGCTGAGCAGCACAAGTCCTTTCCATGAAATTCAAGAGCTGCCTCAAACGATCCAGTGGCGCATCCACCCCTCAATCTCTGTCCTCAGATGAGAATTTATCTTCTCTCGCAGCCCCAGGCCAGCCGTGTCGCCCGACCTGTTCCCGCACCGTCAGCTTTCTCGAGAAAGACGCAGACGAGGTCCACATCGCAGACGACTGGGACAGGTCCTCCGTCGACGTGACCCCGAAGCTCTCCTACGAGTACGTGCCGTATTTCTATACAAGAAAGCACCTTGCTAATCTTATCGGGCCAAATCCGAATTAGTGACATCCTCGAGCTCAAGCAGATGCAGATCGCAGCTGCCCGTGCGAGCGCGCGCGCCTCCAAGGCGAGCGGCACGAGCTCGCGCATCCTCTCCCACGTGCCCCTGACCCTCCTCCCCCTGCTCCCCGAGTCCGCCGCCGCCGCCGCCACGGCGTCCCCCGTGTCCCCGGCCTCGCCCTCCTCGCCCCGCTCCGCCTCGCCGCAGACCCCCGGCAGCCCCCCGCTGCCCTCCACGACCCCCATCGGCCTCTCCTTCTCCGACGCGTGCCTCTGCCGGGTCTTCAGCGCAGACGCCGGCGCGCGCGCACACGGGCTGCACGGCCACGCCAAGTCGTGCGCGCTGCACCCGAGCAACGCCGCAGCGCACGCAGGCGCGCCGCACGCGCGCGGCGCGGGCACGCAGCACCTCCTGCAGACGCCCTCGCCGCCGGACACGCCGCCGCGCCCGCTCGTGACGTCCATCCCCGCGCCGCCCCCGACCGCGCGCGCGCGGCACTTCGCCTTCCTCCCACTCCTCGAGACGCCCTGCGCGGCCCCGTCCCCGTCCGCGGCGCCGAGCGCGAGCTGCTACAGCAGCCCCGTCCGCCCGGCCAGCGCGTCGCCCCCGCCAGGGCCGTCCGCCCCCCGCCACCCGGGCGCGTACTCGACATACGAGGGCCCCGGGGCGTTTGTGGGCGTCGGCGGGAGCGGGTCGCTCGGGCTCGAGCGCAAGCTGGGGCTGGCCGCGCCGCACGAGGTTTCATCGGGCGAGGAGTCGGGCGAGGAAGAGCACGAGGACGAGGGAGCGGGCTGGCCCTGCGCCTGTCCGAGCGCGCGGAGGCAGGGCGGCCAAAAGCCTGCGTTCCTGCCTGTATGCCAGCCGGTGCATCCCCCCGCCGCGAAGCAGACGCCGTCCACGCCGACGCCCCCGCCGTCTCCCCCTCCCACAGCCGGCCTCGCGCCCTCCTCGCCGTCCCCCTCGCGGCCGAAGAGCCGAGCGCCCCTGTGCATACCGAGTGCCTCGCCTTCCCGGTCTTCTAGATGCGCCGAATTAGATGCGCCCCCGTCGCCCTCCTCGCCCGGCCCGCGCGAGCTTTCTGTTCCGTCCCCCAACAGCCGGGAGCGCGGGAAGCCGCAGGGGCGCAAGATGAGGCTCCCGCTGGTCGCCCTTGCGTGATCCGTTCGGTCGTTTCAGCATTTATACAACTCCGTCATATTTCACATTGACTTTGTTGGTTCTTTCTCTCCTCACCTATCCTATCCTCCCCCCTCCTTTTCACATTCTCCTCCCTTCTCCTTTTTTTTCATTCCGCCCGGCCCGCCGTCTTTAAGCCTTTCACACCCAGCTTCTAACTATTTGTTGTTCTTTTTCTCCCCTTCCCCCCTTTTGCCTACCGACCCATCCACCCCCCTCTACTTTTCATCTCAGCCCATCTACCTATCCATCTAGCATTTGCACTGTACACCACCATCCTGCGCGGCCCCCCACCACTCCGCCTCGCGTCTATCTATATCTCGCCATAACCAGCCGTCCAGCACCCGACGCCTTCCCCCCCACTTGCATCTCTTCCGCTACTCCATTGCGCACGTACGCTCTACATACCTTACACAAGTACTAGTAGTCCGTACCTACCTACCTACCTACCTACCTAGTGCACTTTCGTCTGTGATGCATGGCGCCCTAATGCGTGTCTCGGATAGATTTTTCAATGCATTTCCTTTTTCTTTTCTTTTCCTCTTTTGTTTGATTTTCTCTCGATGTGAACGCGAATAGCAATGGCGCTGCACAATGCAGACCGACCTCGATTATCAGCTTCTACCAGCAATCGCGTTGTCAGCGATATGCTTGTACTTAGAAAAACCCGTGTTACCCAAAGAATTCAATCTACATAGTGACATCTGAGATTTTTGCTTGCAGTGCACTGCGGATTGCGGATTGCGGATTGCGAATTGTGTTTTTGCAAAATACACTTCTCCTGCGTTGGGCAGCACCGCCGGGGCGCAGTCACAAATGTTGACGATATGATTCTGACAGTTGCAGTGTCTGTCAAGTAAAGGCAGTGGTTGGAAATGAGACGCGCAGAATCTCGAGATCCGTGCAAGGACGGATGCCGGTTGACGCGTCTCTCACTTAAAAAGCAACCGTTGGAATGCAGAGAGTACAGTATCCCGAGATCCGTGCGGGGTATGGCAAAGCTACCCAGGAGGCCTGACAAGGGAACTCGCGGCTTCCAAAATTTCCCCAACATCGCAGCTTGCCATACCGATGTAAAAGGTCCACACTTATCACACAGGCCAAAGCACGAAGACGATCGAAAAAAGCATACGTAGGTCACGACGGAAGCGGTCATATTTTGTGCAGTGCGGAAGGCGTGTGGGTGGGAAATACATATTCATGATCGACGAGAGGCATAGGACCCGACGCGACCCCCGCACATAGTGACAGTAGTACACCAGCAGAAGAGGGAGGGAAGAGAAGAGGGGAGGGACGAAAGGGGATGTTTAGGCCTCGGCCGACGCCGGCTTCCTCTTTACAGCGGAGGTGTTTTCCCTGCCGGAGCAAGAGAAGGGTGAACAAATATGTAAAATGAGGGGAGAACAGGGTGAACGCACCTGAAGCCGTTCTTGAAGCGGCGCGAAACGCCCTTGAGGTGGCGCATGCGGCCCGAGCCCGTCGTCTTGCGGCGCTTCGCCTTCAGGCCCCACTCGAACGACCGGATCTTCGCAGACGGGTACCCGCACTGCGCACAGGCTGTCCAGAACGAAAAAAAAGGCCGAGTTCAGCCGGGCGCTTGAAAAAAGCAGCGGGAAAAGGGCTGAGAAACGCACTTTTGTGCTGCTTGTGGAACGCGCGGTTCCCGCAGCGGCGGCACAGCGTGTGCGACTTGGTGTGGCGCTTACTGCAGGTCGTCGCGGTGAGAATTGAAGCAGGCGGAAGGGAAAATAGCAGAGGAGACGCACCCAAAGGACGAGGTACCTTCACGCCGAAATCAAATATGAATCATGTCAGTCAGCATTGTCTCCTCCCATACTGTAGACTTATAGCAAAGCAGACCTTTTGTCTAGAGAGAGAAGAGAAGGCAAGCAGAGCGTCAGCAAGCCGTTTTCGCCTTCCGTCAGATGCAGGACATCCAGAGGCCCGACACACCATCCACCCCGTTCCACCGCCCCTACGCCCCTCTCGGACCTCCCAACCACACCCCTTGACCCCCAGCAGCCTCTTCTGGACGTCCTGCACGCAGATACGGCCGGAATGCACTCACCATCTCGTCGTCGTTGTCTTGAGGGGTCGATTTGGTAGATCGGTGCGGCAACTGAAAAGGGAAGGTCAAGTTTGAACGCCGAGACCCTGAATATACTTACTAAGCAGAAACCTCTGATAAACCTCTGCAGAAGTTGGGACTTTTGCTTGAGCTCTCGAGACTCAATGCAAGGCGCTCCGACAGAGGTTGTCAGAGTGAGGAAATAGCGGAGGAAATGCTTGCAGCCTTATCGGAGCAAGTCGAGATATAATGACCTTCATAAATTCGTGCTACTCCGACAGTCAAATCTAAGCATCACTGCCGTATCTATGTCTGCCGTATCTATGTCTGTCCTCAGGAAGAATTTTAGCGGTAGGTATGTCGCAGTGACGGCAAGTGCAATTAGACAGACAAGGACGGGGATTAAGAAAAACCATTGGAAAAATAAACTACTACGCCTTAAACATACGCAGATCTTGCCCAGAGTGTATTACAATATCAACCTACCGCCGCTGTCTCGTAAAGCGAAGAAAGTAGGGGCTCTTTGAGGCTTTGACAAGCAATCTAGTTTATCGCATCCGTGTTTCTCACTTTATCACAAACTTCGAAATTGTATCGAGGTCGTCTATGGCATTCAAATGTGGACAAGTAAAGGCTATAAACAACAACATGTAACATAAACGAAAGCAGAGATCCGCTAGGTTTTGGGAGGGTATGATGCTGCAATTTACTTGCCGCCGGTCGTGCCCATGCCCATGGTAGACTTGAAGGTGTCGTAGATCCACCACTGGAAGCCTGTCACATAATGAGCTTATGCATGAGACATTTAATAGCTCGGAGCGGTACTTACCAGTCAGAGTACCGATCATGAGAACACGCGTGCCAAGACCCTTGGTCGCAAGGTTCGCAATGCCGACTTCGCTAGCGATCTGACCGACACCCTTGCCCTTGTTTGCCTGCTTGCCCATCAACGAGACGAGCGAGTCTGCGGGGTGCGAGACGACCGCACAGACGACACCGGCGAGGTAACCAGACGCAAAGGTAACACCGAGCTGCGTGTTCTTCGAGTACTCGCTCTTCGGCTTCGTAAAGACGTGCGTGTAGAACAGCGAGACGATCTTCTCGAAGAAGAAGAACTTGGCCATTGTGTACGGGATCTACAAGTGGCAGTGCCAATGAATGTACGCATTGCGTAAGACACATAATAACCAAGTTAAGGTCTTTGGGTGAAAGAAACGCACCTGACGGGACCACAGAGGAACTATCGAACCGAAGGGGTAGCGCGTCTCAGCCTTAAGCTTGCTCATCTCTTTGAGCGCAGGACCGAACGCGGTGGGGAATGTGCCAGCTGGCGATGTCTGAATCTTGACCTTGGTCATCTCGAGCGGGCAGAGCGCGATGTCCGCGAAAACCTCGGCCGACGCGGAACCAGCGAGCCAGATGAGCGACTTGTACTTCTTGGAGTTCTCCTCGCCAGCGACGTTCGAGTAAGCGTCCTTGAAGACCTCGTACAGACCGTACTTGAACATGCCCTGGAGCGAGTAACCGACAAATGTGGGGCCGACACCTTTCCAGATACCGTTCTGACCCTCTTCGCGGACCAGAGTCGCAAGACCAGAGGTAAGGCCCTTAAACTTGCCGGGGTCGACCTGCAAAACATCCAAGCGTCAGATGTGGGGGTAAGGATGAGACACAATAAAGTAAAATAAGATGATCCGCCAGATAGACAGTAGTATGAGACCATTTGGATCGCCACGATCGACAAACTAAGAAGGAAAAAAGGAAGGAGATAAACGATACACGTACCTGCATGTTACATTTTGTCACATCGAGAGGGGTGATGCCGGCATGAGTGAACCCACAAGCAAGAACACCACCAAGCATGCACTTGGAGTAGTACGGGAGGTCGTGAGGGACCTTGGCGTCAACATAGCTGGAAGACACGCAGAAAAAATCGACGCAAATGAGCAAAAAAAAGGCGGAGAAAAACCGGTGGCGAGAGCGTGTACTGACCGCGCGTCCCACTTGGTAGCAGAAGCCATCGTAAATTAGGGATAAGATGAGAAAGTAAGAGTAAAGTCTACGGAGAAGCTGGACGGCAGCCTGCCAGAGACCAGTCTAGAGGAAGAGCGGTGGGTGTCGGTGATGACAGCGCAAGGATGAAAAGGGACTTTGAACTGAGGCGACAAAACTTGCCCACGCCCGGCGAGTTCCGTCTTTTCCCGCGCTCTAATTGCCGATAACGGTGGACGGCCCGAAGGGTTTTGCTCAGACGCGGCCTGTCATCGTCGGCGACGGCGCACCTAAATCGTAAAAATACAACAACAATCTGCAAATAGATACAAGTGGAAGAATAACGGAGCACTACACTACGGGTTTCATCGCAAGAGTCTCTGCTGTGCGCAATGTCCATTCCTGAATATCTTCGATCGGCAGCGACGACCACTTCGCCTCCAGCTAACAAACACGAAACTGTAAGAACAGTAACAGAAGAATGAAGGATTATATATACCTCGTCCAAGAGATCCAGGCGCCGCACCTCCTCCGCATCAGCCTCTTTCATCGTGTGCACGTTCTCCATAATCTGGTTCTGCAAATTCAAATTCTCTTTCTCCAACTACATGTTTGATCAGCATCGAATCATCTTCAATGTCTAGATCCGCTCACTTTTACCAGTTGCGCCTCCAATACGTCTTTCTCCTGTCTTAGAATAGGAACAGTTCGTGCTCGCGCAGCAGCACGAGGCTCTAGGTTCGCCTTCCAAGTATCGGGCCCTGGTGGCAGTCCGGCTTTTTGGCGCTCGCGCGCCTCAGTGACGACTTTGTGCATAATATCAATGTTCTCGTGTGCCTTGTACCTGACGAACAGTTCATCGCACGCGTTCTGAGTTTCCGCAGTTCAGTACTGTGCAAAAGGAGGACATGAGATGAGACGTACGGTAATGAGATGTTCCATATGCAGCGAGATGGTATTGTATACGCCCGACGCGCCATCAGGCTCCTCCTTGCACCACAACTCGAAGCATTCTGAGAACTCTTCGTACCTATGTCATTGCGAAAAGGAGTCAAGCTCATGTGCACGTGAGCGGTAGCCAGACTACTCACGTCCATTTGTGCGATGCGCGCTGGATCGCGAGGTGCAAAGCGGTCTGGAAATGCGTAAATCTCCTACTGGCTGAAGGTTGGGTCTGGCTTTGATTGAGCAAAGAAGACGCGTTTGCACTGCTAGTCGCGTTCGACATCGGTGTTGAAGGTCGGGTTGAAGTTGCGACGCGTCGCGCTACGTTTAATTACGTACGACGAATGATCACGCGGAGCCTGAAATACAGTAATGTACAGCCGGCAGCTGTCTACCGTCGTCGCTCTCGATGTCCAGGCCAGAGGACTCGCGACTGTCTCCTCCGCCACCCCCATCTCCAACCCAACCCAATACGATCAGGCCTTCACCGACCGCTAACCAAGCTGACGAGGAAAATGGCGCAGGGATCGACTCGCTGGAGACACCTGGCCTCGCAGCGCAGAACGGACGTGGGAACATGTCATCGTTCCTCTTTATGACCGTCATGCTCTTTATGCTCGCCAACGGCGGCGGCGATGACATCCTTGTGCGCAGCCAGTACCGTGAGAGCTTGATGACCTTGCGCGCTCAGCAAAGGAACTTCAGTACATGGTTGTGGGCAGGCGGTAATGCTGGAATGAACGCGTCGGAGGGAATGGAATTTAACTTCACACTCGTGAGCATTGACTTATCTTTCCTTGCCGATGATATCACTGTATAGTCAGCGAGTGCTGATGATATGAATTTCGTACAGCCTGAAACAGACAACTCGAGCGTTGCCCTCGCGCATGCTGTGATGGGCTTCGGTGCGCCTCTAAATCCGTCCTTCTCGTCCTACTATTCGAATTTCACCGGCTTCGTGCACGGCTCAATGGAGATGCACAACCTTACGTCTGGCCTCTTTCTCAACGTCTCTACCGATCCCTCTGCGCCGCGTCTAAATCTCAATTCTGATTCCGGATCAGAGCTCCCGTTTCCCTCCTCACTACCCTCTGTGGCCCCTCCTCTATGGGCACACCTCGCCCCTGAATTTGTCAAAGAAATCAACATGACCTCTGCGCTCGAGAGCATTGGAACATGGAACTGGAGCGCGCCGACAGAGCTTGGCGTTTCGCGTGCTAGAGAAAAGGCCTGTAATTGAGCGTCCAGGCGGCACGTGGGGTAGAGGCAAAGCGACGATTCAAGCGAACGAATGAACGCGTCACTGTGGTCGGACATCAATCTAATGCACGGCCGTGTAGAGCTCACAGATATTACCTCCGGTGAAGAGCTTGGATTCGACATGGAAGCTGTACATTTTGTAGAGAATGGGACAGTGTATGGGCTTGCAGAGCCTTCGGGGTATGTGCTTCGCTCGGGTGCTAAACGAAAGCAAGTGACGTTTATTTATGTCTCAGACGCCATGTTGACGTGCGGGATCTGCCCTCGCTCGTTCCCTCACAATATATGAATGCGACTGCACAGGCAGTGAATGCAGAATTACTTGCACGAATAAAGCGCCTTCAGGACATGGTCGAGTCTGGTGTTATTGAAATTGATAATCAGTCTTCTGGTACGCTGTCGTTCCGTTCCCATGCGCAATTACAAATCTCATTTTCGGACTCGCGTAACAATTTCAGAGGAATCCCCGAAGACTACTTGTCCCTTCATCCTCTTCGGACAACTGATTCCGACTTCCGTGCCGCTTGACTTGATGCAAGAGCTTGAGAACGAGATGGAGAACCCGACTGGAATAACGACGGTTTCGCGACCAGAGCTCAAAATGAACGCTGTCCTCATGAGCAAAGAGTGCGGGATCTTACTGGAAATGCGCTCATGCTGAGGGCTTGAAGTCTCAGAGATTTTGGAGGAAGGTTACTACATGTAAGAGCCATTTTATTACTATCAATGTACTAAATATATATATCTTTTCGCTGATGGTATTTGCGAAATAGACTCTGCGGTCGCTGCTTTTGTCTACCTTGCGCTCCTTCTGCTTTTTATCAGACAAGCAGAGGCAAGCCAGACCCCGGCGGGTATCTCCCGAGTATCGCGCTGGACGTTCCTCACGCAGGCTGCGACGGACTCAATTTCATTCGTTGGAGTAAGTCTACGATTCTTGGAGCTAACTGTTTGGGCGATTCTAGTTCCTGATTGTTACGATCATGTTTCACTTAACAGCACATTACTTTTGGAATATTAGCGGATGGCCGGCCTTCTCTCTCGCTTATTGCCCCAGCATTTTTGGCATCTGTTTTACTGGTATACGAAGCAGTCAGTCCTGTTTGTATATATACGCTTCGTCTGTCTTACATGACTACAACAGCAATTTTCTGTCCTTATTCACCAAATCCAGCAACCTGAGGAGAACAGTCCCTCACCGCCTCGGCCCAGTCCGCCCTCACCTACGCCAACGGAGCAAATGGCTCCCTCTGGCACTCCACCTATGGCCTCGCCTGCTGCAGTTCCCGTCGGTGATGCAAACCCCGACGCTCAGGCCTTGTCGCCAGCCCCACCGGCCAGACCTCCCCCTCAGAATCTCCTTCTCCAGACATGGCAAAGATTAAGGGAAAGCCCGCAGGCGCGTTTTTGTGAGTTTTTCTATTCCTCTTCTTCACGTTTCTCTGACGCCCTAGTAACAGGGCTCTCCATGCTTTTTGCGCTCGCGCTTTTCGTGCGCGTGCTCGTTTCCCCATCACTCGCGCTACTTACCATAGCAGGAGTGTACAGCAACTTTTGGATTCCGCAGATTGTGCGCTCTGCGCGTCGTGGAACAACATCCGGACTGCGCGTAGAGTATCTAATCGGCACAAGCGCGTGTAGATCGTTCTTTGCGCTCTGTGGGTCATACCGCTCTATACTGGCCTTCTCAGCAAATTGAATTCCACTTGACAGATTTATTTGCATGCCCAAATAATGTTCTCGGCATCGATACATCTCGTAATTATTTCTTTACCCGAATCGCGGAATTTCACTGACTTTGTCTGAATTACTTAGCCTGGATCCTCGTTCTGGTCGGATTCGTGTTCCTTCAGATTGTCGTTGTAGTACTTCAGGAATATCTAGGACCTGGATTCTTCCTACCGCGAAGTGTATGTGATTTCCGCATGTCATCTTCCTCTCGATTTACTGATGATGGAGTCGAGCAGTATACCCCCACAACGCAGTACGATTATCATCCATACATGCCCCTTCCTGACGTCGAGGCACCGGAGCCATCCCTCGGCGACTGCGCGATCTGCATGGATGCGATCCTCGTACAGCCTGACTCTCACTTGCATCGCCGCTCGATGTCCGAGAAGTCTCTTTCCGGGAGGAGAAGGAGCAGCAGCGTTAAGGAGAGGGAAAGGGAAAAGGACCGAGAAAGGGGTGTGACGGGAATCCTAAACAGAATAGAAGCTGTCGCAGGACGGACCACCGGCGCCGGTGTCGGCATCGGGGGTAGTGGGAGAAGGAAAAGCTATGCACTGGCGCCGTGCCATCATCTTTTCGTGAGTTTCAATTTCTCCGTTTCACATTATATTTTACACACGTTAATTTGTCGCCATACCGAAAGCATACAGCGTGTTTAGAACGGGTATGTTTATTTTCTCCGTTCATTATCTAGTAAGACAACCTGACATATGAATCTTAATAGTGGTTGGCTATCAAGGTGACTTCAGCTCTTTTTTCACTACACACATCGACTTACTATTTCGTTACGTAGAACATTTGCCCGCAGTGCCGGCGGCCTCTACCGCCATTGTAACAAATCATTCTTTTACGACCGAGACTTTCGAGGAAGACATGCATCGACGTACATTTCTCGCTCCAACAGAGCAACAACATCCTTCTGGAACCACTCCATCCGCTCATCGCCTCTGCGATCCGTCGCTACCCCCGCTCTCTTTTTTTATTGACCCCATACCCGTCGTGTTCGATGCCTCATCTGATACCAAACAACTTGATAATTACTGCACACTCCCAGAAACACTCAATCATACTTCTTATAAGTTACGTGTCCTTGCATTATCTGTATACTAATAAAGCCATTCCCTGATATTTCCTATGTGAGAAAGACCGAGCGCTATAAAATTACTTCTTGGCTTCTTCCAGAAGGTACCGACCCAATGCGGATAGTTGGTCTTTAGTGATCATGGGCGCGCATATATAGCCTGCCCAGGACATAGCAGCCGGATGAAACGAGAGTGTAGTGCCCGCGGTCGAAAGCAGTCCGAGAAGCAAGCAAGATTCTGTCAAGCCATTCAATCTGTTACAGCTAACCTGTGTCCGCTTAAAAGAACACAGCCGGCGAATGCGTTAAAGAGGTGAGCACCTAGTATCGAGATCGCCTGTTTTGTGCTATCCCCTTTCATGAAGGACAAGTTCAGTCTCACCGTTTATTAATTTGCTCTTACTTTCGATAAAGTCAACTAACGCGCGTATAAAACCTCGCTTACCATGGCCAACTTGCAACCAACTCGCGGGCTACCCAATCCGCCAAGCATCAGAACGAAGAGCCCTAGCGTGAGTGGCTCATCTCCACTCTAGCGCTTCTCAGATGCTGAGATGAACCGTAAATATGTATATCTTGACTGGATGTAGCGCGTGGTCACAGACATCCCCACCGCCGTCAATAATCTCCTTGACACGATGCGCCGGCTCGAGGCTTCGCTCCGCCAATGGGGATCGCTCGAAATCACCGAGGTAGAAGTTAGCGAAGAGTTTGTCACATTCGGCAACTGCTTCCATGAGATGCTCGCAGCGTTTGCTGCATACAATATCAACATGAGGTGCGCGCCGCCTGTGCTAGTCAGTTACCCTATCGCCGCTCGCTCATCACAACCTCGGATTTTACTTTATTGCTTTCCATCTGCAGGGACGTGTCTGGCTTTCTCGACTGAACTGCGCGGAGTATTGGAGGAGTGTTTGAGTGAGGATCCGACGCCTCAGAACATAAGCTACCTCCAGCCGCAAGTACGCAAGATTATTGCGAGCCTCCTCACCAGCCTCCGTGACAAGCAGCCCATTTACTGGGAAGCGAAGAGAGCACGCCATACGCACCTGGACTCGACTGATCATTTACTAGTGAATTAGGTATTCAATGACCATTATGTGCCACTTAAACTCACAAGAGGTCATATCCGTGTTTTCCGTCTCCTGATATGTCTGCCATATTTATTATGGAATATCCGGTCGATGTTCCTACTGCAACCATCAGTACGTGTAACGCCGCCAGACATAGCAAGCGCGACAAGCTTCGAAATTTACTCTTGAAGGAAATTCCAAAGGCAAGTTGATTGAAAAAGCAATAGCGAAGCTCCCTGAGATCAAAATCAAACGTATATGCTGTCTAGCATTCGAATTTACTGCAAACGAGGACGCAGTGTCATACCTATCCTGGACCTTTCCTTACTTGTCGCTCCAGCATTCTTCTCGGGTCGATAATAGGGATGGAAGATCCGAAAAACGTCCAATCTGCGCGAACTCCGCCATGAAGGTCGCCTGTCTCAGGGTTCTGCGGAGCTCGTTGCATCAGTTTATCCAACTCGACAGCAGATAAACCTGTTTTATGTAAAAGATGGCCCAAATCTCATGGACTTCAGTTACATTGTCTGGTGGGGGAAATACTGACTCCGTTCGAAGAATAAGCTCTACTCCCTGCGCGTATGCAGAGCGAGAGATCGTGCTGCCACTGCTTGTCAGAAGACCTCTTCCGAAATTCATACTTGACAGGCTTCTCTTTCTTTATATTTCACGAGAGTACGTCAAAATTCTTGATGACATCCGAGAACGAGTGATGTCCTAGCAAAGTTACGAATTCTCAAGAATGATTAAGCTCTGCGGCAGAGGTCAAGAGCGAGATGCGAGTCTGTTGGGTCGCCAATTCTGTAAGACTTTTATCGCTTGCGGATGGCGTTTTTCGATCACTTGAGTTCACGAGATTTCTTGCGCAGGTCCAAAGACTTCATTGTGTCGACGCTCACCCAAACCATTCGTTCATATGACTTCTCTGTTTGTTCGATTAATCGAAAACTCCAGGTAGTTGCAAGCACTCGTTCGACTTTCAAAAGTACGGTGAAAAATATATAAATAAAAACTCACCACCCATGATAATCGAGGCGCACTTGATTTAAAACCTGAAGGCCAGCGTGCCAGCAGTGTGGAAGCGGTAAAGCTGAAGTTCGACATCACTTCCCAGTCTGGAAAGCTCTTCCGTATAAGGATGATCGACACCCATAACGTGATGTTTCTCCTATTTTCAAGCCCTTCCGGTCATTTTCCTTCTCCTTTTAAAAATGGGACGTTTACGCCGGTCCAGGGCCCACCATGCTCGGCGGGACGTGCATAGAGCTTCACGTACGCGGGTGAGCTGGCCTGTGACTTGGATAAAGAACTAAACACTGACTATTTCTCACTCAATGGCAGGCGAGGACGAAAGATTTGGACCAGATTCAACTCATAGACCTGGATCCCAAGGTGAGTTCGCTTTAAGCATCGCAGACTTGTACCGCGGCGATAATAATATACCTTATGACAGCATCGGGCCGCACTCGAATCCCAACCCCTCGACTTTGAGAAGCCAGGCCTCGCACAACATTATTGTGTCGAGTGCGCAAAGTCTGTACTGCTCCCTACCATCTTATGACAGCGTCACCGACCATTCCCATATGCACGCAGATATTTTGAAAGCGATGTCGCTCTTCAATCTCACTGGCGTAGCAAGGTGCATAAGCGGCGGTGCAAGGAGCTGAAGGAGCCCGCGTATACGATCGAGGAATCGGAGCGCGCTGCTGGACTCGGCCGGGAAGTTAAGCGGCCGACGAGCACGGCCATAAGTGACGGCTAGGAGAATCGGCGTTGTATGTTCTCGGTTACATTTTCGTGCTGCTTGTAATTTATCTTGTGAGTCCCCTTGGTATTCTCTGCCTTTCCTATGTTTTAGTCTGACACTGCCCTGGTTATCATACAATAGCCCTGTCGACATGTATCCAGCTGTATTTTTTCTCGTGGTTCAATCCGTGCTGTTACAATTGCTTTCTCGCGAATCATCGACATAATTCGGTGTTGCGTTTTAAAAAGTGAGTAGGGACTCAACTCTAGCATTGCACGGGGATATCGATACGAAACAAGTTAGATAATTGGTACAGAACATGAAACAAGTGTTTATGCTGTGAGCTGGTAATGACAAGTAATAGCACAAGTATGTCAAACAGAACTTCATCTACTGATGGGACGCAGCCTTCATCTTAATCTCCAAATTGAGTATTCTCAGCCGGCTGCGGGAGCTTTCTGTTGTTAAAACTTGCCATCTCCCTAAAACAAATTAGGTAAATAGATGAGCACTCCTTTGAAGCTAATAGAAGGGAACAACGCACTTCCGTATTTCCACTAGAACGGTCTCAATGCTCTTGCTCCTGTCCCACCTCGCTAATACGAGCAGCTCGTTCGCCCTGACGTTCCCATTTATTTGGTCCACGAATGGCAAATTTACGCGCGAAAGGAACTTTACTTCCGGAGGGCTGTCGGGGTAGTTATTGCCGCATGTGATCTTGAGACTATAGATGCGGTTCTCATGCACTGTCTGCGCGGCAGATCAGTGTCGGTTCGCGTCCGATAGAAAAAACACAAGAGATGCTTACATGCCCAGGACCGATAATCGTGCCGGTCCAGTTGTTCATAAGGATATCTTCACCATCTTCGAGACCATATGAGCACGAGCCATCGCCGATGCCTTTCTCGCCTTTCTCGAGCTCTTCGAGTAGTCGAAAGTTTCGTGGAGCTGAATTCAGACCAAATGTAAGTCAGTGTTAAAGTAGAATTATAGAAAGACAAATCCAATGTACGTACTCCTCGCCATCAAGACGATCAGGCAATAGACGAGGGGGAAAGACGCAAGCAAGGCGCTTGTGACGGTCTAGCATATGTGCACTCAGGGCACAAACAACCCTAATCCGGAGGTAGCAGTCAGCAGTGCACCGCCCTTTTCCAAGTCGCTCGACCAAGTCCGCCTCTTGTCGCTCACTCGTCGCGCCGTCGGTTAATTACGTCTAGACATGTTCAGAGGAGGCCAGCCTAACCCATACGACGATATCGTCGGTGCGTGCGCTCACTCTAAGCTGCTCATCAAACGTCATTCAGCGGGCTCACCGGGAATGCATATGCAGCGAAGACGACTGATGAGAACCTCACCAGCGAAAATTGGGAGCTGATTCTGAACTTATGCGACAAAGTAGTCGAGGAGGGAGAGCAAGGGTGCGCGCTGTCCATCGGCTTGAGACCAGATCAATGCTTACTGACGGACTCTCGTAGTGCTCGTAATGTCATTGCTGCGGCGCTGAAGAGGCTCGCGCACCGCAACCCCAATGTTCAGCTGTACACACTTGCGCTCGTAGAGGCGCTATCGAAGAATTGCGGCGTTGAGCTTCATCGCGAGATCGCTTCTCGGTCATTTACGCAGGGCTTGGAACGAATCATTAATGACAGGGTGCGTTGCTGGAGTAGACGGAGTGATCCAAAGCATGCTCTGACGGCTACTTGACCATCAGACTACACATGACAAGGTCAAACGGAAGGCACTGTCATTAATTCTCATGTGGACGAACGACTTTGATAGTGACCCTACACTCGGAATTATGGAGGAATGCTACGAGAACCTAAAGGCCAAGGGTATGTTATTGGCGTTTCTACAATTGTCATCTTCCGTGAAGATAAATTGTATCTGTCCTAGGCTACAAGTTTGAAGAACCTCGTGAACCTCCGCCACCACAGGTTGATGACGAGATCCGCCGGCGCGAAGAGGAGGAGCTTCAACGTGTCTTAGAAATGTCTGTTCATGACAAAGGTGGACGTACCGCTTGGGATGGGTATAACGGAGGTATTGGAGAAACTAGCACAGCTGGTCCTTCGAGCTCCAAGCACACTGCGGGTCCGAGCCGAGCTGCTGATACGGCTGCTGCGGGTTCTTCATCTCGATACGGCAGCACTGATTATGGATACGCGAAAACGACTTCCGGCTATGTCTCTGCGCGCACGCCTTCGCCTAAGGTCCAGTCACCTGTCGTTAACGTTGCGGCCCCAACGACAAATCATATTCCCACAGCGACGACGCCTCCCCTGACCCAGGCGAAGACATTTTCGCAGACGTCACTGCCCTTCACCTCAGTCTCGCGTGTCCGTGCTCTGCACTCATTCGAGGGTACTGAGCAAGGAGAGCTTACGATTGAGAAAGGGGACATAATCAAAGTTGTCGACCGCAATTATAAAGATTGGTGGAGGGGTCAGCTGAAGGGCCGAACTGGCATTTTTCCCGTTAACTATGTCGTAAGCATTGTCGTGTTTCCCTTGTTAGCTCCGCGTTTTACACGGCATAACTCTAGGAACTTTTGCCTGATCCAACCCCAGAGGAGATTGCGAAGGAGGCTGAGCAAGAAGCCGCAGTTTTTGCTCAAGCAGCGGATATTGACAAGTTGTTGAGCATGCTTCGAGGCTTGGACCCCGCGAGAGACAGTCTTGCCGATAATGAAGAAATTCAGGTGAGAACTGGCTCGCTTTTCCGCTCAAGTATCTAATTCTCTGATCCATGACTAACTTGTTCTTCTAATCAGGAATTATATCGCACGAGCATGACCTTACGCCCGAAGATCGTTAAATTGATTGACAAATACAGTCAAAAGCGGGGTCAGCCATAATGCAACACCGCTCCTCAATTTCAGACGCGCTAATTTCTATGGTATACTTAGCCGAACTTGTTTCAATGAACGAGAGTTTTGTCAAGGCGCGATCTATGTTTGATCGCATGATGGAAGAGAGCCTTGCTCGTCACAGCGGAAGTAAGTGCTAAATTCAAAGACTTTTCATGTAATCTGAGACCTTTTTTAGTCTACGATGGACGACCTTCGTTCCAGCCTGTGCAGCAGCCTCGTCAGGACTATTCTGCATCTGCTTACGGCGCTGTATATGATCAGGGCTTTGCTGGATATCCCCAGCCAAATTCTGGATATCCTCCGGTGGCTTCCACCCCTGCGCCTCAGCCATATGCTACACCCAATTCTTTTGCTGCTCAGCAATCTCGATACCCGCAGCAATATCCTGTACAACAGACTCCAAGTCCGTACGGACCCCCCCAGCCGCCCGTGGACGCGCCCGCTGCTTATAGTCCTTATGCTCAGCCTAATGCTAGCCATAATCAGATGGGACCTCAGCCTCAAAGTCAAACAGTCCCTCCGGCATTTGTCCAGCTTCAGCAACAGCCCTTACCACACCAGCAGGTACCAGCTCAGACTCCTGCTCAACCGCAAGTGTATCAGAATGGCTACAATGAACCGGTTCCAACGGCCCAGGCGCAGCCTCAGGTGCAGATACAGCCTCAGACGCAGGCGCAGTCAGAACCCCAACCGCATGCTCAGGCTCAGGCTCAGGCTCAGGCTCAAGAGACTCAAGGACAACCGCTTACCATTACTCAAGGCCCACCATATGTCTTTGACCCTAATGCAGTGTATCCTGATGCGAATGCACACGCATGGGCTCAGTATTATGCTCAAGGTGGAACCGATTTGACTGGAGCAGTTTACTTCATTTCAATCCCTGGCTTGACTGATGGCCAACAGCAGTCTCCAGCCGCTCAGCCTCAGCCTCAGGGACAAGGACAAAGACAACAGCAACCGTCTCAAGCGGAGGCCCAGCCTACTTCAGGCTCGCCAGCGGCAGAAAACACATCATTCTACCAGGCCTACTCTGCCCAGCAACAACCGCAGCAGCCCGCAGCCGATCAAGTGCCAGGCTACTTTACGTCTCAGCAGCAGCCTCTGCAGAACGGAAGCTCGGCATCTCTAGGAGCACAGCCTGTTCCTATCGACCAGGGAAAGACATCTCCACAGCACCCCGTCGGCGAGCCTCAACATATTCTACCCCAGGCCGCTGCTAATTCTCCGACTCTTCCCCATGCCTCGCATTCTGGTGGCTCGTTTTATAGTGCCTCCCAGGCTCAGTCGAGTTCTCCTGGGGCAGGCGCGCAGCGTCAGCAGGCGTACCCGCCGAACCCTTACCCTGCTGATCCTACGTTTGCTGCGCAGAATGCGGGCTCGCTCCCTGCCGGACACGTATCGGAGCCGCACCCACACTCTACGTATAATACGAATGCTCAATACGCCCAGATGCATGGTCAGTTCGCCGCGATGGGTGTGGGCGAGCCGCGATCACCTTCTGGTATTACTCCCGCTGCACAGACTGCGTAGAGTTAAAGATGGCGGAGAACGAGATATTTATAAAGTCGGAGTGCGTGTGGAATGTATGCTTGCTCGTTCAGGCGGCGGAGTTCGAGTAAATATCCTATACGCTCGTTTGGACTGCCGCTCTTTTATCAGGTCTTTTACAGATCATCTATCTATTGCATTGTACATCGCTTCGTCTCTGAGAACAAAATTGTATCTTTCGACTGAGTTGTAATGAGACGATATCAACTGTCTGCACCCACGCTTAGTTTTATGCGGGAGCATGGATTCATTTTCTTATAGGACTGGCTCTGCACCTATATCAATTCAGCTTATACTTGGCTCGATGTCTGAAAAATGCCAGCAAGCATTGAAGTTGCGCTCGACCAAGCACATAGAGCAAATGGTGCACGTTGTTCGGGATCTCTAAGCAACCACGAGGAGGAGCCGAGATGTTTTCTGCGTGTATCTCAGCTCGAGATCCGGGCCGTACAGGAGCTGAGCAATGTTCTTGCTGGCATGTAAAGTCCACTCATGAGTCAAGAGTGTCTGACTCTCCAAAAAGGGATTTTTGAGTAGCGCAGATCTGCATCCTCTTTACGGAAAGAAGCGAGCCACTGCTGTCGGTGCTCATGGCTTCGCATACACCTAGGTTAAGTTCTGATAATCGACTATTTTATTTCATAGCATGGATAAAGGGAACGGCTTATGTGTTCATTGGATTCTTGTGTGTTTCATGTAGTTCAGTCCTGGCGACTGAGGTATCGAAGCTCATAGTATATCATACTAGTCGAGCCAGCGTGCTGAGACGCAGGGTCTATATAATCCATCGACTAGTTTAGTCTCATTGGGCCTGTCAGGTTTATCGTGAGCTTAAGGTGACTGAGAATAATGAGAAAGGGAATTGTGTTGAGTGGACCAGGAACAAGGCAGTCTTTGTCTTTGTTGGCTTGTCCGCACATTTAGGTATCGGAGTCAGTTGAAGTTCATTGAATACCAAAGATTGGATTGATTGGATCTCACTACTCTTAAAACCTAGCAATGAGGCACATACTGCGATTCCACCAAACTCGCCTATGAAGTGGAATAATTCTCGGATCGGATCGTGAACACGGTCATCAAAACTAAAGTCTTCAAGAGGAATCTGTATTGAAGACTCCGATTTACTAAGTGAGATGAGTAAACAATGGCTCTATAGACTATACACGCTCGAGATGTTTATTTATTACAGCCTTCAGATTTCCCAGTTTCCGAGCCAATCGCTTCAAAACACCCACCCACACGGATATTTCCTTCTTCGTATCTCTTCTTGGTTGATGCTCTTGAAGGTTAACAGCTGCGAGCTTTTTTGCAGGGGGTGATCCTGTCTGTGATTGGGCGATTCGCGCTCTTGCACGCGACGAGTCTGAGTTGTTTATTCCGTTTTGTAGCGATATGGATGGCTCGGAGGATGAACCCGGACGACGGAGACGGCGAATGGCGGGTTGTCTCTTCAAACCTCGTTCTGGGTAACACTTTAGAATAGATTCATTTGGAGCTTCGTTCGTCGAGGTTTTAACTAGGTTCTTCGAGGCGCTCATAGTCTTGGGGTCTGCTGTGGTTAGCATTCAATGGCTCCGCTGAACGAATTTTATAGGAGTTAAGACGCATAGTATAATTTAAAATTAACTTTGACCGAAGATGTGGCGAGTACTTGCAGACAAATACTAGTTTCCCCGTGCCCTCTCCCTTTTCCACGAGTTTGTAGAAAATATGTTTCAAATCTTCGAGTTGCATGCAATGGCCATCTATACGGTTTGATTTTCCAATTTCTTTCTTCAAAGTGAAGGAGGGAGATACAATTTTGGATCCGTCCGGCACGTGAACTCCGCGTTGACCGAATACTTGCGACTCTGATATTTTGACTTAAGAATCGGCTGCGGAATCACGCGTATATGTATATCTAAAACCGTAGTTCCATTCCCATAGCATGTACGTCCAAGCAGTGATGAAAGCCGAGTAAACTAAATGATGAAAGAAAGAGCAACCACTAAAAATGGAGACGATTGGGTAAACTAACTATAGAGGAGTGAACTAGATAATAATACAGTCACAATTAAAACGCCAATATGGCAAATACTTGCAGAGGGAAGTGCGATATGCTGTATACATGCCCGAGTTCCTTGCACGAAGATTCAGCATCGACGGCTGCAATTAATCCCAGACTAGCTTTCCACTCTCCCCAACACTTGCTTGCATACCGCCGCTCACCTTCTTCCCACCCGAGAACTGCTCTGCGATACGCGTGCGTTCGAGCTCGCGCCTGTGGCGCTCCAGACGGTCCAGACGTTCCCGTTCTTGCGCCTGCTTGTCGACCGTCGCAGCCTCCCGGCGCTCTATGTTTTGGCGTTGGCGTTTTGTGAGCGCTTCCGGCGTTGTGGTCGAACGCTGTCCTGCGGGAAGGGAGTCGGCTGATGAAGACAGTGCCGAGCCACGATCGGGTTCTGCTTAGCACGTTAGCTGGAGTACAGTCTTACGATCCGGAGAGGAACTGACTATTCCGCTTCTTGCTTTTCACCTCCTCCCATACATCGTCTGCGTCTCCATCCGCGCTGGTTCCATCGTCCGCCCGAGCGTACTCCTCGTAGTCACCCCACGAGAAACCATCGGCGGGCTTCTCACTTGGGGTCGGCTTGACACGGATGACTCGGGCAAGTGTTGGTTGCAAGGGCTCGTCCTCCATACTATGAGCAGTCTTGTTTAGCTATGTCAAATGGTGAGAGAAAGAGAACGGTGACTCACTCCTCGACACCCGTCTTTCGAGGACGGGGCAACATCCGCTCCGCAAAGGTCTTGCGCTTTTGAGCCTCAAGTTCCTGCACACTTTCCTCGTCCTCTGTGTTGCTCGGCTCAGTCACTGCTCGTCGTTAAATTCGTGTCGCTCGTCAAGAGTTCGGGCTCCCCCACGGTACCCGGCACTGCCCGCTTGCGAGTGGAAACACGCGTCCACGACACATCGTCGGGCGCGTCGCTAAAGGTCAGACTCTGAGTGAGACCCTGTGAGGCAGAAATGGATGGGCCAGCCGATGTCGTTGCAGGAGGCGCAGTAGATGGAGAGTCTGATTTTGATTTCGATCCCGAAGCAGTGCCTACAGGCGTGCCAGCAACTGAGCTCCCGGGCGCCTTCCCTTGCAGTCGAGGTAGCGCCTTCAGTCCTGGCAATTTTGCGCCTTTTTTCCTTCTTCGATGCTGGACGCGCAGGATCGGTAGGTGCAACAGAAGGTACATGAACGATAGACTCTTCCGGGGCGGTGTGAGTCGGTAGTGTGCTAGGCAGAGCGGTGGAGGATGTGGTGCTGGCAGGTGTGCTTTTCTTGCCTTTCTTCTTACGGGCTTTCTTCTCTTTCGCCTCTGCATCTCCCGCGCTCGTTGCGCCCGCCTCGAAAGCACCGGGCACGACTTCGGGAAACGGCACGACGCGCACCTTAGACGCGACGGCGGTCTGGTTCTCCTTGTTCGCCGCCGCGATGATCTTCTCGAACTCGGCATCGCCGAAACCAGAGCTCGCGCCCTTCTTCTTATTTGGCTTCTTGCTGCCAGGCGCAGACGGCTGAGCTTTCTTGCTCGAGGAGCCGGCGCCAGCACTGTCCGCGTTTGTGTTGCGCGCGTAGAGGCCATACGCGGTGACGGAACCAGCAACGAGCGCACCGACGACGGCCACTTCGGGAGGTACAGAGCTCTGCATGGCCCCCATTGTCACAGCAAAGTAAAGGATGGGTGAATGGCGTTGCAGGAGCTAGTGACGAGTAGGTGAGACGAGACGTGGGAGACCTGTACACGTCCGTGGGAGTAAGTTCGGCAAACGTGTCCCGCACGGAAGAAACGCGAAGCGACTTGCTTGACTCACCGCTACGTGTAAGTACTTGAAGTAGTCACGGTGCCATATACTGATGTAAGAGTTTTAGCCATCATTTCAGCAGAATTGGATTGTTATGAAATACGATTCACTTTAAGTTGCAATACTTCGTTTTTGTCTTTGTCGAAAATGTGGCTGTCGCTAATCCACGGCTTACGTCACCGAAAGCAAAGGTGAAAACTAGCGAACGCTACATCATTGACTAGGTCTGCTCTCGATTCGCTTTGTGTCTGACTCACGTCTACGCTACGCGGAACATTAACAGTTTTTGATATTTGGGAGCCACCGAAGGAACACATTCAGTTTTAGATTCAACAACTCTATCAACCTGAAAGGAACATGCTCCCACGAACTGATATAAGTTACTGTCTAGCTTATCTTCGTGGACCTACCCTTGGGTACCTACACTATCATGGGTCTAACCCTCGACCTCACAGCTGTAACGATTGCTTTGATCTGGATCGGGACGTTGGCAAAGAAGCGCCGTCAAAATTATCCATATCCACCTGGTCCCAAGGGGCTACCAATCATCGGAAATTATCTGATCTCACCCAAGTCCCTTGAGTGGGAGAAAGCCGCTGAGTGGGGCCGTACTTATGGTGAGTAAGGCTGCTTGATCATGTTCACTAGCTCAAAACCTACTTCTTGCCCCTTAGGAGACTTGGTGTTTATCGATAATCTGGGTACCAAGATCCTCTACATCAACTCGTACGCCGCCGCGGTCGAGCTACTTGAGAAGCGATCGAAGCTATACTCTTCGAGGCCATGGAGCGTTTTTCTCAATGAACTGTACGCTCTATTTCTTTCGAAACTACGCCTCTACGGATACAAATAGAAACGGGATCTAATCCGCGACTTTGCGCTATAGTGAAGGATTTGACTACATTGTTACTACAATGCCGTACAACGAGCGCGTGCGACGCCAGCGCAAGTTCTTTCATCGCTTCTTCAACGCTGATGCTGTCAGCAACTACAAGCCTTTACAGCTTCGCGAGGCGCACAAGATGCTGCTCAGAATTCAGGATACCCCGGATGATGTTTACACTCACGTCAGGCTGTATGTGTCCCTACTGACATCTTTATTTATTGCATCCATCCAGAACTGTTCATGACGTTGAGTGGTTGGTGCTGAGGTGATAATATTGCTTTTGCAGAATGTCGTGTGCTATCATTATGATGATTGCATATGGCCATGAAGGCTAGTATAGCTCCTTGTGCCATTACAAATCCATCTAAACTTGAAAGACAGTGAATACTCATGACGACCCCCTCCTTACGCTCGCAAACGTCGCGGACGTGGCTTTCGGCGAAGGTGTAGGCCTCAAATACCTTGTAGACTACATTCCATGGCGTGCGTTCCTGAATCATTTCCTCTCACCCTTTTTCGCTAAGAAATCTTCTGGTATGACTACATAGTAAGATATATTCCCGAATGGTTCCCGGGCGCCGGGTTCCAAAAGACGGCGAGGGCGGTACGTGTGATCGCAAAAGACTTGCTTCGCATCCCGCACGAGAAGACGAAAGCTGAAGCTGTATGTCTCACTCTACGATCTGATGTGCTTTCATTGGATGTAGCCCCTAATCTTGCATTAATGTTTTCGATTTATCTAAGCATGAGGGAACTGCAGTACCATCTTTCACGAGCCAGCTCATCGAAGCTAATTCGGACGAATACGAGAATATCCGACATGAGGAAGACATCGCCGGCGCCGCTGCCGCCATATCTACTGGTAAGTCTATCACATACTTACTGTTCTGTTCCGAAGATTACATGGTGATCTTTTATTAAACAGCTGGTTCGGACTCAGTACGTGCTTGGACACTGCCAGGTCTAACGTTTTGCCCATAAACTCACTTAAAAATAAAAATAAATGTCTAGAATGCATCGCCAGCACTCACCTTCATTCTCCAGGCTGTCTTGAATCCGGAAATGCAAAAGCGTGGCCAAGAGGAAATAGACGCGGTTGTGGGACGAGACACCCTTCCGACATTCGATGACAGAGAAAATCTGCCCTACGTGAATGCCATCTGCAAGGAATGCCTGAGGCAAGTGATTGCAGTTTTTGCGTCGTTCAAAAAGCTCTTATTAAAGATTTGCACACGAATGTGGTGTAGATGGGAAGCGCTCGTGCCGTTGGGTACGTTACAAGCACTGCTCATTCCTAACTCTTCCAGATTCTATCATAATAACATTCACGACGATTGAAGGGACGGCCCACAGCACAGATGTCGACGACCACTACAATGGCTACTTCATTCCCGCAGGCACAGTCGTCGTTCCGAATCAATGGTATGTATTTACATTTTTAGTCAACACTGTCCGCTTGCACCACTAATACTTCTTCTCGTTCATCCCACTGAATCCAGGGCGATGCTTCGCGACCCACGTGAGTACGCGAGTCCAGAGATATTCATGCCGGAACGCTGGATGCCATCGAACGGCACCACAATCCCACTGAACCCCAACAAAATTGCCTTCGGGTTCGGAAGGCGGTGATAGTTCCAGATTTCATGATACGTATCCGTCTTTACTCATATATTGAGATAGAATTTGCCCGGGAATGCTACTGGCCGAGAATACTGTAAGTATTTGAAAAGTCGATCCCTGCACGGTTCTGCCTCTTCCCTTTCTATACTGTGTTCTAACCTTCATACATCACGATTCTTCAGCTCTTCATCGCGATCGCTTCTCTCCTCGCGTGCTTTGACTTCAACAAAGCGACAGACTCAAACGGCCCGATCACCCCGACGTGCGAGTACATCGATAGTGCTTTCAGGTGCGTGCCATGTACTTGCATTTCTAGACCCAACTTTAGGTTATCGATTCATTCTCTTGAATTGCTATAGAGGACCAAAGCCCTTCAAGTGCAGGGTCTCTCCGCGATCGGAAACTGTGCCGGGTCTCATTCGTGCTGTGGTCGAAGCGGAAGCGACTACCTAACTAATAGCATCGTCTCAGGTGACCAACGTTCCAACACTTCGTCAAGCTATTTCCCTCATTTGTATTAAGAATCCTACTGTACCGCCTGCAAATGAAGCCCTGTACTCGGAAGTAGAAGCCAAACAAAATATATCGAATTTCTCAAGAGTCAAATATACAAGACAGCTTTGAGACATATACAAAAGCGTATGTAAAGTATGTAGTAAAATAGGTGCAGATGCAACATGTCTTCATACTTGCAGAGTAACATCAACAGGGTATGATGGTATGAGTCGAAACATTGATACAAATGAATGGTTAGCGCGTTAAGGGAAAACGGAAACAAATGAGCGGATTAGTAGAGCCAACGAGTATGTAGCTGTCCCGGAACAGCGAACAAAAGCACAACCAAGAAGGAAAAAATCGCGTGAAATGTCGAAAGGAAGATGTACAATGAAATATGGTACTCCATCCTGTAGAAATAAGAAGGGGAAGAAAACGAACAGACAAATCGTCCTTGTTCACTGCATTTCGACCACAGTCAGAACTCCGAATATGCAGAGTCGCGAATGCCGCTGTCGTATGCAGAGTCACGAAGATGATCTGAAAGCAGTCCGCCAAACCCGACATGTAGCGTCCCGCCCGCTTTGTCGCTGCGGTCCAGCAAGTCGTTCCACTTTTCCATCTTCTCCTTTGCCGACCACGTAGGCCCTGAGGTGCCGTTCACGTCGCGGAACGTCAACGTGCTCGAGTTCGAGTCCGATGCGGACACAGGCGACTGAGAGTCGAGCAGCGCGGGCGGCGAAGGCGGGTCTCGCTGGATACTCGGACGGGCGGTCGATGCTTCGCTGAGCGCACCAATCGAACCACGGCCGGCACGCTCCTCGAGAATCGTCCCCGATGTGGAGATACGGGATAGCGAAGAATGCGAGGACTGAGAAGACTGAAGAATGCTCGGAGCCGCAGGGCCGCGGCGTACGCTGCGTGGAGGGCGCGGGGGCGGCTCAATGGAAGATGAAAATGATGCCGCACGAGAAGAAACGGAGCCACGCATGCCAAAGTCAGAGCCGGTGAAAGCTGACGCAGCGCTTGTGGTCGCGTTCGTGGCGGAGCGAGGTACGGAATCCAAAAGTATTTACGGCATTATCAGCAGAAAAGGTAGGGATGGGAGGAGAATCTGAGCGGAAATCGTCGTGCTTCGCTTGATTCGCACGGCGGGGAGGGACTGGCAAAGCCTGGTGGCTAGCAGACTCCTCGCTGTAGAAGAGGTTGCTATAATCGCTCATCACGGGGTTCTTCGCATCTGACGTGTTTTTTGTTTCGCCGTCGTTGAAGCCGCCGAAGCTCAGATCAAGGTCGTCGAGCATGAAAAGCTTTTCTGGGGGCATAATATGCTGTCCGAGCGACGGCTTATGTGTCCGTGGCCCACGTTCGCCAGCGCCTAGGAGAATATCGCCGTACGAGGATGCCGACGAGCGGTTCGACTGCATGCGATTGAACGAATCGGAGGATGCTATATCAGATGAGAAAGGCGAGGAAGAGCGCGTTATTGTGGTCAATTTGCCGTCCTGCCCTGCCGCAGCAAGCAGCTGGTTCTGATTCGAGGACTGCTTCTTTCGGACCACGAATCGCCCACTCGGGAATTCGGTAGTCAATGCCGGCGCCGTGGACGGTCTCTTCACATGCGAGGATGAAGTCTGCTTTTTGCCCGTGAGTGAGACCGGGGACGGATAATTGCCCGAAGCATCTTTCGCTTTTCCCTCGTAGTCGAACCGCGTCAAAGGAGACGTAGGCGAAAAATTGTGCGGGAGAGCGGGCACTGGAGGCGGTATCTCCACAGATGCGCGCTTGTACTTATCCTTGAGCGCATTGGTGCTGATGCGCTTCACGAGCCCCCACAGCTTTCCCTTCTCCCCCTTCTCGTGCTTCTCGTACCTGCCTTTCATTTTCGCGATTGGATCGCTGACGCTGCGATCGCGGTCATCCAAGCCCAGCCTCCCGGCCACTCCGAACTGCGGGCCCACCGGGCTGCCGTTCGCGGCCGAAGGCGCCGACTCGCCCGAGCCTGGCTCCGTGCCCTGCACAGCGATGAAACTATCCATCGACATTTTCACCCTTTGGTGAGTCGGTTTCTCGCGCGGCAGCGTAGCTGATCGTCTCCTCAGATGACGATGTTTGAAGGCCCAAACTTGGTTGGCTATCCGTTTTCTCGAATACGTCTTTGCTTGCCGCCGCACATCGCCATCCTGCTTATCCCGCCCACTCGTTCCCTCGATGCCCTCCTTTACTGCCACCACGCGTTATGCTTTCATTCTCTCCTAAACTTCCCCGACATCTTCTTCGACAGCTTCCGTCTCAGAGTCGACGGCGCGCTCTGCTTCTCATTTACAGACGCGGCGGGTGCCGATGAGATTGAAACCTCCGTGACCACCGCTTGTTCGGTCTCCGTGAGCTTGCGCTCTCGCCCGCGCTCAAACAGACCGAATGCGCTAGTCGATGCTCAGTGCCAATCGCTACGGTGCGCTCGGTCGGGTTCCCGAAGACGGTGTAGTATGGTGTAGTCACATCTTCGTCGTCGTGTCCGGCCACACCCTCCCCACCTACGCTGCGCGCGGACCTGTCCCTTCCTCGTACCGACTTCTGCGCCTTCTCGCCCTCCTTCTTCCCGACCTTCTCCGGCTGCTCGATGTCCTTCGACGCGTCCCGCGCGAGCTCCGCCCGCCGGCGCTCCTGCTGCTTGTACTGCGTGCGCGACAATCTCAGGCAGGCGTCAAGCCCTGGCGGGGGCGGCGAGTTTTTCCGACGCGCCACTCCGGCCTGCGCGAGCGGCGACGGCGTCTGCTGCTGGCGGGACCGCGGACGGGAAGCCAAGTTCGCGGACGATACGGACGAGGCAAAAGTAATCGGTGTAACGGGCGAGTCCACTTCTCGCGCGCCGAGAGCGGAGAAGCGTCGCACCGCGCTCGTCGTTAGCTGTATCTGCGGCCGCGTCGCGCCACCAACGCCATTGCTTGCATTGACGCGCTCGCGCTCGCGCTCGAACGCAAGCCCGATGGGATACCCCGCACTCGCGCCCTCGGACGGCGACGACAGCGAGAACGACGAGCTGTGATTTCGCATATGTGCACGACCACTCCGCCCACGCTCCCGCTCCCTTTCTTTCTCAGGATCAAGGACGTGGCCCCACTCAAGACCGCGCGCGCGACCAATGCTCCCCGGATTGAACCGCGGCTCCGGATCCGACGTCGCTGGTTTGCGCATTGCGCCTGCACCGAAATCGAGCTGCTGGTGAGCGCCGTCGCGCAGCACAGTGGGGCTCGTATGGGCGCTAGCACTGCTAAGACTCATATTATTCAGGGAGTTCACTGAGCTTGTCTCTACGCGCCGCCGGGGCGCGGAGAGCAAGTTGTAGCCGTAGTCCATATCAGGCTCAGAGCGCACGACGAGGGTGCGCCCACCTGCGCCAATGCTTGAGGACGCAGCGGGCTTCGAGAGAAGGCGCTTCATGTTGATACCAACTCCGAGCTCAGAAAGCGGGGCACCATACGAGTTATCCGACACACTCCCCGAGGGTTTGTAGCCTTTTGGTGGGGGCACTAACATTGAGTCCATCTGATCGCGAGACGAAGCGGATGGAAATGGAGAATGTGAGGGACGCTGACGTCCAAGTGAAGTATATGACGAAGAGAGGGCTGCCGAAGATGACGAGGACTTGGATGGAAACATAGACGATTCATGCAATAAGTTACTTGGGCCTGGAGAAGAGCTAGCGTGTGTTGACCGAGAAGGCAGACTCTCGAGAGCAGAGTCTGGTGGGCGTGTACTCCGCGGCGGACGCGGGGGAGTGCTAGAGGACGCAGGGGGCACTTCGGTATCATGGCTGTTGGTATTGCTCGGCGCATGTGAGCGCAACGACGCTTTCGACCGCGGCTTCGTCGCCACGCGCTCCGCCCTGACGTCCGGCGAGGAGCGCGCACGCGCTATCGCCTCGTTCTTTTTATTACTCGTATTCGAATGCGAAGAATGGCCGGCGTCCGAGCCGTCCCGCGGGCTCGGGACGCCATCGTGCTGCTGCACGCGCCGGCGGGACGGATTCGGACTGCGCGACGTTCGCTTCGAGGTGCTGCCACTGCTTGCCCCCGCGGACGCCGGGCTCGGTGACCTCAGGGACGTTTTCGGGGTAGATAAATATGGATAATGCGAAGTCGAGGAGGGCGGGCTAATGGCGGATGGGGGCACGAACAGCGACCCGGACCGGACGTAGTGGAGAGAGGGGGACATCTGTGCAGACGGGAATGCTGCAGAGTATGCAGCGCCGCCACCGTTCTCCATGATGACGCCGAACTCCGAGGTGGCAGGTAGAGTTTTACTTCGTGAGGGGCCATGTTGACGCTCGCGGTCGCGGTCACGGTCGCGGTCAGTGGAATATGTGCGCTTGAGTGTACGCCGGTCGCGATCGTAAGATTTAGACGAGAAGAAGGCCATAAGCAAGGACACGAAGATGGCTTCTGCAGCAGGTACATTGGCAGTCAGGAAAAGAGGGATAAGCGCCAAACGAGAGAATAACGTACTTTGCTTGACGCCAATCTAAGTCCTATAATTTATTCCCTTTTTACACAACAAACGGAGAAGGGAGAGCAGCGAACGAAACGAGAGTGGGTCGTCTAGAGATCAATATAACCTGCATGCCAAAACGAAAGGCAAGGCGTGCGAGCGCAAAGGCAAAACGAAGTCAGCTGGGAGCGGATGAGAGCGTAACCGGATAGCATTCGCTACAGGCACGTAGCTGCAACGCCGCATACGAGCGACGGCAAGCAACGCACAGGCGCAAATCTTGCGGCAAAAGATGAGACGTACATAAGAATAAAGCACAGATTATGTTCTTCGCTTGGTGGATAGGTCGAACGATCTGAGACAGGGGACGATTGAGTGCGTATACGCGTATTAAACAAGTTGTCAGGCTCGAGAGGTGAGAGGAGAGTCTTTGTGAGCTGGCGTCACGTCGGTGAAAAGTCGAGAGCAGACACAGATAGCGAGACGTGTCGACGAGATTAGAAGAAAACAAGAGCAGAGCTGGAGCCAGAGGGCGTTGGATAGCGATAAGTAGGCAGCGATCAAGCAGCGATTTTAATGAATTAATCGAACGGTGGCCGGAACGGACTCAGCGAAGAGAGCAGCGCGTGCTGGGGGTAGGAGACACGTTCAGGAATTGGCCAGCGGTAGGGTCGGTAGGGATGCCACTGTGTATGTAATAGTTCATGTTACCCGCGACGCGACTACGACGTCCACGGTCCAGTGCCAACCCTGCACTTGCAAAACACTCCCCTCTTCCTCCACTCATTTTCTCTCATCTGCAAATCGATGTGTTTTTTCGATTCTTCGAAAGGGGACTCGTCTGCATATCACGCCGAATATTATTTTTAAATAGTCTTTTCTGAGCTTTTTTCCAGGGACGAGACTCGGAGCTTACGCCACGACTTTCGGTAGATCCATCAGATCCGCCCTTGACGACCAGAGACGTTCCCACGCTCGCACTCTGTTTCATCTCACCTCACAACATCGGCTTCGGTCCGATTCAAGACCCAGATGTGGCTGCGTCTTAGTTTGTACTGAGGGCAGAAAATATTCGAAAGTATGTAAAGGAAAAACAAACACATAAAGAAGGGCGTATGAACACTGACTTCCACCCCTCCTGAGACTTGTTGAGACGTATGAAATTTCGGCGGCCGACTGCGGTTGGCCCTTCTAAAATAAATACGCCTTCCGCATCAATGGAAATATAAATGACCGTTGAAAGGTCTGAAGCTCGGGCAACGGGTCACACTCTTCCCGGCTGGCTACTACGTATTACACATGTTCAGTTTATCTTCATATATGACAGAAACCCACAGACATCAGATTAACGTGTTCTCCCATTGGGTGGTCGCCGAGCACATGCCCGTAAGGTACAGCCCCAAAACATGTTCTTTTGAGAGACTGCAGAATAAAATAGACAAGTCCGAGATCCAAGGAAAACATCTGTGAATTTGCGCCTATAGTAGTAGAAGCTTGCCCATCGGCGGCATCAGCACCCGCGATTAAAATGATTGTTGCCAACGGACTTGTCCTTGACAGCGGCGTTCCCGTGCGCATCGGCGGAAATCCCCTAATTACATTTGTAATTGAACGCGAAACTTAGGTCGCGCGCTTCAGCAAGTACATGCAAAGATGCACGACTTAGAACACGCGATGGAATGACCGAGTGAATAGCGAGCTTTATCTGTGAGAGAGTAGGAAACAGTTGAATTGGACTTATAAAAGTACTATATCAAGTTAGAAGCGTCATAAGTCAGGTTATGACGAACCGAAACTCACAAAAGCGGCCAGACCGTCCCCAAAGGACGCATTTACAGATAGTTTGTTTCGGCATTCCCATTCTAGACAAAGAATGTTTAGCCAAGTAAACCGTTTCCTAATTGTGGTGTTAACGGTCTAGGCAGTCCATGGGCCGAGATGCGTCAGGATAACTGCCATGAACTGCCCTGTGGAGATTCATTCCAGAGCGTATCACATCCTTGGGCGCACTGATGTGAATAGATGTGTACAAACACGGTCTCCAAAGGCCTGCTACCTCTAGACCGGACACTGATGCCTCGTGGATCAAGGTCTGGCCACGAGCATGGGAAACGTGAAACATAGCGACAAAGGTACTTCTCCGGAAGGTTTCAGTGACTCATACATATTCTGCTTCTCCCCCCTGATTCTATGAACCTGGATAGTCCAAAGCTGTGATATAGGTCTGGAATACCGAAGCTAAAATTTGAAGAATTTATCGTGGAGGAAATCAGAGCTCGGGATATCTTGTTATCCGGAGATCTGTTCACAGAATACAAATCCCTCGAGTGATATGAATCTGAGAGCGGAAGTGCAGAAGCACAGAAGTCGTCAACAGCAATGTATGGGTGCAGTAAGACTTCACGTGTCGTCGGTGGCGAAGCAAGCAGAAGCGCAAAAATGCGAATCCAAGTCTGGATGACTTGCTGAAGGGGTAATTCAAAGCAGGGCTGATGAGACGAGAAGCTGCCATTCAGCCAGGCAAGGCAAGCACTAACACGCGTTGTTAATGCGCAGGTACAAAATATGTACTCACCGCGATTCTGCTTCGAGCATGATGGGGTTCGATTATCCCCGTTGGGCGGGTTTCGAGCCAAAACTAGACGAGTCGGGGAAAGCGTGCAGGAGCGCCGTGACATATTTACGCCACAAACAACGCCGCACGCTTCCTCGGACCTCTGATGGCAGATGGCAAGTCGAGAGAAGTCGGTATTGCTCGGATATCGAATAAAGGACGGACAATATGCCGTGCCATAAGTACCTATGTGCATGTCGGGTTTCGGAGGGCCGCCAAGGGTCCATTGTCTGAGCGACACCCCCGAGGTGTTTGGTCGTCAGACAAACGCGTGCGGGCGCAGAGAAGATATAGGCAGTTAGTAGTATATATCAACAGCGCGACGAGCGCGACGACACAGCCATACAGACTAGATGTAGCGCGTTCGCTGTCGGTGTCGACGAGCAAGTCGCGGTCAAGGATCGGCATTAGTTATTGACGGAGGCAAGACGGAAGGCCAATTACGGCATGACATCAGATGGCACGCGCCGAATCCAATCCATTGTCTTTCCTCGCCGTGGCGGCGCTCAACCTGCGCCTACCTCGCTCGTTCCACTCCTCGTCTCCACTCTCCGCGTCTTAGAAATCTACGTCTCCGACGTGCAGAGCCGCTCTTCTGCTCACGACGACAAGAATTCCCGACTCTGGCGACAGTCGATATCAAACACGGACTTCAGAATCAAAGGACAACGACAACGTGATCCATGGCGCCTTCACCCGCCGACGCCCCCAAAGTCGACATCATCCTCGTCTTCCGCACGTCTGCTCACCCTGCATCCAAGTACCCCTCCAAACACGAGGCGCGCGAAAATGCCGCCTCCGCCGAGGCGGAGTACGCGCGCCTGCTGGCGACGCTGCAGGGTGCGGGTCTCCGCGCAACGGGCAAGCGTGGCCAGAAGAACGGCCAGGTCTTAGTCTTTGTGTGGGCCCCGACAGTTAAGCTGGCTAAGATGGTGCAGCGCGAGAGGTGAGTACTCTTCATCCTTGTGTTTCTTCCTCTTAGAGAGGTAAAGGCGCGAGACGAAGGGAGCGACGAAATGGTCGCCTTACAAGTCTTCTGGACACTTTGTTTCTACCTTTTTGTGTTGGAGGAATAGAAAGCGAGGCTAAGATTGCCATGCATTAACATATCCGAGAGTTACTTCTATATCTTTCGCGCTTGCGAATTTACTTACAGTTATGAAGTTAAAATCATCTAAACGCATCTTCACTTATCACAGGTACACCGACTTCCTCCGTGGCCTTCCATCTACGGAGCTAGTCACAAATGATACCTCTGTCGTTACCGACCCAGCCTTGCTCGCTCCTGCAGACCGTTTGCGCCTTGTCTATGAGTTCGTCACTTCCACTCGACATGACGGCGGTCTCGGCGTTGTCCCCGGCAGTAAGGAATGGACACGCGTCGAAAGCGTCTTCGCGCTTCATGACCATAAATTTAATGACCTGTGGATGCGTAGTTGGACGCGCCGTCAGATTGGTTTTGGAATTGGAAAGGTCGAGCTAGATAAGATTAAAGACCAGGTGCGTTCCTCTTAAAAACAAAATAGGAATAGGTTGCTGAATAGTCACGCTTACTCTAGTTCGGTGAAGCTGTTGCGCTGTATTTTGCGTTTCTTTCAACGTACACCTTGTCCCTCGGATACATAGCCGGACTAGGAGTTGTGTTCTATGTCCTCCGAATGCCATACTCGGTTATTTACTCGTCGCTCCTCGTCCTCTGGTCTGTCACTTTCGTTGAGTTCTGGCGCATTCGCGAACGTTCGTTAGCGGTGCGCTGGGGCACCCGTGGTTCTTTCCGCGTCGAACGCCGCCGAGCGCAGTACGGAAACTCGAGCGGCGGCAATGACAACAAGTTTCCCTGGTGGAAAAGGGACGCTCGTATCCTTGCAAGCCTACCCGTCATTTTTCTGTTTGCGGCAGCCTTGGCGACGCTCCTGACAGCCATCTTCCTCTTCGAAGCCTTCGTAACGCAGCTCTATACCGGCCCAGGGCAGACAATCATAGTACGCACTATTATATTTAACCTTCCATACTGAAACTCAAACAATCTCTGAAGTCTTTCAGCCCAACGCTGCTGTTCGTCGCGCTTGTTCCGCAGCTCCTTGGTGTCTACCACTCTTATGCTGTGAAGCTCACAGACTGGGAGAACCACGCACATCAATCCACGTACGAGGCGTCGCTCACGCTCAAGACGTTTGCACTCTCCGCTGTTGTTGCGTACCTCGGCCTCGCGCTCTCCGCGTTCGTGTATGTGCCTTTCAGCGAACAGCTCATGGGGAGTGTCTCGCGCACGCTCTTCGCGACAAGTGCGGCCGTTGGCGCACATGCGACGCGCGCAGCCGATTTCATCACCGCGACCGGCGTCGCTGGGACCACCGGTAAATCTGCAGGTACCGGGAGGCGCCAAAGAATTTAACGTATGGGCACGCAGCGCGAAGACGGACCCGTCCCGCCTGCAGAATCAGATGTTCGCGTACACCGTGACTAACCAGGCGGTCGGCACGTTCACCGAGGTCGGACTGCCCTTCGTCACACGCAAGATCGACGAGTGGCGCGCAAGCCGCAAGGCCAAGGCCAATCTTGGTACGGGTGCGTCAGGTGCAAGCTCGGGGTCGAGCGTGGCTAGCTCCAGTACGCCGAAGAAGAACGGAAAGCGTGTGGTGTTCGAGGACGAGGAAAGCGGCGAAAAGGAGGAGCGCGAGTTCTTGGCAAGCGTGCGCCATGAGGTCGCTCTGCCCGACTACACTCTATTTGGGGACTATAGCGAAATGGTCACTCAGTTTGGGTACGTTGCGCTGTGGAGTACCATCTGGCCGTTGGCACCTGGTAAGTGCCCTGACATGCCCTCGGGAAGTGCTTTTGATGAACCGTTCTTTATGATAGTTATGGCCTTTCTAAATAACTGGCTTGAACTGCGCAGCGACGCTTTCAAGATTACGACTCATTGTAGGAGGCCAATACCTTTTCGCACAGAAACTATTGGGCCATGGGTCGATACACTGGTCAGTCATTATTGATTCTATCTGGCGAAGTCGCATACTATTAAAAAGTATTATTCCCTTCCTCGCTTGGTCAGAGCTTCATCGCGTGGCTCTCCGCACTCACGAACTCGGCGCTTGTCTATCTCTTCCGACCCACCAGCTTCCCTTCCTCAACAGCGGGCGGCACAGCTATCAATACCTCTGATCACCCGCTTAACGCTTCGTGTCCCGCACCCACTTCCACCACCGAGCCCTTCAGCCTCACGTCCACAACCACTTTCTCGTCGAGCTACAACTACAGCTCGCTCGTCCTCCCCGCGCTGCTGCTCGCCCTCGGCGCGTCTCACGCGCACCTGCTCGCGCGGCTGCTCGTGCGGCACGTGCTCGAGCGCGCGGTGTGGCGCGGGAGCCGCGCGGCGGCGCAGGAGGAGGAGGCGGAACGCGCGGTGAAGGCGTGGTACCTGCGCAGTCTTGGCGTAGAGGACGCGGAAGGCCGCCTGGGTGAGGTCGGGCGGGAAATCGTTGAGAGCGAGGGTGGTGCGGAGGGCGAGTCTGCGAACGCGGATTTGGGAAATAGTGACCCCGAGGACGCGACGGGCTTCTGGACGCGCGACGAGGGACTCGACGAGATTCGAAAGGAGATAAAGGATGCGTGAAGCACATAGAAATTTGGACTAGCGCATGCAAATACTCTTCTCATTAACTTTTTCTTCTCTCGCCAACAGCACATTACAATAGTGGCCTCCACTTCTCACTTTCAGTTTTTTTTTCTTCCCTCTTCTTTCTGCATCTACTTATTCTACGCGCGTGAGACCAGACTCGCCCTCACAAAGAACACCTATCTCTAATGACTCGCTCAGCCTACAGTCCTTTTTACCTGCTTCCCTATTTTCCGAGTAGAAGATCGATTTATTGTACATTTACAATTGTGCGACGAATGTATTTTTATGCGCTGCTGCTTTTAGAGAGTCTCTCAACTGCGATAGTCTCCGTTGATCTTGACATATTCCTGAGATGAAGGGTAAGAAAAGGCGGGTAAGCATGGTTACGTTTCCGGTATAAAGGTAGGTTAGACGCACATAGCTGAAATCGCATGTCCAATAGCGTGCGCTCTCTTTGCCGAGGCCGAGCTCGACGCGGATCTCGAGGTCCTCGCCGCTGAGAATCTCCTTCGCGCGTACCTCGTCGACACCGCACGGCTCGCCGGCGACGAGCAGCGGGAGCGCCGCGGAGCCGTCCGTGGGGACGAACGAGACGGATATGCGCTCGGGGTCTAGCGGCGTGGAAAGCGATGATAGCGAGCCTGTCGCAGCAAGGATGCGGCCCCAGCTAGAAACAAAATTGTGAGAATAAGTAAAGGAAGTGAAGGAGATCGAGGAGCCAGAGCGCACTTTGCGTCTTCGCCGTAAAGCGCGGTTTTGACAAGGGCAGACGTGGAGATGCGTGAAGCTACGGCGTGCGCGTCTTCATACGTTTTCGCGCCCTGTGGAAAGCGAGCGACGGCGCTCAGTACTGAACCAACAATTTAGTTTGAAAAAAACGCTTACATCGACAGTGACGGTGACGAACTTGGTCGCGCCCTCGCCGTCGCGCACCACGAGCTGCGCGAGCTCGGCGGCGAAGCCCGTCAGCGCGTCCCGGAACTGCCCGTATGCCACCGGGGAGCGCGTGTCGTCGATCTCGATCGCGTCTGCGGACGCTGCGGGGACAGCAGCGCCGTTGGCGAGCACGAGCACAGTATCGTTGGTGCTCATGTCGCCGTCGACGGAGATCGAGTTGAACGAGCGCGCGGTCGCGTACTCCAGCGCACGCTGCAGCGCTGCGGGCGCAACGGGCGCGTCGGTGAGGATCAGCGAGAGGAGCGTCGCGTGCAGCTCGGCCTTCGGCGCGAGCCCACCCATGTCCGGGTGGATCATCCCTGCGCCCTTGCTCATGCCGCCGAGCCGGTATTCGCGCGAGCCGACGCGAAACGTGCGTGCACGCAGCTTCGGGAAGGTGTCCGTCGTCATGAAGGCGCGCGCCGCGCGCTCCCAGTGCGCGAAGGTGCTGCCGAGCGGTGCATTCTCGTCTTCGGCTGACGGGCTTTTTGTGGAGAGCGACGAAATGCCGCGCAGGATATTGTCGATGGGAAGCGTCTGTCCGATGACGCCCGTACTCATCACGAGACTCTCGCTCCCTGCGACTCTTTTGCCATTGCCATCTAGAGCAGCCAAGACGTCGTCCGCGGCGCGCACCATCTTCCACGCATCCTCGAGTCCCCGTTTGCCCGTCACCGCGTTCGCACAGCCGCTGTTGACGACGACGCCGCGCACATGGCCCTTGCCCTCCGCGAGCACCTGCGCGCTGACGAGCACAGGCGCGGCGGCGACGGCATTGCGCGTGAAGACGCCTGCGGCTGCCGTCGGGCGTGCGGACGTCGACACGGCGAGCGCGAGGTCGGGAATGGACGCGTTTTTCTTGACGCCGGCGTGCGTGCCGCCAAGGATGAAACCCCGCGGGAAAGCGGAGGCTGGGATGGGCTGATGGTGATGTGCTTTGGGGGGAGAGACTTCATCGAAAACTGGAGACTTGCAGCAGACGTCGAGGACATCCGGGCGAAGGGCGGAACACTGATGCGACAGCGAGGCATGGCGATGGCAGCAGAAAGAGAAATCTGACTAGATAGACCTTTTAGCATGATTGCGATTTGCTTTTGTAGGCACAGGGCACAGGAAACCAATGCAGAGAATGCAGATGCGGGCGCACGCCAATGGCACAAAGTTCGAGAAGAGATATATTAGATGTGTCCTTGGAATACGAGCACCGACAATACAGCGGTAAACATAAAGATATTTAGAAAATAATAAAGCAGACCAAGGACCGGGAATTGCTCTGCCAGCGCTCCGTTACTCGGCCAGTCGTCGACGAGGACGTCCGAGTGCAGCCCGATGACTGCGTCGCTGGTCAACCGACAACGAAAACGCCTGGCTTGATTTTTATTCTCGCACCACGGAAAGTGCCGTCGGCACCATACTTTCAATCAGTGCTCTCTTTCATTCCCAGCCTCTACTTTTTCGATTTAAATGTGGGTCTAACCACCTCGTTTATGTATATTCCAGCCGATATTCGTCTGTTGGCCTTTGCTCAAACCCATTGATTTCAAACTGTATAACAAGTTTTGGCGTAAGCGCGAATCGAAAACGACACTTGTTTAGCAGTGTTTGGGTGATTCAGGGTCCAACCAAGCAAGATCGAAGGACCACCAAACTGACCACGGCGGGTGAAATCGACAAACCAGCAAGACTAAATGGGCTCCTCAAGGTGAGCATCTGTCGTCGTTTGCAACGCTGCTGGGCTGCTCGATGTCAGTTTGGATGAGAAGGAGCGGTCAGAGGTCGAGGAAAAGATGGATGGCGGATATGGTGGTGGATGGCACGGACGGACAGCGGATGATACGGCTTGGGCGTGGAGCGTGGACGGATGTCGTCGAGCAGCTGGCTGGCTTAGAACCGACTTATCGTTCGTGAGTTCTCAGCACTAACCACTGCACTCTCTTCGCAGACTGTACTCCAAGGGCCGCGTCCTCTCGCACAAGCGCGGCAAGCGCAACACCCGCCCGAACACCTCCCTCGTCGAAATCGAGGGCGTCACCAACAAGGAGGAGGCGCAGTTCTATCTCGGAAAACGTGTGGCCTACGTCTACCGCGCAAAGCGCGAGGTCAACGGCTCCAAGGTCCGCGTCATCTGGGGGTCAGTACTTGCAGCAGCGATCTAACTGTGTTCAGCGATTTCGAGATGTTTTGGTGCTGATGCTTCTGAATTGTATAGGCGCGTGACCCGCTCGCACGGCAACTCTGGCGTTGTCAAGTCAAAATTCAGGTCGAACCTGCCCCCGCACGTTTTCGGCGCTTCCGTCCGTGTGGTGCGTTCATTTTTCGCTCTTCACAGCGTTCAAGCAGATTGTTCATATAAAATTTCCCTGAATCTTCCAGATGCTGTACCCCTCGACGATTTGATCTCCCTATAGCCTACCGCCTGTGTCCATGTTACATGCTGCATTATTCCTTTTCTTTATCTACTCGTTCTGCAATGACATGACATATGTGTATGGCATCTTGGTCTGATCCCCCTCCTCGCCGCTGTTCCTACTAGTCTGGCTCAGCGCAAAGTAAGACTTTCCCCCCTGCCACCCTGTCGATATTCGCTCGCTTCCACACGCTCGAGTGCCTTGCTTTGGAGAGTCACGATGTCTTACGTGCTTGACCTTTCGGTCTCGAGTATTTCGTCAACAAATGCTCCAGTGTCTACTATACTTCATAAGCATCGATCGCCCCCTTGAGTGGTGAGAAATCCGCACCAGGCATATCTCGGCTTACTTGAGGCACAAGCGTGTCTTTTGAGTCTTCCTCTTTGACATGATACATAAGTCTCGCACAAATTGGCCTTTAATTTCTTGTTACTGGAAACAAGGCTAGCGATCTCACTGTAACGGACGACACGATCTCGGTTCGCAGAAATAACAAACTTCATTTCGGTCTGGCCCGCGACTGCATTTCATTTCAATCTGACCCGCGACTGTCAAACAGCTGTCAGTGTAAACACTGTAAACCTATCATTTCCACCAAACTCAAATTTTGCCAGTCCACAGGGGGAGATTCATTGACAATTACCGCAATGACACCGTAGCAAAGTGGTTACTGCGACAGATTCGAATCTTGGATGTATTCTCTGGCTATCTGTTCCTCTTTGAGGGCGTAGGTTCGAATCCTGCCGGTGTCGTAAAGGAATAATTTATGTCTTTTTCATATTACGATGCCGTTTTCCAGACCGATATGTACTGATTCACTAGTATACGCCGAAACATGATGCTCTTCTTGTGCTTTGGGACGAATAGGTTAGACGTGTCATGTCCGAAGTTTAGCGCTCGTGAGGAGAAAGACAAAAAAAAAGATATGTATGTATATGTTGGGTACATGAATGAAATCGTACAACGATTAGGCAAAAGTAAGTACAATACATATGTATGAGTGAGACTCAGAATCGTACAAATGGAAGCCGCAAGCGAGTGCTAGAATCGCCTCTATTCGACGTCGAAAAGCAGGACCTCCGCAACCCGGTCCCCGACGTTCTCAACCGACAAATCCCTTCCGGCCTCGCCATAAATATACGCTCCATCCCCTTCCCTAAGGACAAGCTCCGCGCCCTCAGCGGAGATTTTCACGGACGCACCGTTTGCCGCCTTCGGGTTGTAGCCCGACGTCTGCACGACGTGCATGTACGCCTTGCGCTGTGCGGACGCGGACGCGGCGGCAGCTTCGCCTGCTGCTGATGTGCTGGGAAATGTGTGGGCAAGCGAAGTGGAGGGGGAGAGGAGCGTCGCATAAAGCGACACGGGGGACTGCACAGGCGCGGGCCCCGCGCCTTCGCGCTCGGGGATCACGCTCGGGGAGGTAGTGGGGGCGACGACGTGCGCCCACTTGTCTTTCTTCTCCTCGTCGGTGAAGTGTCTGTGAGTACGTGTAAATAAAGAGGGGCTTTGGAAGACCGCATGAACTCGGCGTACCGAGTGAAGTACTTGGGGGCGAGCCCGTTCTTCCAAGGCTGCGTCCAAATCTGCAGGAAATGGACTTGCGTGGGGCCGTGGGCTTTCTCGCTGTGCCGGATGCCTGTGCCCGCGGACGTGAGCTGGACATCGCCGCGCTTGAGAACCTCCATATTTCCCATCGAGTCGCGACTGATGCGGGGGAAGGGCGGAGACAGGAGAGTTACTACATATTATATGCTCCGCGAAAAAAGGACGGTGGGCTTACTGCTCGAGCTCGCCGCTCACGACGTATGAGAAAATCTCGAATTCACGGTGCCCGTGTGTGCCGAAGCCCGTGCGTGGCTCGACGCGGTCCTCATTGATCACGCGAAGAGCACCGAACTGCTCGTGCTTGTCGTCTTGGTACCTACGTATGGATGGGGTAGTCAATTACTTAGTGGTTCACAGTTGCGACTAGCACCACTTACGATGCAAAGGAGAAAGTGTGGAAGGACCTGAGCCATGAATGGTCTGCGTTGCCTCGCTCGGTGCTCTTGCGGGGGATTATCTTCATGACCATGTTGTCGGTGGATGTGGATAGAGACGAGCTGAGAGCTTTTGAGGAGCTGACGCGAGAGCGAGAGGCGTTCAAGACGGAGCGGAGCAGAGGAGGCAGGATGGGCACAGTCGCGTTCTGGTCAAGCATTTAAAGCAGTCCATGGTCTCTTTTATAACGCAAGACAAGGCTCGGGCCCTCGGGGGAGTAAACGCGCGCGTGTAGCAGTGTGTATGCGTGGTTGCCTTTTTTGTACATTGATCGAAATTTGCAGAACAAGTGCGAGTCGGGCGCTGACTGCTCCGCTCTCCGCTCACCGCTCGCTGCTGACAATGGCGGCACTCCTGCCGCCCCCGAAACGCGCAAAGCTTTATCATGGCATACCGGAACCAGCGAAGATTGCGCCTGCACCCGTGCCGAACATCGTCGTCCAATTTGTTGCAGAGGACGACGGCAAAAGCCTCGCTCCCGCCGTGCAGCTTCCTGCTAACGTGAGCAGAGAAGACCTGGAACTGCTCGTCAACAGATTATCAACGAAGGTGTGTCGAGCCTTTTCCCTAAAACTTTGTTCGATTTTCTAATTTTGTAAAACAAAAATTTACAGGATGGAGATCCCACTCCGTTCTCGTTCTACATTGCCCTACCTCCGCCTAAAGACGGCCCGTCGAGCGCACCAACGCGCGTGACCATCTCGAAATCCATCGACGCCGACGTCCTCTCCAACCCAAACTACGACTTCACCGCCGAAGACAAGTTCACGGTCTACTGCTCCCCGCAGGCCGTCTTCAAGGTGCGCCCCGCGACGCGCTGCTCGTCCTCGCTCTCGGGGCACAGCGCGCCCATCCTCTGCGCCGCGTTCTCCCCGACGGGCGCGCACCTCGCGACGGGCTCCGGCGACTGCACCGCGCGCCTGTGGGACCTCGCGTCGGAGACGCCGAGCCACACACTCGCGGGCCACCGCGGCTGGGTGCTCTGCCTCGAGTGGGAGGGCCGCGCGCGCCGCCTCGCGACGGGCGGGCACGACGGCCACGTGCGCCTGTGGGACCCCGCGACGGGCGCGCCCGTCGGCGACGCGATGCGCGGCCACGCGAAGTGGGTGACCAGCCTCGCGTGGGAGCCGATACACCTCGACGCGGCGAACCCGCGCCTCGCGAGCGCGTCGAAGGACGGGACGGTGCGCGTGTGGAATCCGGCGACGAGGCGTGTGGAGTACTGCCTTGGGGGCCACGCGGCGAGCGTAAATTGCGTGAAGTGGGGCGGAGGCGGGGTTGGTGGGAAGGGCGCACTGTTCACGGCGTCGAGCGATCGGACGGTGAAGGTGTGGGATCCAAACGGGGTACGTTTTAATCAAATCTTCTGGATGCCAGTTTTCACTTACCCCTGAGTTACGTCCAGGGAAAGCTGTTACACACTTTAAAAGACCACGCGCATTGGGTGACGACGCTGGCGCTCAATACCGACTTCGTATTGCGCACTGGGCCGTATGACCATACCTCAAAAAAGCCGTCTTCAGATGAAGAAGGTAAATAAAATTCACCCTCCCCTTGTGTCTTCTCCCGTCTCACATCCATCTCTCCCCAGCGCAATCCCTCGCGCTCGCGCGATACAACGCCGTCCTCTCCACGTCGCCCGAGCTGCTCGTCTCCGGCTCGGACGACCACACGCTCTTCCTCTGGTCGCTCTTCCCCTCGCGCACGGGCTCGTCCGCGCTCTCGGAGCAGGCGAGGGACGAGGCCACCGAGCGCGGCGGGAAGCTCAAGCCGATCGGCCGGCTGACGGGGCACCAGAAGCAGGTCGCGCACGTCGCGTTCAGCCCGGACGGCCGCTGGGCCGCGAGCGCGAGCTGGGACAGCAGCGTGCGCGTGTGGGACGGGCGGACGGGCAAGTGAGTCGCGTTCTTCTTCCCTCCCCCCCCCTCACGTCACTGCTGGCCGGAAAGCTGATTGGATGAGTTGCAAATGCAGGTTCGTCGCGACGCTCCGCGGGCACGTCGGCGCTGTCTACCGCCTCACGTGGTCGGCGGACTCGCGGCTCCTCGTGAGCGCGAGCAAGGACAGTACGCTGAAGGTCTGGGATCTCAAGACGTACAAAATAAAAACGGACCTGCCAGGCCACACGGACGAGGTGTATTGCGTGGACTTTGTCGCGGACAAGCTCGTGAGCGGCGGTCGCGATCGCCTGGTGAAGATGTGAGTGTCCTCTCCTCTTTGGCCAAGCAAGCTGGCTCTGATTATTCTCCGCCATAGTTGGAAAAATTAGCTCGTAAATTTTATTGTTCAACTCTTAGCCACATATCATCATCTGCTTACTTGCTTAGACCACATGCACGCATTGTATCACGTACAAGACACAACAACAGTTCACGCTCACACCAGATCGCAAAGTAGCCAGGCGACTTCGTCGCGGGAAATAAGATATTATGCAGTAGTGGATACAAAAGAAGTACAGATGGCGAGAAGGAACAGATGATAAGCACGAAGAAGAAAGAGGAGTCTATGCGCCGAAGCCGTAGAGTGTGCGGCCGGAGCGCTTGAGCGCGTACACGACGTCGAGCGCGGTAACGGTCTTGCGCTTCGCGTGTTCGGTGTAGGTGACGGAGTCACGGATAACCTGCACAGCAACGAAAATGAATCAGATACGAGTCCGCAGTCAGAAGACAGATGGACAACGCACGTTCTCAAGGAAGATCTTGAGCACGCCGCGGGTCTCCTCATAGATGAGGCCCGAGATACGCTTCACACCACCACGGCGGGCAAGACGACGAATGGCGGGCTTGGTGATACCTGGCGACGAACAGCAAAGTCAGCAATCAAGTCGAGCGCAGTGCGCAGAACGCAAACGAACCCTGGATGTTGTCGCGCAAAATCTTGCGGTGACGCTTCGCACCGCCCTTTCCGAGTCCCTTTCCGCCCTTTCCGCGTCCAGACATGGTATTGTAGAGAGTGGTGGTGGTGGTTAAGTGTCAAGTGTGTTTTGCGGGCTGCGAGGAGCGAGTGGTCAAGTGGGCGGTAAGAGTGAGTGGGAAGCCAGCAGTCCAAAGAGGGCCGTCCTTATATAGGAGCTGAGCGTAAGCAGGTGGCTGTGCAACATTTCGTGTATCCGAGTGCAACACAACAGAACACCACAATGCACGTGACCAAGTCGGCCGGGGTATATAACTGGCAGGTGTCTCTTGCTTTGGCTTACCCACTTTCGACCAACGCCCGTTACCACCGCCAACCAAACAACCAAACCACCAACCTTTCACATAATCTGAAATGGCCCGTACCAAGCAGACCGCGCGCAAATCCACCGGTGGTAAGTCTTCTCTGCCTTCGTTTCTCGGACGCGGAGCTCACTTCACCCGCTCTTACAGGCAAAGCCCCGCGCAAGCAGCTCGCAGCCAAGTCGCAGGCGCGCAAGACGGCGGCGGCAACGACGGGCGGCGTGAAGAAGCCGCATCGCTTCCGTCCGGGAACGGTCGCGCTGCGTGAGATCCGGCGGTACCAGAAATCGACGGAGCTGCTTATCCGCAAGCTGCCATTCCAGCGGCTGGTGCGCGAGATCGCGCAGGACTTCAAGGTTCAGTCCACAGTCCCTATGACTGTCAGTTGACTCGTGCTGACTCTGACTTTGTTTCTAGACGGACCTCCGGTTCCAGTCGTCGGCGGTGATGGCGCTGCAGGAGGCGTCTGAGGCGTACCTCGTCTCGCTGTTTGAGGACACGAACCTCGCAGCCATCCACGCTAAGCGCGTCACGATCCAGCCGAAGACCTTGCCCTCGCCCGCCGTCTTCGCGGGGAGCGGTCATAATCTATTTTCTCATCGGGTCGTGTGTTTATTAGCTGCTGTATTGTATTTATGTATAACGTCTGGCGCTAGGCTATCATTGTAATGTGAATCTTCATTTGCATCTTCTCATGGCGTCGAGGGTCTGGAGCGTTGGACGGGCGCGAGAAGGGTTTGGCTCTTTTGACTTTGGTAGCTCACGGGCGTGGGAAGCGTGGGTAATCATGGAAGTGATGACGTACGCAGAGTGAATTAGGTGGAGAAATCTCGAGGCAACTTTCGGAGCCGAGCAGCCACAAGTACTATGCTTGCTCAACCCGCTATCTCCCCACTCATCAATGGCCCTCCTCCTCTCCCTCCCTAACGAGTCCCTCACCACCGTCTTCGCCTACCTCCCCCCGCCCGCCCTCGCCGCCCTCGTCCGCGTCTCCCGCCGCCTCCAGCTCCTCGCAGAGCGCCTCCTCTACAGCACCATCGTCATCTCCGAGCCCGTCGACAGCATCCCCGCCGCCCCCAGTCGCGCCCCGCCAGACCTTCGCCTGCTGCGCCGCCGTCGCCCGCCGCCCCCACCTCGCCGCGTGCATCCGCCGCCTCGCCGTCCGCTGGTCCCGCGACCGCGCCGCCGCCCACCTCCCCTACCGCCTCGCCCCGCACGTCGCACCCGCCCTGCGCGCCCTCCTGCACGCCGCCCCGCACATCGACGCCCTCGAGCTGCACCTCGCCGGCTTCCCCGCCGCGTTCGACGCCCTCCTCGCCGGCGCGCCCTGCCGCCTCCGCCGCCTCGCCCTCGGCGGGCCCCCCGACGCACCCGTCGAGGCCGTCCTGCGCGCCCAGCCCGCCCTCGAGCACCTCCACCTCCCCGACCACCGCCGCCCGCTCGTGCCTCGCCCCGCACGACCTCCCGCGCCTCGCGTCCTTCCGCGGCGACGCCCGCTGCGCCGCCGCCCTCCTCCCCGGCCGGCCCGTCTCCGCCCTCGCCCTCAGCGGCCACGAGCCCACCGCGCCCGTCCTCCGCGCCTGCGCCTGCAGCTCCCGCCCCATCCGCCGCCTCGACCTCAGCGCCCTCTCCGTCACCCCGACCCAGCTCCTCACCATCTCGAAGCATCTCACCGCCCTCGAGATCCTCCGCATGCGCCTCGCCCTACGCCATACTCTGCACTTCACCTTCTCCGGCATGGTCAGTCCGCGCCCATTGCAGTCCTCGCGTCATCCCTGCCGTCCCGGAGAATTAACTGACTTCGCGATACCAACCAATTTTCATTCAAGATGCTCCTCTCCGCGCTCACGCAGGTGCTCGGTGCGTTCCAGAGCCTCGCACAGCTCGACCTCTCCCCGACCAGCGTCGACGGCATCGTCGGCGTCCACAACGAGGTCGAGGAGCTCTCCCTCTGCACAGCCTGGGCCGGCGTCTGCCCCTCCCTCCGCCGCGTGAAAGTTCCCCTCCGGCACCGACTGGGAATGCGTGCCTGATGGGAATTGGACGCCCAGAGGCCAGACGGCTCTCCATTGAACGAGCTTGTTCTTTTCTGACTCTTTCGGGTATAGGGCGATTGTGCTAATGTATTGATGTAGCTCCGTATCTTTATTTTTTCCGATATTCCTCAGACATGCTCATTCAAAAAGGCATCAGCAGATCACCCCCGTCATCCGAGGCTTAAGCTCACAAATTCGCTCACAGCGTGCTCAACTTGGCGTTAGAATTACACAACATAGGCTGATAGAGATAATGACTGCGATAATGTAGAGGTATGTTGTTCGCTCGAACTGCTATTCCGAGAGAAATACACGTGGGATCCCCACGTCACAGACTGCGGACCCGACATAAAGAAAAGAAAATAATGAGGGTATGTGGTCCAAGATGAAAAAAATAATAATCTTTACAAGACCGGTGATCCTCTTCGAAAAGCAGAATTGGAATACAGCATGCGGGTATCCGTGAGAAAATATAACAACCATGAACCATGAAGGAACTGAGAGGGGGCGTAGCAGGTCCGGAGGGCGAAGACAGAGAGCACAGACGGGCGTCACGTCTCCTCGTTCTCGTCAATAAATATATCAGTGTAGTGCTCCAAAATCGTTTCGACAGCCTGAACGGCGTGATGATAAGCAACTGGCGTATTCGGCTCAACCAACGAAAAGCTTACCTTGTTCTGGAACGCAGCATCCGCCATCCCGTTCACTGCCTGCGCCATCTGCTGCTGTGAGGCAGGACCGCCGGCCCCCGCCGCAGGCCCAGAAGGAAGCCCGAAAAGCGTCGGTCCGAACACGATGGCGATGTTGGAGATGGACATGGCGTTCTGCGCTTCGTGCTGTACAATCCTGGAAGCACGCCTTCAGCTATCACTTTTCCATTCGCAGCAAATGCGGCGTACTTGTACAGGTGCCCCAGAAAGAACTTCAGCGATGCGTAATTGGGATCGGGGAGATCGTTCACCCGTTCATGCAGTCGGATGTGCCGTAACCTGTCGTTGTCAATTTCTTTCCAATCGTGTCAGCTTCGTCCAGGTCCATAAGGAGAAGAATTATCCATACTTGCGGCGTCGATAAAGCCTTGATGCAGCGCTTGCGTGAACAGGGGATCAGGAAGCTCCCGCAGCCAGAGCTTCAGAACACTCGCGACGTTATTGATATCAGATGACCACTCCTCAGCGTCGAGATTAACCGTGTCGATGTCTGTTTTCAGTTGATTTTTGAAAGGAAAGGAAATCAATAAACGTGATATGCGAAGCGGTTAAATACGGCTTTCCTTTGTCAAGCCGCTCTTTGAGCTTCAGCACTTTGGTAATAGTCCCGCTAATCCTGTAAATACCCTGCGAAGTAAGCCCGTACTTCTCGATGGCCGAGCAGCATTTCTCCATGATGGGTGGAATCTCGACATTGTCCCGCAGCATCTGCTCCGCCAAATCTACGCCAAACGTAGGACGCCCCTTGTCCGGAACATGCTGCTGTTGTCCATTAGAATTAGCGGTAGTCCCCGACGCCGTCGAGGCATTGGCCGCTGCGTTAGAATACACTTTTTCGTTGTTGTATGTTGGTAGAGGAGGAAGCTGATGCGAGACCACAGAGACGCTGATAAGGTCCGAAATATGGAACAGGATGAGGGGCCACTCACAAATCCTTCTTCCCATGGTCCATCCCTTCTTGGTCCACGTTGGGCCTGCCCTCCATGCGCATATGCATAGTTTTGCATGTAGGTCTTAAAGTCTGTTCGGTTGTCAATAAACTCAATTGTCGCTTTAAGGCCAGGCCCTGAGCGAATTGTAAGCAATCGAAGGTCGATGTTGAAAATCAGAAAATTTGGTTGACAAACCATCGTCAGCGGGTGGAGCAAGTGTAGTCCCGTCGCTCAATACGATGGTCTCAAATAAGTATGCATATCGAGTGAGGTGATACTGAGTCCCCAAGTCGATCTCGTCCGCACATTCTTTCAGAGCCTGTTTGACAGGGATCGTCAGTCCCGAAAGCAGTTAGAAAAGAAATAGAAAACTCTAATCACACGAAGAATTCGCGGAAGCTGGAAGTTAAAGTATTCCTGGCGCATAGACTGTGTGTCCAGAACAGCTTTCCGAAATACATCAGATGCCGTCGACATGCGTGCCCTCACGTCGTCTTCTTGTCTCTGAATCTACGTGAACGCAAGAAAATGGGGGTCTCAGTCCGTTAAGCGTCCAGCATGCGAAGAAAGGGGCATACATTTTGAGGGTTTTTGCCTTTGAGAAGGAGTCCTCCTTTCTGAACAGCCTTGCCCAACGCCCTCTTCCCACCTCCTCCTGCTCCTGGAGATCGCATAGCCGTGTCCTTCATACTCTCTCCTTCCTTAGCCACCAACACCCGCTCCAGCTCCTCAGCCGTCATGTCAAAGCGCGCCTTGCTCTTTTCCATAGTCACTTCTGACTCTTGTAGGCTACGTTCATACCGTGTGGCGAGCTCCTTGGTCTGAAAACCGCTATTGATGAGCAAGTTCAGTCATTAGAGCGAAGTACATTCTACTCACTTGCTTGCGGTTCTTGTCTACCTCCTTCGCTAGAGTAGCTAGATCTTCACTCATCTCGTTTAGTCGCTGAGCAAATCGTATTCGATTCTCAGCCATCGTTTCATGAATCTTCATGCTCGACTGCCATGAACTGACGAAAGATCTTTGAATCTCAGGTCAGCATTTATCCCGGTTACAAAGAAAGGTAGCATACCCTGCTTTCCCGTCATTCATGGAATACACCTCGGAAGTTGACTTGGCCAGTTTCTGCATACTTCGGCCGTACTCTTCTTCGAGCACAGCTCGTTTCTTGAAGAAAACTGACGTTTCCTTAGTAGAAAGTGGTTTATTACGAGGCACAGGTAAAGTTAATATCATAAGCTTACTCGACAGGAAACCATGCTTTGTTTAATTCGATCGAGAAGTAGAGGGACACCACACTTCGCATATGGTATGAATAGTTTGAACGGAGAATATGGATGAATGTTGAGAACTCACGTCCATATCGCATAATGCCCTGAGCACGTTCTCATCAAATGTTGGTTCAACTAGCTGCAACGTTTCCCCAGCAGCAGTAGACACTGTGTCACGGCTTTCCAAGGCGGTCAGGCTCTCCCTCCATGTCGTCGGTGGCGCCGATAACTTTGTTGAGGAATCGAGACTGGAACGCGGGGGTGGCGAAACAGATTTTGACGGCGCTGTCGGAGGCGATGTTCCGGAAGTCAAAGAACCCTTGCTAGAGCCCTGATCCTTCGCCGAGGGCGTGGAAGACATCGATGGACGGCGCAGTTGCGAATGAGAAGCCTGGCTTGTTGTTGGGGATATGCCTGGAGCGTTGTCGACATAGTCCCAGGACGATGAAGTGTAGTGGTCGTCAGGCATGTGGCTCGTTGCAGAAGAGACCATGGCGGCTGCTGCCATCCCTTGACCTTGAGACTTGGGACCTTCACGCTGGCCGGTATACGGTCGTGAGGAACGCTTGCACAGGCTGTTCTACATTCTCGGCAACTCCCGTGGCACTACATCCACGACACCTTTCGGAAACAGAAATCCCGGCAAGTAAGAAAAAGAAAAACAACCAAACAATCGGAGTGGCTAAGGACCCTTTTATCACTGACTGAAGGAAGTGATATATTACTGTGTGTATTTTTTCCCTGAACCAATTATGATTGAATGTGAATGTTGAAGATTCCGTGATAAATAACGCTACAACCTTTTTGGAAGGCGATGTGGCTGCCGCGTCTGCGAGAGTGGTCGACATGATCTTCAACTCTGGACACTCAATAGGCTTCTTGCTGAACTAGTCCCGTGAGAACAACGCGCTCCCAGACTTTTATCTTGGCCTTTTCTATCGTGTGCGTGTGTCTTCGACCGTTGACGTGTCTCTCATCTGGGCGTGAGTCCTTCTACATCAATTGATTTGATAAAAAGAACCCACGAAGTGATAGAGTTCTTTGCCGTATCAAATCATTGGAACCCAACCGCCGTTTTCAGTGAAAGACCGGGGAAGGGCAAGAACGAGCTTTGAACGACCATGTAAGTGTTCATTGGTTAAGGTCTCCAGGTCCCTTACCTTCGAGGCCTCCATTAAGTTCCAGATGCTATCTCCACCGTTCGACAGAAAAAGGCGAAAATCATGTGGCTCAATTCAGTCATCGAATAACTTATTCATGGTCGACTTTGGCTGGACTTTGGCTGAATGTAGGGACGGCGGCTCGATTTACGTCAAGATGGTGCTTTGCTCGCGTCTGTATAAGGCACGTCTTCCAGATAATGACCATAAGCTTCCTCTCCTATCTTTCTGCCTTCCCTGCATGGCTTTTTCAAAGCTCGAAACTCATGAGGATCTCACGATTATCCTTCTCTAGCTGAGACTGAAAGATGTCTTTGTCTCCGAGGAAAAACACGTGCATCGATGATAAGTTTCTCTCTGCATCTTAGAACGCGCGTGTGGAGCTTTCCAGCATCTCAACGTCTTCTGTGCAAGTAGGGAGAAGTGTCTGACCCGAGACTCGTACTTTGGCGGCTGTCTTCTTGCCGATTCGTTTCTGAGGAAGGGCCGAGGCCGCAATAGAAGGTAGGACGCGCGCTACTCACTTGCAGAAACAAAGTCTCTCCCAGAGGACACCATCGTTGTTGAAATTTCAACCGCAACAAAGTACGAGGATCGAGGGTACGCGCAGTTCATTTTAATTTCATCTATTCTACACTTACCCTTTTTGCGTGTCTAGAAGGGTGCCTTTTACGATCGTCCTCTTCCCGATGGAAGAACTTCGACCGATCATCGCAACCGAATCAGTCGGTCAAGGGACAGTGCTCAAAGAGTCTTTTACAGCTTGCCTTCTTCTGGGGTTCTCCGAAACTCTACTCACAAAAATGCTTTAAGCAAGCGGTCAGCAAAGCATTTTAATTTCCATTGGCCATGGACAGGAACAGAAATCCCGACATAGTTTGGCACGATTAATCCTGTCGCGACCATTGTCTCAGCAAGTTTTCGACGGCTGGTCTGGGAAACCACCCCAGACCTGATGAAGACCTCTACCAGTGGTTTCAGACAAAGGAACTTGGCCCAAGTGTACAACACGCAAATGGAATTTGTTACGTGTCAACTTATTTACCAAACTGTCCTACAACCTCAACGCCGAATATAATGTCAATCTTAGGACGTCGTGTATATACTTTTATACTAACCGAGCAAACTAAATAAATCAATGCGCAACGAAAACAAGAATCTACTGAGACATATATGACAGTCCGAGAGAGTCTGTGAAGTAAAGAAAAGCAAGTCCTTTGCTGTTGAGAAATCGTTCAGAGCCGAGTCCAGAAGTAAAATGATAGTTCTAAGAAAAACAGTGAGGCCCGCACTTTTCAGGCCTGTCCTCGACAACTATCCCATTCGACGGTTGAAGCCTGTGTCCAGATGAGTTTATTAGCATAGCGGCTGAGCACACCCGATACTTACATTTGAAGACATGTTGCTTCGCAGTCGTGGTTTTGGCGACCGTGAAGCTGACTAAATGCACACTTCCGGCCATTGCAATCCATCTACAATTTGAGACCATCAGGCAAAGTACACAACAGAAAGAGAATCGCTGATACTTACACGCTGGCGCGCGATTTCAACTCGGTGGCGACAAGAGTACTCGGCATATGAGACAAGATCAAAGCACATTATGCCTTTTCGTATTCTAAACGGGTACAAGAGCGCACGTTCAGAAAAGACCAAGAGCCTTGGTGATAAAGAGAGCCTCACCTTTATGAGGAGACTTTTCGTGTACCGTGGACGGACTTGAGAGTGAAAGACTTTTGCGTTGCTGCATCGTCTCATGTACAAGATGGCTTTATAGCTTCTCGGGAGCCGCGCCCAATAGCAGCATTACGCGACAGAGTTGCACGCATCTTGGAAACGGGGCAAGCCTAGAACCGCGCCCGCACTTGCGGTTGAACTCCAAGTTGATAGATTACTGCTTTGACTATTGGGCATCAGAAGCAGGCTTCATCTTGCACCGTCATCAGCTCTGAGACAAGCCTGTACAGCTGGAGAAGTCTTAAGGACCGAGTTCTTGGATGAACTCCAAATGAAACGAGCAGGAGAGGTAAGGTGCGCTTCCGACTGGTTCCAGACAGAAACTGAGCTGTCAAACACTGCAGATTTATTCGGGTTCGAACGATCGTGTGAAAAGGGGCGAGCGACGGCAGAGTTTTAATCGCACAACACGAGCAGCACGTTAAGTTTTGGGGCACCAGGGATTTCACGGACTCCGAAGGGTGACGTGCGCGGCGCGGCGATTCAACACGAGGGCTCGGATCGAGCCACCCGCTCAGCGCAAGTAGCGTACATAAAAATGCACAAGTCTTAGGACCAATAGATTAGCTAGATTCCAGGGAGAGATCCACCGTTTGGTGAATCCCGCGAGAGACTGGCCTGACTTGCCTCTCGTCCTGTCCAGAGCAAGTACAGAAAGGTACTTACAAGAGCACAGAACCTATACTGATATCAAATCCAATGGCATCCTGAGCAAGCGAGCTAAACTTTAAGCCCAGTGCACTTCGTACGTACACGTATAACATAGTGTCTTTGGTCTAGACACTCGCGGGTACCTCGGCGGAGCGCCCCGGTCCTGAAGTTGACCAAAAATCAGTCCAAGTACAGGTTAGTGGCAGGAACGTTAGCATTCTGCAACGAGATCGACGCAGCTCCTCGTGCCACATTGTTGAATGGAAGAAGGTCGAAAGTCAATCTTAATCACCGCGTATTCTAAGACGGCGGGGGTTAGGACTGCGTGACACTTGCTAATTTTCCTTTTGAGAAAACACATCAAATCCGCAGTGCCCACATAACGTATATGTAGTCAGTGGTGATTGAAGACAGGTAGTTTGAAGAATACGCTGACTCTGAAGCCTGTTGCTTCAGGTCAAGGCAAATTATTATGAAAAATACAAATGAAAATGGAAGTACTTTCGTCGGCTCTCGACAAGCCATCATTCTCGTTAGTTCAGCTTGACCGAATCTCCGCTGTCGCGCGCCATTTTTTTCCCTTTTTCGGTTCATGCCGCCTATTTTGCCTGGTGGTCGACCGAGTGAGCCGCTGGCCTCCTCCCAGTGCCGCAAGCGATTGTGATCCCGACGCACCCCCTCTCGGCCTCCCCAGACTCCACGTTGATCTGTCCAAGTTCATCATAAACATCTTTAATTTAACATATTTATGATTCCGTCATACGAGCGACAAAACAGCACAAACAAACCAGACATACATGGAAACTCTTTAACACGTCAATAACATCAAGAAAAACCTCGTCTGGATACGAGACTACTTTTAAGGTACTTCAGGAGCGAAGCAAAACTGCTTCATAACGAGACGTTCATACATAGTGTCCGTGAGAAGACAGTCCGAATCATACCTTCAAATTTCGTGCGCAGAAATGCCATTCGACCCGAAAGGACCTGCCAGAGTGCATTTCGCTAGATATCGAGCCAATGCTAGACGCAAAAAATGAAGGTGTCTAAGGGCTTCTTTGGATCCTGCGACTTTCAGAATCCGGACCAGAACGCCAAGGTAATCATCTCCACATCCTTGAGTTGTTCTCAAAGTGATCTCCTCTAGACGTTTCAGGAGAAAACAAACTGTATTTGACGGGATGAACAGATGATAGTCTGTCGAAATGTCAGGCTTCGAATTTGATACACGAATCTAAAAGACGAACCATCTTGCATGAACGGGATGGCATCATTCAGCAAGACACCCCACCACGCTCTGGGGGCAAGATCCTCTTCAAACATAGACACAAGATCAAGCGCAGCATTTTCCGTATCACCCTGCATGTTGCGTTGATGAAATTCTGCATATCGGACCGCGAACATGAGTCGGTGGACAAAAACACCATGGGGACCAGGCTCCGCTCGAAGTTCTTGAAGTGACGGTGAGATGTCGGCAACAAGAGGGACATAGCGTAATGGTCCTGGATTCATTACGTCCGCAGGTAAATATGAGATCTTGACAAGGCAAGTCGATTCGAAAACTCACCGTGAACTATGTACTCCTCCATGACGCTGTCCACGATATGCCCGAGTCCCGTCCAATCTTCGGCTGATCTGCAGTACGAAACAGCCAGTCCGTATTTCTTGAGCTTTACGAGCTTTTGAGCAGCTATCTAATGCAACGCGCTTCGCGTAAGTCATAGCAGTATTAGATCCGCGAGACAACTTACTCGGCAGATCATTCGACGAACATGCTCTCTTTGATAGTCGAAGCAAGTCTTGTTGAGTTCTTTGACCACGCCAGAGAGATCACCATCCTCAATTTGGGTATTCATCTCAACTTCCATAGAAGTATTATGAACCCCTTCTCGGTTCTTGCTCTTGGACAATGGCGAATCATCTATACTTAATGGAACACGTACTAAAACCTCATCCGCCATTTCCTTTCCGATTTCCCCGCAAGTATAGAGATAATCGACAGTGAGTCGCCACAACCCTGGATCAGAATGCAGGTAATCTGCATACGCCAGCACGTACTGATCACGAGTTGTAAGACCAGTTCTGGGGGGAATAGTTAGACCCAGACCTGACTAGGTAAGGGAAGTTCATACTCTTCATCTGCCTCGGAATCCAATAGGCCGAGAGGCACCATAATATCTGCTAAATGAGCTGCAAGCCAACGATCCATCTCCTGCGCAATCGCTAAGGCTCGGATAGGACGACCCTGAGATAATTCAGCGTGAAGAGAGTCTTCCTTGTCAGTAGGATCTGGAGGTATATTTGACAAGGTCCTTCCAACAATATCACTGATACAAAGTTATCAGCGGACATTCGCACCCAATAGTAAATAATGTAAGAGGGGACGCACGGAAGTTCAGACCTTCTCAAGCCGACATCGATCCAAACCCCGTAGGTGCACACCATTTCTTTCCATCCGCCACCCAGGTCAGTACAAACCCTCTGCAAGACATCTTCTCTCCCTTCCAAAATCCCAAGTAAATCGCTAACATTGTCCCACCAGTTTTCGAAGCCGTCATTCCGCTCACTTTCGGAGACGCGGTCGAGCTCAATACGAAGGACCTTCGCTCGGTCTCTCCAACGGCGTGAGGTGGTGAAGAATTCCTTCTCGGTACTGAAATGACTTTGACGAGGATGCTTTTGTAGTAACTCTACCAGATGTTCGGCTATCTGTTGAAGGCTTTCCAAAGGGTGCTTTGCGAGGCTGCGCAGGAAAAATATCGATGACTTCAATAGGCCACGAAGAGTTGCCCTGTGTTTGCATGAGTAAATGAATCAGGTAAGAGTTTCATTTTTTCACACCGAACGAGATAAGGCCAAAAGATCTCGTCCTCCCATGGACGCTCTAGCGCGCTCAGCTGGTCCCCCTCTTCTGTCGAAGGCTCAATGAAATGTGTATTCAGCCATTCTAGAAGTTCGTCTCCAACAGGGACATCCTCGATTCCATCTTCTGGAAGATAGAGTGTCTGGAACAGTGATAACGAAGTATACAATGATCTGTAATGGTCCCCAGTAAATTGGGGTGGTCCTTCAGGACTAGACATCAATTGCTAGCGACAACAGTAGGATCGATGTCAGGCGATTCCCATGATGCCATAATGTCCTAAGAGCACTGCTCACCGTGGAGTGAACCCAGCAGTCCTGTAGGTGCAAAATGTAGTTGCTAGCAACCTTCCTGAATTTTGCGAGGTTTCCGGATGAGCGCATTCTGTTCGGCACAAGTCAGATCGAGCACTTCTAGAGTAAAAAAAATACCAACAGCTCTTGTCCACCTAATATTGTAGGCTCTACGAGCTTTTGACAGGCTGCAAAGATCACATACGTATCTGTGACGAACTGAACAGATGATTTCAGACCAGCAAACAAAGCAGATCATCCCGGAAACTACTGACAACTCTTCTTTCACCCGTCGGTGGCTTATCCCATCCAGCGGTGTACACGTCCTCCTGCTGAACATCTTCGGCCGATGAACTTGCTTCTGGGGTGCACTGGGTATCTGTTGAGCTCCCAGTCGCAATATTGACATCCTGGCTCACTTTAAGGGGTGTCGCGTAAGCTGCCAACGTGTTCGAGCGAGGCGAGAGAGCAAACGAAACAGTTTGACCGGATTCCAGGAACTCGGCAAGATGGTTCTCTTCGTATAGAGGAGGCACCAGACTCAAATGTCGGGGCGTTATAGTCATCCTGCAAGAGGGAAAATTTCGATATCGACCGTAAGAGTTCTTACGGGTTGTTACGAGAGACTTCTTCCGAGTGCCGTAGGATTTTGGCTTAGGATTGGCAAGTAAGTCGAGCAGAACAAGACACAAGGAACATGAAACGACGAACGACGCGACGCGTTCGCTTTCCTATTTGAGAATGAATTGATGATCTTCACTTTCCTTTCAAGGTAGCGCGGCTTTTACTGAGCAAATTACATGTATGTACATTCCTCTCTTCTTCATCCCTCAACTTGTGAAACAAGCGCATACTCAAAAATTGAACAGCTTGGCTTACGAGCTGAAAACGTATACTCAAAGTACTATTTATTTATGCCTTTCGGACGGATTGATAAAAGACTCAGAAGCATTCAATTTCAAGAAGACCTGGACACGGCGAGCCCACGTAGCAAACTATGAACATTCATGATGTTGGTAGCTGGTTCCCTGGGATCAGCTTGCGGAAATTTAATGAGAGGGGCTCGACTCTCAGAGAAAAAGAGCTTTTCTCCTCGCCCTCTCGTTCCATTTGCTTGTCACGGTGCCTTTTGGAAATTGACGATCTCCATTCCTATTGATAAAAAAAGTTCATCGCCCTTGATTGGTCTGGTGAAGTGCACGGTGAGATTCACGTAACACACTCGTTTTGTTCGTCTGCTTCTCGGCATTTTCTTTAGAACTTCTCTTTTCATTTCCGCGACCTATCGGTTATTCCCGATTTCGTCTTGAATTTCTCTCTAGGATATACCGCTTCTCGGGCAAGAGCTACGAAGACGTGTCTGATGGCCTGTGGATTGCCTCGCCTGCACCATGCTTTGCGGCGCTGGATCGACGGCCAAGGACGTGGCGACACTCTTAGGAGGCGTCCTGGAGTCTCGAATCAGCCTGACATCTGTTCCCTTCACCCTCAACCTTGTCTAAAAAGGAGTCGTGCATACTGCTGTCTCTAGCTTACTGTTGGTTTCCTATGTGCGTGCGAGATAAGGCGAAACCCGTTTTAACACCGTAAGTATCGCCTGTCTATACTGATGCCTACTTTTCCCCCTTTGTACCTTCGAAAGAATTGGCGAAAAAAATGGCATCTGAAGTTCGTGCAGCTCTTATCCTCAGCCAGATCCACGTTGTTGTGCAGCCCTGCTGAAAGCTTGCCAGTGGCCAAGTGTAGTTAAATATTCTCAATATATTTCTATGGTAGCTGCGGTTGATGGAGCCGGACCACCATTGGCTTATCATTTGTTTCTTATTGGCGGAATGAGTCTGTTCGTTGCTAATCCGCTTGTCGCTTATTTTCTTGCCGCTATATATTAGCAGCCATCGGTGCGTCAATCTCTTCAAATTCCTTTTCCACGTTGCATTGAATGTCTTCTTTCGATCTGTCTTCAGTACTTCGAGGCGCGTGATCACTTGAGAGCATGGTAACACGCCGTCTTTATGCGCATTGCATGCGCTGGAAACTTCTTCCGATCCCCACAGGTACCCAGTATATTGGGACGGGCGTCAGACGCGACAGCCTGTGCGAGTTTCCGAATCGTCCGGTAGACTCTTTCAGTGCCAATAGGTAGTCAAAAAAGCAATAAAATATCAATCCCTGCCATGTCATCATGCCGAATTACAGTCATCGCTCCATTGTTCTTCACTTCGGAGAACTGATGAAGCGATCCTCGGTGATATGCTAGTCCCCGTCAGCTTCATATGAAGATAGCTCAACTCCAAACCTACATCTTGGCGCTTTTACCTACATGAATATGTCGGATCTTTGAAGTTGAATTAGTTGGAGGGAAAGGGAGACACTTGTTCCAACACCGTCGACCTCGCATGGTCGTTGATGGGATTTGAAATCTGAAGTCAGACTTTACATTTCCTTAAACCCCATCCTTGAGATCAATCAGGAAATCCCTTTTGCTGACATCTCACCATCCTGGACGTCAACGCCTTGTTTCACAAGGAGATTTCACTTTTTTGGCTTTAGTTTCTAACAAACAAAGAGAAAGGTTATTGTAGACTCAATCGTCGAGCTCAAAGTTCAAGCCTCTGTGACCGAAAGGCACGCACCTTCTTTGGTCAGTATAGCGGAGAATCTGTGTTTTGTTCAACCCATTCAGTTACCCTCAGACGGATAAGTAAAGCCGGAGTTTCCAAGTGCTCTCCGATCCAGCATATCATTTCGCGAGAAATCTGCTCCACATGATTTCTTCATCGCCAAATACGTTTATAGTACGTGAAGACACCTATCCGCAACTCCGTATTACAGTTCTAAATTCTGTCCTGGGATTTATAAAATATATGCAATTTCTAGATCAAAGAAGGCTGTTTCAATTGTTAGAGAGAGTTTATAAAACATATAAGCGTGTACAAGTTGGTTATACGTCACAAAAGACAAAATAGCCGTTATGGTTTTTCATTTCTGCTTCTTGGCAGCTTGCTGGACGGTGGATCGTGCAGACGAGTCCGCAAATGTTCCTTCAGACGCTTACATATCTTATCAATAGTATTATTAATAGTAACCCAGCCGAGAGGCTGCGCCAGTTGCGCCTGGGTTGGTGCTTAGTAAAATTATGACCAATCTTGCATAAATTTCAGAAAAAGGGGTGGCTGTGTGAAAATTTGTTGAGCTCTTTTTAATATTACAGGTGGGTCCGAAGCAGCTCACAGATCCACGTCACAGTCCTTCACAGTTCAACTCACTTAAACGAGCCAGCAAGTCTCCAATTCAGTGTTTGGACGCGAGGTTGCCTCCTCGCCTGATACTACGAAGAACTCAAATCTTACCAATCGTCTCAACTCAATAGTAAATATTTATACACATACATGAAAAGTAACTAAAGGAGCGGTTTTGCCCTCTTATAGCACACATTGTGGTCACTCATATTGCCTGTTAATGCTATTTTCAAAGATTTCCGACCGAGAAAAATCTGGTTTCAACAATCGAAGATCCAGAAGCAAGCACAGAAGACAATCTTACACTTCCAAAAATCACCCGGTTTCAATGCCGGAAGCCAGTGTGCAACAAAGATTTCTTTTCGGAGCTTTCCGGTTTGTTGAGTTAGGAGTGTGTTCGAACTCTGGAAAGGAACCCCTCAAGTATATCGAAAATTTCCTGTTACGGACATTGCCTCTTACACGAAAACAGCATGGCATATAGTACTTTTAACGAGTATCCAAGCTTCCGTTCTTCTGGTGAGCAACTATCAGGAGTAACATGTCGGCGTATTTCGCTTCCCACCGGTTTAAGTATTATTTCTATGGGAGAGGAACTAATGGATGCGATTTATGACCGTCGCATCTTTTGCTACAAGTTGGTTCCTAACTATTCTTTGGAAGCGAACTCAGGGCCAATCCTGCTTGGCATTACTCACAATGTACATTCCTTTTTTCGTCACCCAAATCTGCGCCTTTACAAGTATGTACATTTTTCACGATCAATCGAGCCAGCGCCCTCATAAAAGTAGACGTTGCTTTTACGTCCAGAATTGTTTTGGCCTCTGATTCGTTGAAGACGCTGTAGTACGACGGCATCGCCAGTAATGATTTCAAGATTTCAGGACCTTTGGGGCACCTTCCGTGAAGACGTGTCCCTGTCAGCGGAAGCACTTTCAGGACCACCCAGAACGTGCTTTTATGCATGTACCGACGAATTTCAATATGGATTGATGCCTGGAGCTTCGGGAATCAGGTAGTGTCGTGCAGACAACGTTTGGGGAGTCATTTTCTCAGGTCTTTTACCATGTTCGCCACCTCGAAGGTAAGTTACATGCGTTTCGTCTTTGGCTTTTATACGCACTTTAAAAAGGAGATTATGGTTTGAAGGAACAACGGAGGCAGTGAATGCCGACAGTCTTCTATCTGCCTTCGTCACACTCATCACTCGTGAAGGTTATTCCTTCTCCCTAATTTAAAGTTGAGATTAAAGTCAATGCTGGAGCTTAAAATGCGGCTTTTCGTGACTCATGATGTTTGATGGCTTATTTCTTCGCACCAGATCATTAGGATTTGTTGTGTGCGATACGTGAGCCGAGTACTATTGTGCCATCCTGCACCTTAAAGGCGGCGTCCAGCACACCGTTATCGTGACTCATGTGAGCTAACCTATAGTGGAACAGCAACATAGACGATCCTTGGTATACTGCAGGATACGAATACGCATCCGATCGTTGTGGTCTTCGTTTACCTCACATCGTGTTCTCCTGGCCGGCGTCGCCCTTCCGGGACTCCCCGCGTGATCATGTCCAATACATTTGTACTAGGAAAGACACGGGTACTTGCCTTCGCGCACTTACATATCCATCCACCCCGCGGACACCGATTAGGTTTCTCTCCGGAAGCGGGGTCGACATTCGTCACCCAATGCGCGAGCGCATACGCATAAGACATAAGACACTGTCGTGAATTCCCGCATTTAATTTCGCTTGCTATACTCTGATACTGTCCATGGACTGGGCGGCTGAATCGAGGGTCATCTTTCCCTCTTCTGAATCCTTGTTAGGCGGCTCTCAACCGCTCTTCGGAATCGTAAATTCATGAATCTTGTCTGATCGCATAACGCCAGCTCTCCGTGAAAATGTAACCCCCCTCAAATCGACTTCAGCCTTATAACAACCTTAGCAAATCGGGGATATTGTCGGCGCCAATTATTTTACCTTGCTAGCGCGGATCAATGGGATTTGCGGAGGATTTGCAGAGGATCTGCCGCACCAGCAACCGAGAAGCGTAAAACACAAATTGGAGATGGAGATTGAGTTCCTGAATCTATCGCAGACATTACCGAGGGCATTGAAGGCTGCCAGATCATAAAAGCCAGAACGAAGTCTTGAATTTCAGGGTTACGTCTCGAGGACATTTGTCGTGATCGAACGCAGACTGAATGGAAACCAGCGAGCCCTAGGGAATAGGGTCTAGAAATACAAATTCAAAGAACGAGGGACCATATACACCGTATTCGTATACTAGTGCCAAATAAACCAACTGAGAATGAAAACTCCACATATTTAAATAAAGCGTGTGTTTGTGGGGAGGAGATGAAGGGGAGTAGAGTGACAGATACATAGCGACAAGTAGAGTCCGAAGTGCGACAGCGGAAGTATAGATAATAAGTGATGTCTAAAGGGAGAAAAGGATGAGATCTGGAAAACTAGGGTAGTACAACCAACCAACCAACCAGTTAACACAAATCCAACGGCAAGCCGTTAGAAGTATTTTTTGTTTTCCCTTCGTCAACAGGAAGTCTATAAGTATACGGAAGCTCAGTCGTTGTCATCGACCTCCATGGACACGTCACGAGAGTCCGCTGCAACACGTCTCAGAGAGCTCAATGCACTCGCAGCAAACCGCTCGTCGGCCACATGGTGGGCACTCTTCCCCAGCATCACATTTTCACGCTTCTCGTTCACTTCACTGTCTGCTCGGATCTTATCTGTGTCACGAATTGTCTGCAATTTGCGTGTGGTGTATTCCCAATCGTAGCCCGCGAGCGCGGGTAGACTCTGCGTGCTCGAGCGTGGTGTCGCAAAAGCCGATGCAGATGCAGACAGGGAGGAAAGTGTGAGTGCATCCAGAGACGTAGTTGCGAGCTCGCCAGGCGACGGTGCGTCTGCGGGCCATGTACGCGGAGACGGAGGGAACGACGTAAACGTTGCAGTGGTACTCCCGCTTAAACCTGTGGAGTTTGAGCTAGCACTGTAGGAGAGTGATTCCGAACGAGCATGATGGGAATGGTGAAGAGGTGGGAGGCTGTCCACGGACGCATCAGGGTTCTGCTGACGCTGGATGCCGATGACACGCAGACGGTCAACCCATCTGAAGTAGCATATGAAAATGAAAAATGAGCACTCGACTCTCGCATCTTTATAGATCAAAAAGGTAAACGCACGTATCCGCGCGGTCCAAACTTTCTTTGAAGACGCTGGTGACACTCCGCATCATATCCAGGCTCTCTGTCGCAAGCGTCAGCAGCCGTTGGGCAGCCTGTGCCGCCGACCCTGCGGTAGGACGCGCAGCTGTCGCCTGTCTGTGCGAGGTAGACATAACTGCAGGTAAGGGCAACGCTCCATGACCAAGAACCTTGGGGCTCTGCAGAGGTGAGGACGGCGCAGTGCTCGCCGCAGACGCTGGTCTGGATTCCGCGAGTGGACCTTCCCGCCTCCGCCGCTTCCCCGCACCCTTTGGCTGGCCGGACAAGTGAGCCGGCGCAGGGCTATGCATTTGACGGTGAGTTGTGTTCGTCCAGCGCTGGGGGAGGTGCAAGATGAATTGCCGCACACGAGCCCGGGCGGGCTCAGGGAGTGCGCCGCCTGCGTACTTGGACACGACGTCGACGACTTGTCGGATCGTACCGACGACATCACGCTTAACGTTTGTCAATGTCTGCATATGTGAGGCAGATATGTGTCGCTCGTCGCCACTACCTTCCCCCTGCATGTTCAGGGAAGCAATGAAGTTTCTGATAACCAGTATTTGGCCATCGATGTGCTCCGTTGCGTACTGCAGACACAGCTTGTTAGACATACCTATGTGCATCAATATTGTGAGAAAACACAAACCTGCAGCCATTGAAGACAGTATTTTAATCTTCGCATACTTTCCTCGCTCACGGCGGCACTTATACCACCAGCTTCGTATAAGATACTGTGCCATCTACTTCTGTTGGCAACGTCCTGCGTGGGTAATGCGCGTTCGTCGGCTTCAACTCCGGTTTCATCAACACCTAGAATTGTATTGCTCTGAGTTGATGGAAATTTGCGTATTAACGTCTGTGAGCATACCTTGTGAACGAACATCGTCCTGATCTAGATCGCCAATACTAAACCTCGCCTGCGGCCGTGGTCTTCCGTCATCCCTCTCGATGGAGTTCCGCTCAGAGTCCTGTAGGAGATTGACACGTTCAACACTAGGACTTCTTCCACGAGCACCAGGTGATGTTCCAGAACTACTCTTTCTTCCGAACTACGTTTCCTGCGAGTCAAAACACATTCAAAGTTGAATCGAAAAATCCGACGTACTTTATCTAGCTGTCTGCACGCAAATTCATCCAACTGGTTTACAGGAAGACGGTTAATCACGGGCTTCGATATACTTTTCACAGACGATTCCATCATCTCTGCACCATACTGAGGACTATCAGTGAAGAAAACGGGAACAACGCTATTCAAGAGAAAACGCACTTTGACCATTCTAGAGCTCGCCTTGCTCTGCTCATACGCCCTCAATGCAGTGTTCACGATGGGTAGGTCTGAGACACGCGAAACGAAGTCCACAGCTGCAGCAGTCTCCTCGGGGGACAGCGAGAGATTCGCTGAGACCGTCGAGGGAGACGTTGGGGTCGATGCAGTGGTAAGACCAGGAGTTTGATGTGGAGCTGGAAAAACAGGCAAAGTAAGGAAAGGTGTATGCATGCAAAAAACTTGCAGATAGGGATTTGAAAGACGTCGTACGGCTGCTGCTGTATCGATGCACCGACCGATTGGAGGAGGGAGCAGCTGGGGAGGCGCCGCTGCGCATATCGCCGAGCGCACGCACAGCAATCATGACGTTCTCGTCCTCTGTGCTGAGAGACAAGGGCTCTGAAGCAAGATCGCGGCTTTCGTCTGGGCTGCTTGTAAGGGAAGACGAAGGCACCGGGGCGGGGGAGGCCGCGGCCATTGTTGGCGGGGACGGCGTCGGGTTGCAGAGCGCGGCCAGAGAGAGTCTGCTTTTGGCACGGTTGTGTGTCGGCGCGGAGGATGGCGGGCAGGAGACGAGGAGGGGAGGGGGGGTTTGGTGCGACATGCGGACGCGGTTGCTGTTAGCAGCTTGAATTGATGGCAGCTTCCCTCACTTTCACGAGATTATCCCACTCCCATATAAGGAAGTTATTATAAATCCTCGTGCCGCCGTGCCTCGGTTATCTCGGCATGCCATTCATGGCTACCTTGTCCTGCCCAAAATGAATGCACGAGAATCAGCAGAGAATGCAATCTGGGCTTGAAATAACATGTTACAATTCCCTTAATTATTTTGCTCAGCTGCGGTCACTCCTAAACGTTTTGTGCGAACTTTACGCGGGCTGCGTAGTAGGGGACAATTAGTGGGTGTGATCGCGCTCTCACACATCTTACGACCCATACACCCACTACGACTCTGCCCCGCTCAACTAGACTGTGTATACGTAGCACTCATCCGTTTCATGTTCGCCATATCGCGCATCAAAGGCACCAGTCATCCAAGCATTTATGATACATATCAGCCACTGACAATCAATCACAAGTACATGCTGTGCTTGATCTAGAAGATTATTATACAAACTGCAATGCACTGGAAGCGCACTTTGAGCGCACTTTCGGCAAACAGATTGTAAAGTCGATCCTCGAAGCCTATCGGACGGCCATCAAACTCGTCGACGTAAAAAGTCATCGTTCGTGCGGTTCTGAAGCTTGTGAAGCTTGTGAACTCTCTTCGTCCGAAATGGTCTAGGAAGAATAAGCTCATACTCAGGCGATTTTTAGCTCGCAATAGCACTTTATCTATCGATTGTACGAGCGCGCATCGAAGTCTCGTATTTATAATTTCAACGGCTGAGTACAAAACTTTGACTAGGGCCAATTTCCATGTCCAGGCACTTGTAAATCCGCGCGGTTCATTTGACGGACACAGGTGTAATAAATGAAGGAGAGGGCGCGGTGGGCAGAAGGTTTATTATGATGGCATATACTCACACACGTATAGACGAAAACTCTTGGAGAATTCTGTGCGTGTCATAAGCGCCAGGGGATCATATTCACCCCTCTAAAAAAAGTCATGATTATTACTGGCCCCCTAACTAAGCTAGGATGGGTAAACTCGCAAGTTCGAGTGGATGGATCTGTCAGTGTTGATGCATCCTTACCTAGCGAGCGGTCATCCCGATGCACGTCACGATAGTCGAGATCAAGGAAGAGGGGAGCATCTTTGAAGTCTAACGACCAGTATGTTTGGGGCTTATTATCCGAAACCGTTACTCATCGCTAGCTTCCACTCCTCAGCCCAGCACAAGCTTGGTTCGCCTATGTCAGATGAGTACCAAAAGTGTGCTACATCTCCGCAACGACCGCGTGACCTGCCTGAGTCGATTTTTTTTGCCGCTGCTAGTACGATTAGGCAGACCGAGTGAGGCTTAAATGAACGTGGATGTCATCTTCTTAATTTCGCACGGAGAGTAGGTGAAAACCGACGAAGGAATCAAGATTCAGTAGATAAACTCCCAAATATCAAATATCACGATCTTCAGACTGCTGCAGTGTGTAAACCTCAAGCATTCTTGGAAGGTGCCATGGTAGCTCACTGCACAAGCAGTGCCTTTTGCTGATATGAGGATCTCAGAAACATTTCCAGTACGTTCAACTAATCACGAGTGCTCAAGCAAGAGACATCAGAACAACACCGATACGGCACAATTTAAATATGTTACATAGAGTAGCAAATGCATCATAAGACGCACACCAGAACATTGCTGTATCTAGGCTCGAAAATAGATGATCAACACCGTCCCTAAAGAAGACACGGACAAAAAAGGATGCGAAAAGGAATCCGGACATAAGAATGCATTAAAAAGTAAGTAAATATGCCGCGAGACAGGAGAGGAGGAAACCTGGACTGCTGAGAGGCGAGAGTGACCGAGAGACAGGAAAGCGAGATGGGTTAGGGGGGTAATTAATATAGATATGAAACGAATGATGTAAGGGAAGAAAAAAGCAGCGGAGTGGGACAGACTGCATGCATTGCCCCTTTTGCTATCCACGGAAAATAAAGAAAACACAGTCCGACAGAAAACTAATCGCGGTGAGCGGACTCCGATGACACAACCGGCCAGACGCTCATCCCCTCCCTACGATCGCCTCTCGACGACAGCGGCACGGCTGCCGCTGCCGACGAATGCGAGGCTGCACTTGTCCCGTTCCCGTTTCCGCCGCGCGTGGTTTGCTGCATCTCATCCATCCCACGCTTCATGCCGGCCATCATACGGTCTGTCTTTTCAAGCATATCCTGCATACGGCGGCGTTGATCGGCAAGCTCGTAGTAATGACGTTCGAGCTCGCTGAGACTCGGTACGGGGACCGTTCCGCCTCCACCTCCATTGCCGTTGCTACCTTCCCGGAGCGGTGACGGCGCGCGCGGAGACACGGTGCGCACCTGCCCCAAGGAGCTCGGCCCTGTCCCGGAACCGTGGAAGAACGGCGAGTGGCTATGACCCTGAGCGAGACTATGAGGCGGGGGTAGATGGAGGCCTGCGGCGAGACCGCTTGAGCCCTGAGCGCCCCCGACTCCGTGTAGCGATGCTGCTGGAGAATGTGTACGACTGGGCACAGTACCATCCGAACGCGCGTATGATGATGAAGCAACGCCCGGCGTCGCATACGGAAATCGCGCGCTCGATTTTTCGCTGCCGCCAAGCGCAGTGTTGAGCGGCGGGAGGTCGTATCCTCCTGTGCCCGACCCGTGTGAGGCGCCATAAAAGCCACCCAGGCGTGCGCCTTGACTGTCAACGGCAAAGGATCCGAACGCGGACGAAGACCCTTGCGCCTGCTGCTGATCCTCCCCACCCCACCCTTCGCGCCTCCGCTCGCGGAGCCTGTCGCCCTCGTCGAATTCCATGTCCATATCGGAAGCCCGATCTCCCCCACTTCGCCTCGGTTTTTTCCTCGCGCGCTGACGGTCTTGTTCCTCGTCGCTTTCTTCGCCCGGGCTACGTTCCTGCGCGCCACGCCCAACTGAGACAAGAGTTTCTGCTGCAGCCTGTTCGGTCATACGACCCTGTAACTGACGACCTGCACTTTGACCTGGTGATGGCATCTGGATAGCAGGACCTGCGGCTGGAACCCTTTTCCTGCGCTTGATGACGGTCTTCTTCATTGAGTTCGGCCGATGAGTACCGTGGAGTTTGTAATATAGACCTACAAGACAAAGACCACGGTCGTGGAAAAAACTAGTCAGTCAAAGAGAAATCCATAGAGACGAAAACAGACGAAGTAAGAAAGATTGAGTTAGCGAAGAAACGAGATGGCCTGATTGGCTTATCAGACAAGATAAGATAGATAAGACGGTCACCAGAAGTGACGCCTGGGAAACCATCCAAAGTCCGCACTTCCCAATTAGGACATGAGCGTGTCATTTTCACGCCATCCGTCTGGGAAAAGATAAGATGTCGATCACAGCGCACTCACCACACGCGTTGCAAATGTTGTTGCCCGCATCATCGCGTCTCCAGAGAGGCGTTGTGCTCGTTCCGCAATTTGCACAACTGAGCGCACCCACTGCACCGCGGCCACGGGGTGTCCTGCCCCCACTTGTGCTGCCCTCGGCGTTTTTGGATTCAGAGTTAACATTGCTAGCACGCGAGTGCATGTGCGTGCCAGCGGTGTTCCCGCTGATATCTGCGAGGGGCGAAGGGGCCTGAGCGTCAGCTATGTCGAGCTCAAGACGAGCTTGAAGTACGTTGTTATACGTGGGACAGCCGGCACATGCCGACGTGCCCCCTGTGCCGTCACAACGCCCGTCGCCGGGACACGTACCCCTGGTAGCCTGCACCTGCGGCTGCTTGCTTTGCGGTGCGAGAGGCTGATTTGTGGGCGACGCCGTTGGCGCGTGGACAGACACAGAAGTAGGAGATGCAGACATTTGTCTACCAGGAGCGGGAGTAGAGAGGGGGGGAAGCGATCCAGTGCCAGCTGGAATGGGAGATGTGCGCGAGATGGACGAGGGCCTGGGGACGCGACGCGATTTAAGATAAAGACCTGCTCAGAAGTGGGCGAGGAACACGATGCAAGGGGCGAGGATCAGCACGATAGTCTATAGATCAAATGAAGACAAAGAAGAGGAACAGGACATGGGCGAGGGGAACAAGAAGGTGAAACGAGCCTGTCCGCACAGTATACACGCTAAGGCCGGACGGAGACAACAGATCACGCTGCACGTGCTAGATTGTGGCCGGGTATCATAAAAGGCAAGACAGAGTTGGATGGGATGGAGAAGAAGCAGAGAAGAAAGAAAGCGAAGCTCACCGCACGCGTTGCAGATTGGCTTGCCATCAGCGTCACGACGCCAGAGAGGCGTTGTTCTAGTGCTGCAGTTGGCACACTGGAGAGATGAAGAAGACTGGTCTGCGCTGATGATGCTGTCTTGATCTAAGAGGCCGTCACGGTCCAGAGGGGAGGGGGGCTGTCCTGAGTGTCCCGGTGAGTAGGGACCAGAGCGATGGAGGGTGACGTGGAAGGAATGCGGTGGATGCGAGTGGTGGGGCGAGTCGGATCTGTAGTGGTCGAGAGCCGGGGACTGGGCTGGATTGAGCTGGAGCCTTGAAATGCTGTTGAGGTTGTTGAGGTTGCTCTGGTGGAACGACATGCCGGAAACGGGTGGTTCGAGGATTATAGGGGACATTTTCATTGCTCTGAAGCAAGATATAAGATCTGATGATGTGCGCTGGTATCACCAGCGAGCTGCGGGCTGCTTTCGAGAGTATGGAGAAGGTGGAGGATCGAGGAGAAGAGAGTGACGAAGAAGAGCGTCGGCTGAGACTCAGCGGTCGCTTGTACATATGCAACCTTTGAAGGAGATCCTGATAGTCGATTAGTCATTGTTTTCAGACTACTAAGCCAATAACACGCCACCAATTAGCTGTACGACCTCTCTCGATAAGATAACCGGACTGATATCCGCTCGGCACCCTCTGATTCAGATTAAGATTAGGTTCCAAACGATCCTCTGATATGATAAATATCCACACTGGAAGCCTGCATTACGACCAAAAGAGCAAATCGAAATGGGCTTGTCTTTTGCCAGAGTTAGTCTCGTGACAGCTTCCAGAGGGGAGGAAACGACAATTGAATAATTTAATCCCTGTCTTGCGAGATTTCGCTCGTGATGATGACTCTCGGTAGTCCGCTGACGCGATCTCCTGTCCCACTGGCGTCGCGTCTTGCCCTCCCATGATTGCCTTCTTGCGCCCAAATGCCGCATTTCCTACACCTCCATGGTCTTCTGAGAACTTTCTTCCCAACAGGTCTCGACATAGCCTCTTCTTTTTCCCAACCGTAAATCGCTCTGTTCTTGGACGTGTAAGTGCATCACTTCCTCCCTGCTTGCGACTCGTACGCAAATTTGTTATCGCGAGTATAGTGGACTCCTGATCAGCTGCAGAGTCGCCTGATATTACAATCTTCAATCAAAGTCACTTATGATTTTGTTTTACAGCAATCTTTTCCAATCTTCTGGTGACGGATGCTGATTGAATTCTATCATCGCGTCTCATCGCCTTCTTATCAGTGTTTGAGACTTTGAGTTGGTGCAGAAAAGAAGTGTTCTTTTTTCGCTGACTAAGCGTTACCTCCGAACACGCGTCGACTTGCGCTCCGCCACGACTTTCTAGACGTCGACGGTACGAGCAGCATGGCTTTCCCGCCAGAAGCGCCTCCTCAACAACCCCCGCTTCCCGACGTCCCTGCAGCTCACACCCGCCCGCCGAAGCTGCTCGCAAAGGGCCCGTACTGGGCACGTCTCCCTGCCCTCCGCGCCGCGCCCACTCCGTCCCAGCCGGACGATGCACTAGGCAGTGGCTCCGGCACAAGCACAATCGTGAATGCGAACGGCTTCGGCAACATTAGCGCGAAGGCGCCCCCAATTATCCTGCCCGACCGCGTCGGTACGACGCGCGTGCTCCTTCAAGATACACAGGCGTGCGTGCAGAAGTTCTCTGCGCGCTCGGATGCGCTCGGTGCGCGGGTAGAGCAGGCGCTCAAGCAGCTCGAGCTCTCCCGCGCCGCCCTGGAGGCCGGAAACGAAAAGACCGTTGCAGAGCTTGCGGACGTCGGTGAGTCCTAATTTCTTACTATCGTAGCCCGGTGAGCTCTGGTTGTGGAGAAAATGAGCGCATATATGCACTTTATTCTTAGAAATTGCTGACTACGAGACAGTGTACAAATGCCAGGCAGCGCTCGCGAAGGGAATTGAGACGCAAGGAACCACATTAGAGAAGGCAGGCGAGAAGATCGCGCACCTCGCCTCCGTACGTTCCCCTAAATCTTACACTCGTATAAGCATATATGCTTAATAAATCCCGTTTCAAGCTCTACGATGCACAGACCGCATCCCTCACATCGCTTACGCAGACTGTGCACACGCATGCAGGCGCTCTCCAGGCGCTCCAAGTACAGCAAACACAGACTGCACATACGCATGCGGGTGCGCTCCAGGCACTCCAGGTTCAGCAGACGCAGCTTGCAGCAGCGCTCGCGCCGCTCGAGCCGCTTGTCCGCGCCGTCCCGCTGCACTTCGACACACACCAAAATGCGCTCATTGAGAAGGTCGTTGCTGCGCTATGCCCGGTTGTGAAAGTCACAGTGCAGGATGCGATGGAGAAGTTTGTTGCGCGGATCCCCACGACGCTCGCGCCGCCGGTTGCAGTTGCGGGGGAGAATATTCAACAGCAACAGCAACCACAGCCGGCAACAGGGGAGAAACGCAAACGCGCCGCGAACGACGATCCCGTCCCTGTAGCCTCCACGCGTCGCCGACCCTCGATCGCAGTGACAGCGCGCATTCCTTCCGACTCGCATTCGGAGGACCGCGCTCCGACCTCCCCGCCAACCCTCCGTCGGCGTGCAAGCCTTTGGACGTCTGGGCGCCTGCTCTCGCGCGGGTCAATGCGGCGCGCTCCGACGGAGACGAAGACGGAAGCTGCTAAGCTCTCCCCTGAGACTCCCACGCGCTCTCCAGTTTCCAGCTCACCGGGGCTTCTTCTGACTGGGCGAGCACTTCAACCCTTGTTTCTTAGTGCTCCGATTAATGACCATGCATTCACCTTGCCGCGTACACGCACGCGCACTGTCTCTTCCGCCACGGCGCATATAGCCGCTTTCGCCAACCCTCGCACTGATACTGGAGCTGATCTCAACGTCGTTACTGATACGAACGTGGGTGCTGACGTGGATATGGATGGTCTGTCTTCGGATGCGAGGGTTGTTCAGACGCATTCTGCTCTCCCATCCCGGGGGTCACATGCGACCGTTCCAGCTCGCGTTACCCGCGCATCTGCGCTTGCAAACCCGCCTGCGCTTGTCGGGCCACGACAATCCATGTTGATTTCCGTCGATCGGCCGCCGGCTGACATTACGCGCGCAGGAAATCCGATTCTCGATGAAGGGGCCTCGGGCACTACTGCTGTCGCTAAGCAGGCCGTGGACACCGAAAAAGGTACGGGTACGAGTAAGAGTAAGAGCAAAGGAAAAGGCAAAAGCAGAGCTAAGCCGCAGGCCAAGGCCAAGACAAGCGTGAACGATGCAGAAGGCGCAGTCGGGAAGGGAAAGAGCAAGAGCAAGTCCACGAGCAAAGGCAAGGGCAAGAAGGCTGCTCCTGTAGCCACAACTACTGCTGCGCTTTTGCCGGTGCCGGATGCGATGGTCACCGCGGACACATATGCATCCACGAGCACCGACGCAGGGACCGGTTCGAAAGCGAAAGCCAAGATGAGCGAGTCCAAAGATCCCAGCCCAAAAAGGACGACGACGGGTGCGTCGAACGCGACCGAGACCAGCGCGGCGTCTGAACACGGCCCACCAAACAGCCCGCTTCGCGCGTCGCAGTGCCTGCCGACAACTATCCTTACGAGGGAACGGGGACGGGAGAACCAACTGGGTCAGGACGAGGCACAGCACAGGCCGACGTCAAGGGATGAGCAGCCGATCCCAGCTGCCAAACCAGGGAAGAGTATCGAACAGCAGTCGGCATCGAAAATGCTTCGACGCAAAGCGCACAAATCCTGGATGATCACCACTAGTTCCGACGGAGATGAGGACGAGCGCAACTGGATTGCCGGTTCGGACTCCCCCCTTGCGGCAGCGCTGGCGCACGTCCATAGCGACATTGACTTTGCCGGACCGTCAAATCCTTTCTCAGATGCTGGCGCACGCGTTGTTGAGGAAACTGCGTGCGGCCAGGATGCTAACAACCTGGACAATGACGGCGACGCCGACATTTTCGGCCTCTCGCAGGTGCCAGACGCATACGGCAATCACACAGGTTCCAACGCTGGACCTTCTAGGACTTCGGTGCGTCGTCTGTTTTGTAAGAGGTTGTCGAACATAATGCTGAACAAATCTATCTTGACTTATTTATCTCAAATCTAACAACAAAATGCCTTCTTGGTTCTCTGTTCTCTAGCTCCGCCAGCCAGCTGGCCGGGCGAAAAGATTACTCGTCGTCGACAATGATTCTTCGGGGATCGATCTCTGGTTCGACGAACTGCTTGACGAATAAAATACCGACAAGAGGCGCCTATATTATTAACTTGGACTTGCGGATCTGATCAATCTCACTCTATGGCTACTGTGATATTCGTTTGGGATCTGGACTGGCATGTACTATCCATACATCCTTGTTAGCGCTATGTTTTCTCTGTTCGCCCTTGACTTTTATCGCTTCTGCTCTTCTGACATGCATTCTCGGACTTCAATCGCTCTTTCATCTCGTTACACACCGGACTCGGACAACCTCATTCCGACTTGAATCCTCGCACGTCCCGTGTGTTTTAGTAGACAATCAATCAAGCTTCGTAGATTCTACTGTCTGTACGCACATATCTCCCAGAAGTATTCGTAAATTAATGCTATTAATGCTCCTGTCTCATTTGTACACCGTCTCTCGGCAAATACTATTTTTAAGAGGGCTGGAACGTCCCTGCATATATCTCGACCGGGTGCCCTCCTGCACCGCGGACACGCGCAACCTCGTCCAACCGGAGCCCAATAGCGAGCGCCATGTCCCAGAGCCGGCGCTCGTCTGGGTCGCGTTCCTTGTATGCTAGCAGTGCCGTCGTCTCTGGCAGTTGCGGTGGCTGAACTGCCTGGTTTGTCTGCCTCGCGAGGCCTTTCCTGGAACGGGAGAGGCGGGAGAGAGTGCCGATAAGCGCGGGGAAGGAGTCCGTGTTGTATGTCACGTCGGCCATTCTGCAATGCAAGACCATGGATTAAAATAAGTAAATCAATGGAAGAGGTGGACTGACATGATGAAATCTACGCCCTCCTGGACCTCGACTGGGAGTGTCTCGTCATCCCAGTCAAGCACAACCGCTTTGGGACGCACAGTCGGCAGCCAATGGTCGTTGGCTGTGATATTGTTGCCCAGTACCTCCATCGCCGACGCTTGACACCACAAAACAAATTGACGCCAGTCACTAATGGGAAATCCTCTGGGAAAAGGAAAAGGAAGGACAAACCTAGATCTGTCGCGATCACTTTTGGGCTGGACATCTCTGGATGATGGCTGAGCAAGGCGGAAAGAACAAGGGAAACCAAGCCAGTTCCTGCACCTGGGTATCAAGTAGTTAGTGCAATACACAGAATTCCGGATAAGATGAGGTGTAGTTTACCTAGTTCAAGAATGGTTGGGCTTTTACTATCCATGAGACTACGTATAATCGGCGGGGCATCGAGAGCTCCGACCATAGTCGAGACAAGCCAATGCGACAAGCCCATCCCGCTATCCCAGACTTTCTTCGTTCAAGGCATCGCAAACATTAATTTCACTATCGTTCCTAAACCCACTGGTTTGAATAAATAAAACTGCACCTTATCCAGATCGTACGAGAGGTGCTCCGTTATGCGCAGCGGGCCGACCGACGTGCCCCAGAGCGAAGGAAACTTCAAGATGCGCTCGTTCTGTACTTGCTTCTTTTCCGCGAGCGTCTTCCCCGGTGCACCCTTGCGGAAGAGCACGGGCTCGGAGAGGATAGGGAACACGTGCGCGCCGAAGTCCGACCATTCAGCATCGCGTTCGTACTGGGTATCGAAATCCTTGGACGAACGCGAAGAAGGGGGAGACAAGTCTACAGATGTGGCATGTTTTCCGAGGCGCGCGGGCTTTGTGCAGAGGAGCAGCTGCCAGCGTTCGCCCTCGCGCGCATCCTTCGGGGGAAACACTGGCACTTTCTCGTACGTCTCTCCCTTGCAAGTCATGAGCTTCAGTGGGGGAGTCATAGGCCCGAGCGCTCTGGATGCTCCTGCAGCGCTTGTAGATGCGCTTTTTCTGCTGTTTTCTGATGCCTTGACCCACGCGTAGTATATGTCAATTCCTTCATTTGTTTTCGGGAACTCGGTGCGCAAGTCGTTTGCGATATTCGGTGCGATGCGCAGAGAGTGGGACAGGAAAGCTTGTTCAGGAGGAGGGCGAGTAAAGTGGATGTAGTAGAACATGTTGCAATACGTGCTGCACTTGGATCACTTATACAGATACGGGTAGAATCCCGATGGAGGTGGTAGAAAAGAAATAAGGTTTAGAAATTAAAAGTGGCTGTCGAAGGCTCCTGTGGCAGTGCATAGGATCGACGACGATCCACTTTGAAAATTATACGGATAGCATTGATTTAATGAAGGGGGATCATTGCAGACTACGTATACAAGTTCTATGGAAATGTAAAGATACAGAATAGACAATCCAGTCTGCTCGGCCATTCTATGTCTCCCCCAAGACACTCTTTGCGTGCAGTGCCCTGTTATAGTTCCAAAAGTCCGGTCCGTATTTATAGTAAATCGCACCAAACGCCGCTCCGCCAAGGTGTGCCCAATGATCGAATAGCCTGGCACCATATTACATCAGCTAAGTGTGCATACGACGCAGAGCTGGAGGCTAGAGAGAACTTACCGCCAACCTCGGAGAATTCCGATTACATCCAATGCGACCATCCCGCCAACGCCCCATGTTATCGGCATAGGAATGGGCGGGAAGAGCAGGAAGACCTGCGCATCGGGGAACGCGAGTGCCGTGAGCGTCACGGTCGCGTAGATCGCGCCCGACGCTCCCAGCGACGGAAGTATGTTTCGCGGCACCGCCTCTGTCGCCTTCTCCTTCGCGGCCGCCCCTGTTCTGCGGAATGCGGTGCCAGTGACGGTAGAAGCTCCGCTGGGGACGTTGATATTCGACGGGGAGCGGAGCTGTGCGAGGAGGCGGGGGAGGGTGACGCGTGTAGTCACGACATGCGAGACGAGCGCGGAGAAGAGGCCGGCTGGGTAAGGGATCCATCAGTGTCCTGTAGAAAGACATAGAAAATGGGAAGGCTACCGCTGACGAAGAGCGCCCAGAAGTGATATTTCGGGGTCGACTCCAGCAGGCCCTCCTTATTGTTTGCTTGGCTCTTAGCCAGATAAGCAGTAGCGGCGGAGCCTGGTGGAAAAAAATTGAGGATATGAAGAGAACACCGCCAAAAACAGCACGTACCGAAGCCGACCAGAGCGAATGAGTTAGCGAGTAGATGTATAAGAGATTGATGGCTATTCAAGTTGTCCATAATTGTCAATATTTGTATGAACTTGCTCCCATTCCTTTCCCCTACACTTACCTGAATACGCTAGTAAGGAGGGTGAAGTACTTTCCCGACAGAGGGTGGTGCATGAAATTGGATTGCATGAACGGCTTTAGAGACTTCATCTGCCACATGAGGAAAACAACGCCGTTGATCGCACAGATTTGGTAGCATATCCGTTTGCCCTCAGGCAAACTGATGTACCAGTTGCCGCACTTTACATATGCCCAAAGGATTGGGTACGAAACAGTAGTCGGCAGGTCTGAGATCGCATCTTTTACTGTCGCCAACCACGCTTTCAGTTTCTGTCCGGTGAATGTGCTATCTAGTTAGTGTAGACGGGAGCGAGAAGGAAGAGCGCATGCCTCGGACAGGAGCGTCACCCGGACACGGCGAAGGTTTTCGCTGGTGACCAGCCTCTGGTTGCGTAACATCGACCTTATCCGCCTTGTGTCGATGTTCGTATGCTCGGCGGCATTTATATACACGACGCCCGAGAGCACGCATGCGAACTGAGATGTGCAGCGAGCGGACGTCAGGCCTGAACGTGCTTAAAAAAGAAAGACGGGCTGAGCTGAACGCACCGCGACATGCTTCCATATTTTGGGCGTGCCGACCCCGTCCTGGAACCTGGGCTGCTCGAACGTCGGGTCCTCCTTCAACAGCTCCGCACGAAACGTTGTCGGGCGCCCCGCCGACGCCAGCCCCAGCCCCGATCCGGATCCCGACCCAGAGCTAGATCCCGACTGGACAGCTGCATCCCGCGCTTTCTCAGAGTCTGCCTTCGCGGGCTCCTCGTGAAACGGCGGCGGTCTTCTCAGGGAGTCGACGTGGTTGTGCGCGTCTGTGCGCGATACTCGCCGGAGGAAGCGCACTGAGCGCAGCGGCGAGCGTTGGTGTGCGAGACGGAGACACGGAGTGCGCAGGAGTCGGGTCGACGACGCCGCGAGGGGGTGCATTTGAAGTAGCCGACGATGCGTATGCCGTGGACGAACAGCGAGACGGCGCCGGCGGACGAGATCGGTGTTGCCGAGGAGGCCGCTGTAGAATGAACTCAGAATTTCAGAAAAATAAAATAAAATAAATCCGAGACGTCGCGACTCGCCGGACGCGTTCGTCACTCGGCTAGCCACAACGTGGACTTGTTAGTTTTCCTTTCTGGCAACAGCAATCGCGGAGACCACTACAAATGACAGAAAATGTTATAGCACACGATTCAAATAACCTTATAAGACTGCCAGCTAACTCTGTCAGAGTCGATGATCCAGACGAAGAGGTCAGTCTACGCCTTTTTTCTGGCAAAGCCTTACGCAAACTTAACACCGTGCAGATATTCTTGTTATACACGCATCTATCTTCAAAGGACGCACAAGACGGAACACAGAAATTCACTGGGCTGGGCTCGGTCGACTCGAAGCATGACACTCTGGCTGTCCGTTTCGAGTTGCCGCCATCTACACAACAAGCAGCCGTCGCTGGGGCTTCCTCTTCCTCTTCGCCTTATCTGAAGCGGCAAAGCAGAAAATTACACTCGAAGCCTTCAATAGAGGGTCGTATTCTCGAGATCGAGCTTCAGCAAGACAAAACCGCGCTGCGTACGAAAAAGGGAGACACAGGTCAGCTCTTGCTTGGACGTTTCAATTTATCGCTAATTATTTTGACTACTATGCAAAAAGGCAGTGTGCTCTGGAGAGTGAGGTAACCCCTGCTTCCCCATCCTCGCAGATACCCGTGCTTTTACATTGTGATCTAGTGTGGTCCTAGGTCAGGCTCTCCTTCGCGAACTCTGCTCGAATTCTGCGACAGCTCTCTTCAATCGGGAACGGCTGAAGGAGTGCGATGTACTGGAACTAGGGTACCTCGCAAACTGACTTCGGCTTATGACTATGCCTGACCCTGAATATCTTAGAGCTGGTACTGGTTTACTGAGTCTCATCCTCTCGCCCTGGGTGCGGCACTACACAGCGACCGACCTCGACTATCTGGTGCCGCTCATACGGAAGAACGTCACCGCAAACTTGCCTTCTGTTCAAAGCGCACTCGCGCCCGCCGAAGCTCACCGTCCCTCCTCCATACGCCGCTCATCAACGTCGTCATCCAGGCGTGCATCAAAACCTGCGGCCACGGCGAGCGCGGTCTCCGTGGAGCCGCTCGACTGGCTTCAGGTACACGCTACGCCACCGCACGCGCGCGCCGCGCTTTTTCGGCCGGCACACGGCGCAGACCCGCCGGACATCGTGCTCGCCGCGGACTGCGTGTATAACCCCACGCTGGTGCCTGCGTTCCTCGCGGCGCTTGAGCGCTTCGCCGCGCCGGGGCGCACGAGGGTGCTCGTCGCGGTCGAACTGCGCGCGGTGGACGTCGTGCGCGAGTTCCTCGAGCGGTGGATCGGCTTGGGCGGGTGGGAGATATGGAGGGTTGGTGGGGAGGGGAGAGAGGAGGGAGAAGGAGATGGGGAGGGGAGCTGGTTGGGCGCAAGTTTTGCGGTGTGGGTGGGTTGGAAAGTCGCTCTCGATGGCTGTAGGCTGCAGACTCAGAGCGAGACAGGTATAGTGGCGAAGTGATCCTTTGCCTTGCATTTGTGAATTTCTATTGATTTTATCGGGGCATAGGAAAATAAATAAATGAAACTTTTTGAGGCTTTCAGAATGCTGAGCATTGCAACATGCCCATTTCTGTCAATCGAATGCTTATTCGGCTTCAGCAGCGTAATTGCCAAGCTAAATATGCGTGAGACGGGCGCCGGGGCTGGCTGTGGCCACTGTCGGAGGAGATTTATAAGGGCGCAGCACCGGAATCACAGCCTGGCCGCAGCATGAAGCGTCACTGACCACCCCTAGGACGGAACGAATCAAATTTTCAAATGGCTGATTCGCGGGTGTGAATGCATGTTACATGCTAAAATGAAATGCATTTTGCGGGCAAGTTTGAAATGAAACTTGGCCAAAATAAAGCACTGGTACGAGGAAAGTCGTATGCGTTATGTCGTTTAGTATTAGTCACAGATGGAGGTAAGACTCCAAGACTCGTCATCCCAAACTGACGACGCCGAGGTTTGCCGAGCTGGCGCTCTGGTAAGGGTAGATAGGTCTAGAGAAAGGAATCAAGTATTTCAGAGAAAAGCGATGAATTGTGAGGGACACCGTCCTTTATCTAACTGTTTCTTGAAGCCGAGGACGGAAATGGTCGCGCAGTCGGACTGCTGCGGTGGCGCTGCTTACGCAAGAAGGCGCAGTTAGGCTTGTCTTGTGCTTCGCCTCTCCTGGTCCTCATCTTAGACCCGACCACTCCGCACTTCGCTTATAAGATCTCGACGTAGCTCGCAGGTCGAGCTCGCTTACGCTCTTTCCCACAAACTCCTACCCCCTCCTCCATCCTCCTCCTGTCCTCCTCTCGGGCGTCGCTGCGGCTACAGTTATGCGACCATCTACCTCCACCCTTGCCCTCCTCATCTCCCTTGCCTGCGACTCTTTTGCGGCGCCCGGTCAAGCAGGCCCCCAAGGACAGACTATCTCGCTTTCCCGCCGCGCCCCCGAGCGCACATATGACGAATGGGGGCTCTGGGCGAAGGCCCATCGGGACAGCCTCATTGCGAAGTACTCTGGCCAGCCTACGGACGCTCGCCGCAGAACAAGACGCACTTCGGGCACGAACCTCATCGTCAACCAGAATGCCGACTCGACCTACTATGGCTCGCTAGCCATTGGGACACCGCCCGTCGCCTTCAATGTCATTCTCGACACCGGGTCCAGCGACCTCTGGATCGCTGATCAAAGCTGTACCACCTGCGGAGGCGTCCCCGCCTTCGATTCCAGCGCCTCATCCTCGTTTAAAAATCTAACGACTCCGTTTTCCATTACCTACGGAAGCGGAGCAGCTCAAGGTGCTTTGGCGCAGGATACGATTCAGATGGCTGGTTTCTCCGTCTCGAAGCAGACTTTCGGTATGTGGTACTATACGGCTTTTATTTTATTTTATTTTCCTGACCATTCTCTTTCACGTACAGCGGTCTGCGACCAAATAACTAGCGGGCTGCTCAATGACCCGGTCTCAGGTTTGATGGGTCTAGCATTTCAGAAAATCGCCTCGTCGGGAGCAACGCCTTTCTGGCAGAATCTGGTCCAGAGCGGCTCATGGGATTCGCCAGTCATGTCCTTCCAGTTGACTCGTTTTGTCGAGAAGCAAAATGCCCAACCTCTTGAACCGGGAGGCACATTTACCATGGGTGCGTCGATCTTGATTGAGACCGGTGCTTGTTAAGAATTTGACTGACAACGTCTACTTTTAGGCTTCGTCAACACTAGCCTATACACCGGCAACATCGACTTCCAAAACATCCCGGGCGGGCAGGGCACGTACTGGATTCTGCCTCTGACCCAACTGACCGTGCAAGGAAGCTCTGTGACGCTACCTTCCGGGTCGAGTTCGTACGCCGCTATTGACACGGGAACGACCCTCGTCGGTGGGCCCTCGAGCGTCATCTCCGCGTTCTATGCGCAGATCCCAGGTGCGACGGCTGGCACGGGCAACTACCAGGGCTACTACATCTACCCGTGCTCGACGGACGTCGCGGTCACGATGACGTTCGGCGGCCAAACGTGGCCGATCAGCAGCACGGATTTCCAGCTCACGCAGCTCTCGAGCAGCGAGTGCCTCGGCGGCTTCTTCGAACTCGACATGAGCGGCTCGGGCACGCCCGCGTGGATCGTCGGCGACACGTTCCTCAAGAACGTGTACTCCGTCTTCCGCTTCAACCCGCCGTCCGTCGGCTTCGCGAACCTCTCGACCGTCGCGACCGACATGAGTGACAACGTCAAGGCGACGGTGCCCACACCGACGCTCGGCAGCGTTGCCGCGGCAGTGACGGCGACGGGCGGGAGCAACCAGCGCTCGTCGTCCAACGCTGCAAGCCATCTGCACACGTTCGCCGCTCCTTCTGCGCTCAGCGCCGGCGTTCTGGCGCTCTCGCTTGTCGCGGGCGTCTTCGTGACCGTCATATAACCCCCACCCGCCTCCGCCGCAGCGTACATCAATCAGGATGATCCGGACGGACGATTTGTATTTTTAGATTTAGTTTTCCCCTCCCTCCCCTCCCTCTATTGAGGACGCTGCATTTCTGGACAACTCTGCACCTTCTCATTATCTTCCCCTCCCCATTAGTTTCTTGCTTTTATGTCCACACGTTTAACGTACTCACACTCACTGGTCCCGCTCTGCACTCGCATTTTTTGCATTTCAAATCCTGTTTCCGCCTTCATGTCACCCCCTTCCCCACCTCCCCTTGCTTATCTCTCGTTATCTCCTGGCTCCTCTATCTCGACGCTATTTGACCTATCATGTACATGGATTTACTCCACAGGCCGCACAGGCCCATACTAGCATCCTGTTATATTTGGAAACTCACTCTTGTAGGGAGACCACTAATGGAATGTTTATCTGGATACAGTTTGAAAAATAAAAAATTGAACGGCAATAGCGGCTAATTGAGATCACTACATTGTTGCGCATGTTGCTTCACCAGCTACCGGTACTTACGTAGTCATCGACATTGACGCTGGGGAGTCATTTCTCAACCACATTTTAGCCACACTCAGCACAACCTTGAGTCATAAAGCGAGCCACACGTAATCACACGTAAATATAGACAGGTAGCTCTGCGCATTGGGCATGGTAACATAGGACAAATCTAGAAGGGCATAGTAGTCAATGGTCATACAGTAATAGAATTACAGTAGATAGAGCGAGACGAAAGATAATGTTACGGAACGTGGAACGGAGAACGAAGGAGATTAAGAGCGCTCCCCGCGAAGACGGCGGGCGAGGGCAAGGTCCTTCGGCTGGATCGTGACGCGCTTCGCGTGGATGGCTGCGAGGTTCGTGTCCTCAAACAGCGAGACGAGGTACGCCTCAGACGCCTCCTGCAGCGCCATCACCGCCGACGACTGGAACCGAAGGTCCGTCTAGAAACAAAGTCAAAGTCAGCACGAATCGAATGAGTCACAAGGCAGTGAACGAACCTTGAAATCTTGCGCGATCTCGCGCACCAGCCGCTGGAAGGGCAGCTTGCGGATGAGCAGCTCCGTCGACTTCTGGTACCGCCGGATCTCACGCAGCGCGACCGTTCCCGGACGGAAGCGATGCGGCTTCTTCACGCCACCGGTCGTCGCCGCCGCCGTCTTGCGCGCCTGCGACTTGGCTGCGAGCTGTTTGCGCGGGGCTTTGCCTGTAAGAGCGGGTGAAGTGAGCACCGCGTCCGTCCAAGGGAAGAAGGCGGAGAAGGCTTACCACCGGTGGATTTGCGCGCGGTCTGCTTGGTACGAGCCATTTCAGATTATGTGAAAGGTTGGTGGTTGGGTTGATTTGGTTGTTTGGTTGGCGGTGGTGACGGGCGTTGGTTGAAAGTGGGTGAGCGAAAGCAAGACGCACCTGCTAGTTATATACCCCGCCCGACTTGGTCACGTGCATTGTGGTGTTCTGTTGTGTTGCACTCGGATACACGAAATGTTGCACAGCCACCTGCTTACGCTCAGCTCCTATATAAGGACGGCCCTCTTTGGGCTGCTGACCTCCCACCCACTCTTACCGCCCACTTGCCCACTCGCTCCTCGCAGCCCGCAAAACACACTCAACACTTAACCACCACCACCAACACCACTCTACACTACCATGTCTGGACGCGGAAAGGGCGGAAAGGGCCTCGGAAAGGGCGGCGCGAAGCGTCACCGCAAGATTTTGCGCGACAACATCCAGGGTTCGTTTGCGTTTCTGCGCACTGCGCTCGACTTGGCTGCTGACTTTGCTTTTCGTCGCCAGGTATCACCAAGCCCGCCATCCGCCGCCTTGCCCGCCGTGGCGGTGTGAAGCGTATCTCGGGCCTCATCTACGAGGAGACCCGCGGCGTGCTCAAGATCTTCCTTGAGAACGTACGTCGCCCATCTGTCTTCTGACAATTCTCCCAGCTCCTATCTGACTCTTTGTTGCTGTGCAGGTCATCCGTGACTCTGTCACATACACCGAGCACGCGAAGCGCAAGACTGTTACCGCACTCGACGTCGTGTACGCGCTTAAGCGCTCTGGCCGCACACTGTACGGCTTCGGCGCATAGACGCTAGACGGGGCGCAGGGCTTTGGGGTGTTGTTTTGTTACTGTATCTGTATCACCACGGCTTTATTGTATTTATCACTTTATTGCTTCGACTCTATTGACTAAAAGTCATGACTCATTTCTCGTCGGGCCACGATGTGGCTGTTGGTCGTGGCCACTGTTTCGGGTTGGCGTTGAGTGTGCTGTCTAGGAGCTGACATGTGAGATTATCGAACGCGAAACAATCCTAATGTAAGAAAAAGCTAGAAATACACGGGGGGTATCACAAGCCTAGACATGCACCGAGCAATGCAAGAAAACAGTAACAACGACAGCGCACTATCAATACACCAGGATGGTTCCTCCAAATCTCAAGGTCCTATTCACCCGCCTCACCTCGCACGCCCGCGCACCACGAGCCCGGCCTCCCACTGGCCGACATTCCACCCCTCGCGCGCGAGCGCGTTCCGCAGCACGGGCGCGAGCACCGCGACGCCGCCCGCGGAGTGCGCGCCGCGCCCCGTGATCACGCGCAGCGGCCGCGCGCCGCTCGCCCAGCCCTCGCCGAGCACCTCGCGCACGAGCGCGAGTGCCTCCGCCGCCGTGCAGTAGTGCAGGTCGATCGTGTCCGCGTTCGAGCCCGCGCGCCTGTGCAGGAAAAAGTAGCAGTTTGTTTGTATTTTCTTCTTTTTCTTCTTTTTCTGCAGGGAGATGAGAGGGAGACGCACCGTTTCCGCTCGACGAGCTCCCGCGCCGCGTCGAGCTGCAGTCGCCGGGCTTCCGCCTGGTGCCGCTGTGCCTCCAGCGCGTAGAACAGCGCGACCTCCCCGCCGCGCGTGCGCGCGCTCCCGCCCGCCCAGTGCCGGCTCGCCGTGCGCAGCGCCTCGTCGCGCCGCGCGCGGCACGCGTCGATGCGGCCCCGGTAGTCGCGCGAATGCGCCGCGTTGCCCGGAGGCACGGCGGCGGCGCCCCGCACCTTGCGCCGCGGGACGTTGAGCGGGTCGTACGCAGGGATGGACGCGGCGAGCGGGTGCACCGCGGCGGGCTTGGGGCGCGCGGGCCGGACCTGCTGCCACGCGTGCACGTCCTGCTTCCGCGCTTGGTTCGGCGCGGGCGGAGGCCGGAGAAACGGGGCGGACGTGGGCGGGGGTAGCGGCAGCAGCGGCGACGTGCTCTTTGGTGCTATGCACGTGTTGCTCGCGGTCCGCAGAGAGCGGGGACGCGGGCTGGTGGTACACGCCCATTTCTTGATCGCGCTCCTTGTCCGCCTCGAACTCCTGCAGGAGCCGCACGACGTCGAGTGCCCCGTCGGGCTGCCCACCTGTTGCGGCGAGCGCAAGCTCTGCGTCCTCGCAGAACTGCGCGCGCGCCTCGTTATCAAAGTCGAATTCGTTCTCCGGTGAGGCAAAAAGGATTTCGAGGAGCGTTAGGAGTGCGGGCGTGTGGTCCGGGTCGGAATCGGAATCGGAACCAGACTGAGACTTTGACTGGGTGTCGTTGGCGATGACGGCGAGAGCGGCGCGGAGCGCGTCGGCAGGCGCGGTATATTCGGGTCTGTGAAAGTAGGACTGGAAGAAAGCGGAGCGGCGCGGGAGGAGGGTCTCGAGATACGAAGAGATGGAGACGATCTGGTTCCACAAATCTCCTGCTGAACGTGCGCCCCCGGCCTGAGGGGGCGGCCGCACATGCTGCTTCTGGCGCACGTCGTTGATTGCGATCGTCTGTCCTTTAAGTTTTTTCTTTTTCTTTCCGGTAGATAGAAGCACGCCCTGGGCGGCAGCAGAGGAGTCCTTGTCTTTGCGATTTCCGCGCAACAATGTGCCATTTCTCCGTCTCCTCTGCGATCGCCTCGTCCGGGTCGCCCTCGAGCCCGCGCTCCTGCAGCTCCTTCACATAGTCGTCGGTGAGCAGCTCCTCAACGACCAGCTCCATGTCCAGGCCGCCCGCCAGATCTTCAAGCTCGAGTCGTTCTCTTAGTTTTGCTGCCAAGAGGTGGGGGAACGCCGCGCGCAGGAAGGCGAGGGCGGAGTCGAGCTGAGCGGGGGAGCCGTGCTCAGGCGGAGAAGCGGAGGAGCCCGAGCTGGAGCTGCCCTCGCCGGAGCAGAGGTCGAACATGCTGTCCGCGTCCGCGTCGTGGCTGTCCTCTGTCGTGGTGGCGGACTGCGCGGGGACGCGCGGATCGGGGAGGTCGCCGGCGAGCGCGTCCTGGTCGGCGGCGGCGCTGGCGGCGAGGTTGCCGAGCAACTCGCGGAGCTCGTGCAGGGCGGGGCCGGCGGGCTCCGCGCCGCTGGCGGCGAGATGGTCTGCGAGGAAGGCGGCGACGAGGGTCGTGTCGAGCGGCGGACAGAACTCGGCCTGGCATTTATTTTGTTTTAGCTGGCTGGTTTGGACGAGCGGGATAGGTCACCTCTAGTTGTTCTTGCAAGTCTAAGTCTGGGGGAGATAGGACCCCCATGGTGTATGGGCGACAGGGAAAATAGCAAAATAGCAAATAAAATAATACTGCTGGTCGTCGTCGTCGTCGTCGTCGTCGTCGTCGTCGTCGTCGTCGCCGTTGAACTCAATGCCCGCCTCGAGGCTTGCCATGTCAGCCATGACGAGTGGTGCGAAAACACTTCCTTTCCTGGAAGATATACCGACACGCCGACACCTCCTGGACAAATTACTATCCGCAGTCTCAACTTTGCAAATCTAATACACACATCCTTTACGCTGCAGACAACGCTATGTTGTTCATACTCTCCCTCTTCGCATTCTCCTCCCTCGTCGTCCTCCGTAAGTCCTTTTTATACTCGGTACTATGTTATATGAAATCACCAATCTCACCTTCTGGCTTGGTTCTCCTTGTATTCTCTAAATCCGACTAACGCACTGCGCTTTTAGTGGCGGTCTACTACAGGGGAGCAGTCATACCCCACCTTCCCCGCCGCATTCGTCAGATGTTCCCCCGTCTCGCCAACTACGCGCCCCTAGCGACTTTCTCCGAACAGGCCAGCCAGGGGCTCAGCAGCGCCGCGTTCGACATCGAGGCCAACATCCGCGATGGCGATTCGCGCGCGGGACTCGACGAGCGGGCCGTCAGGGAGGTCCAGGAGATCATGCGTAGGGAGCGCGTCAAGTGAGTGCCCGCCCTTTGCGCGTGTGCGTGTAATAGTATTGCGGAGGATGCTGACTATTGGCCGACTTGACCAGCTTCGATCAGGCGAGGCTGATCAGACATAACAGGATACTGGCAGACAATAACATCGACCCGTCGGGTGAGTCGCTCAAACTTTTACACGCACTGGATATCATGCTGAGATGGTTTTTGGCGTCAGGCATGCCGACGGACTCGAAGGCCATCACCCACCTCTGAAACTGCCACTGCAACTTGTATCCTTCTCACATGGCTCTCCTCTCTTCTTGTCGCCTCTCAGGACTCTGTTGTTCTTTGTAATCTCCGTGAATCATATTTTGACCAGTCCATTGCTCTTGCTTTTTAATATCATTGCACTTTCCCAATCCGCGCATCTCCGGAACCTATTTCCCCACTAACGACCTTTTCACCATGCTATGGTCATACTTCCTCGCACTTACTGTCCGGCGGTCGTCTGTAACTGAGGAGTATACGAGAGCATCTGTATTCTATATTTACAGTTTCATACTTATTCATGACTTGCCCTGCCTGAGCTCAGCCCGAGCAGCCCGTTTATCTTTTCTTTCCTTTCCGAAATGGAAATCAAAATGTAAAATCATATCTTGATCCCGAACCACTACTACGTAGTACTGCTATTTACCTCACCGGCATGCTATGTCGACTCCAAATCTTCCATTGATTAAAGAGACCTCCACCGTAATCAGACCACTTAGCCACTTTTTTCTGCGGCCGGACGTCGCCAACGGGAAGGCATACGTGCCCGTCGTCGGCTCCCGCTTCGAGCCGCGGCCGCCAGGGCGCATCACCGAGGCGCACTTCGACCTGACCGTCGACGTCGACAGCGCCATCGAGGACTCGCTCGGCGCGGACTTCCGCGAGTCGGACCAGGACGACACGGACTACGACGCCGCGAACGTCCCCCCGCTCGACCGCGATTACGCGAGCGACCCGGAGGGCTTCAAGGCGTACTACGAGCAGGGTGCGTGGCGCGCCCCTTTTTTCTCTCTCTCGTGTTCTCTGCTCTTCGCGTGCGAATTGTGCCGACTGTATATGCGATTACTCACGTCGAATTTGAAGCCCGTGCGACATGGACTGATGAAGAGCTGGAGGTTATGAAACACACGCTCAAATCCAGAGGTAAACACGAAGATTGGTTACCTTAACTTATATATTCGGGGCTCACGATAGCGGGATACACAGGCATGGAAGCGTTTCTCAAGGAATACGTCGTAGAGCGACAAGAACGCGTAGAAAAGCTGCTCTTTGCCTTCGGCGTCATCCTCGTGCGTCGTTTCCCACCCCACCCCATCAATCTCAATGCTAATTATTTGCTGCGTGCATTTAATGTATCTTATAGTCCAGGGAGCAACGGAAGCTCGACGACTTGGCGCTGCTGCCCGTGCTGAAAGCCGCTCTCACCAGAGCGTGCGTATATGCAAACCATTCTTACATGATCACTGCATTTACTGACTCGGTGATTTTGCTGATATTCCGCGGTGCTGATACACAGCCTCCGCCGGCGTCCTCGGGTGAAACGATCAGGCAGACGCCTCCAGACTGTCGTAGACAAGATCCGAAAGTCGCGACGGATAATGGTCCTGACGGGTGCAGGAATCAGTGCGTATTCGGCCGCCGCTTCACCATATTCGGCCTCTTCTACGACGCTCTATAAGCTGAACTCGTTTTTTTTTTTTTTGCGCCGAACGCTTAGGCGTCTCATGCGGCATCCCCGATTTCCGCTCGCGCAACGGCCTGTATTCGCAACTCTTTTGCAGCGCACAATATGAGCTCGATGACCCGCAACAGATGTGAGCACGTTTTTCATCTGCGATATCTGACTCTTCTGGGGAATTTCCGAACTGACAGGACAAGGTTTGACATCCATTATTTCAAGCATAACCCTAATGGTAAATATAGCATTATATCATCACATTTTCGATTCGATTGTTTTATTTCTAATGCGTTGACTTACCGTGATTCTGCTTGAAAGTGTTTTAGTGAGTGCAAGGATTATTGAGATGCAAACGTTGGCTTATCCTCTTCATCTCCTTTAGTTCTTTCGCTCAGTATGTTAATCTTCGAGTTTATGGTATCGGGGGTCACTTGTACTCATTTTTCTCAAAGTAAGATATATCCTTCAAATTTTGCACCTTCTCCTTGCCACCGCTTTATCAAAGCTTTAGAAAGAAGGAATAAGGTTCGTTCTGGACTTCAGAGAAACTACATTATTCCTGCGGAACTCTAACTTGTTCACTTTAGTTACTTAGAGTGCGCACCGTTTCCCATCTTTTCTGATTAGTACTGACGGTGCTCGTGAGAAAAGAATTATACCCAGAACATCGATACCCTCGAGGCGAAGGCAGGCATCCGGAGGGTCCTGCAGTGCCACGGCTCATTTGCAACTGCATCGTGCATCAACTGCCGCGAACGCGTTCCAGGCGACGCAATCAAGGACGACTTGCTTGCGCAGCGCGTCCCGCTTTGTAAGCTGTGCAATGCGAATGAGCCGGTGGCTGTCAAGCCGAAGAGGGTGAGGAAGAAGAAGAAAAAGAAGCGCACCGATGGATGGGAGAGCGAGGAGCCAGAGGAGCCGGCGGCGCCGCTCCCCGCGGGGATCATGAAGGTGGGCTGGTTTCGATCAATTTTGTGGTCGTCTTGCTGATGTTCTTCTGTCTTCTTTTCTTTTATTTTTTCTTCTTTTCTTTTCTTTTTCTTTTCTTTTCTTTTCCTCTTTTCTTTGACGGTGTGCAGCCTGACATCACGTTCTTTGGCGAGAAACTCGCGAACGAGTTCGATCGGCAGCTTTTCGACGACGTCAAACGTGTGGACCTGCTGCTCATTATTGGCACTTCGTTGAAAGTTAGGCCGGTCTCAGAGATCTTAAGTGCGTCTTCCGGAATTTCTGTGGGCCATTCAACGTTGAGTACTAACTCGCCTTTTTGCGCAGCGCACATTCCTCATCGTGTCCCAATAGTGAGTCTCGTTTTCCCAATTCAGAGAAAACAAAGTAACGTCTCTTGCAGTTCGTGATCAACAAGACCCCTATTACGCATATCAAGGCGGATGTACGTACTTCAATCTGCGATTCATTTGCATTTTTGACTGATATAATGCAGTATCAACTCCTTGGTGATGCGGATGTCATTGTCGAGTATCTCGCGGACAAACTCGAGTGGGACATATCACCCGAGACGCCTCTTCCGAAGTCGGCGAGAACGGCGAGGAAGAAGCGGAAGCGAACGGAGCGGCGCGTCGCAGGATCGTAAGCGACTAGTTTATTTGTTTAATCATTTCTGCCCTCCAGCGCACGTTTGAAGCTTTGGCTAAATTGTGTATGTTTTATCTTTCAGCGGGATCATCATGTTCGAAGGTGCGGAGGGCGGCAAGTACGTCGCAGACCTGACGGCGAACAAGCCCGGGCCGTACTGGGACTGGACGTCGGACGGCGACGACGCGGACTCAGAATGCGACGAGCCCCCCTTGAAGAAGAAGACCGACCGCGGTCGCTTTTCTCATAAATCGCATGTGGAGGCTCAGGAAGCGCGTTACGGTTTGAAGTCCCTTTTTCCTTGATGAGCAGATTTGTTGTATGAGCTGTGTATTGTTAATCTATCTATCTACGCCGCTTTCGTGTTTGGTGGCCCTGTGGGTGGTCAGTGTTGCTGGTTGCTGTGGGCCATAGATACCAGACTAAAAAATCACGCAAGATGTACTCGTTGTGTGAGGCGTTAACTTCACACCGAAAGAAGTCTGCCGCTCTTACTAAAATGCGCAAGCAGCAGGACGCAGGTCATCGACATGCCCCGAATTCCGCACCTCGGCTGTTCTTAGTGAATAATTCAGATCACTACAAGAAATTATCTGAAGGACGCGATAAGAGGAAATGGACGATAAGCGATACAAGATAAAAGTATTCATTGTAGCTCGGGGATAACTTCCCACAGCGGATGCCTCCCTGAGATAAGATAAACGAATCGTCGTCGACTACGACGCTTGTATACGAATACGTGAAGGTAACATCGTCGCTGCTACGCATCATTTGAGGTAACTTTATTTCAGACAATCCACGTTATGCACCTTCATTATTCATCACGCGCGGGGTAGTCGCCGTCTCGATGTATAAGTAAACACTTCTGGGTTGGCAACTGTACATGTATTTTTCCAGTGTCGAGATCCAATAATCTCCATAGTTCTTTTTAAATCAAACAATTGCATTACCCAGCCGGACCAGCTCGATTTCCCGAATTTTTGCTGGCGTTGAGTGGGGAAAGGAAGCGTCAAGAAATGTTTGAATACAATCCACCGACGACGTTGTAGTGACTGTTACCACCAGTTGCTTGAACGCGAGGTATAGGCGTATATGCACGGCATTTTCAAGCTCAAAATTTTAAAGTCATAAACAACAACGGAAGCACAGCAGAGCCACCGCTTGCTACTGTGGTTACGAGAGAACAATAGGAAGTCACGGGACAACAAAGCCGTGCCCAATCAGGCCAAGCGCCCAATCAAGCCACAAGCCACACTCTTCCCCTATAAAAGGACGCGCGGCGAGCCGCCTCGAGGCTTTGCAAGGGTCGGCTCTTTCGACTACCACTTGCAAGAGCTTGAGCTCCAGGTTCTTACTGCCTGCCTATCATGACAAACGGCGAGCAGATGAAGATCCTCGGCCTCCGCCTGCGCGACATTGTCTCCCCGCCGAGCCGTCTCCGGCTCGACGCGCGCTTCGACCCGCTTCTCGTCGGCCCACCAGGGCCAGAATCCGGTCCGATGCCACACCCGGCACCGAACACCAGAACGGCTAAGCCGGATCGCTCCTCCAAACAAAATTGCTCGAAGAGCACCAAGAAACATCTGTTTTCCATGAACCCTTCCAGGAGCTCCCGCGAGCCCGAGGAAACAGCTCGCAGCGCGAAGACAGGGTGCGCTTCGTTCTTCAGAATTTGTGGCTGTAGGAAAGATTGTTTATGTTGAGGTAGTTCGACTGCTCGGAGTCCGGACGTAAGCAAAGAAAACGCGCACACATTTGGGCGCAATGATTCCCAGAGAAGCCACCATCCAAGTGAGGATATGGCTACGGGAACATACACTCAGACTGGTACTCAGGCAGTCATGAGTACCGATGCAAGCCCTATGGTGAGCGCAGACTCCCCCGGCCCAAGCTTGCATTCGGGCATGGTACAAAACATCGTCGACACGCTGCACATGAACCGCTTCAGTGTCCTCCGCCGCCGGCGCGCACTGTCTGAAGTCGACTTTAATCCTCCTCAGGCTTCCGAGTCCGTCGATTCTGATGTACCTCAGGCTGAGGCAGGGACAATGGGATAACCTATTCGAAGACATGAAGTACCGACTCTTTGGGTCCTGTATGATAGAATGGCCGAGATGACTAGGCAAGTGGTGAGTGGTGATTGTGGCACCACAGGCCATGTAAAATTTATTTTTTGGATTTGGATATACGACGAATGATGTTCTGATTGGTGTTATACCACTGCATCATAACATGGCAGTGTCAGGTATTTTGTTTTCACATTTTCAACACCCTGTATGATCTGCTTGAAGCCGGCCTCACGAAGATGAAAGGAAGCGAAGAGTACCTAGCCTCGTCGTGAGATCAATTATTTGTAAACAAAGGTACTTACGAACTTAGAATTTCCTGCTCGAATTGCACGGCTCTCAGTAAACTTGGTGTTCCAATTACCAATGCACCACAATTAGCTTCACGGCCATGACCATCGGGACCAGGTCTGGGTCGTTGAGTGTAAGGTGGTCCGGTGCCTGTATCAGAAACTCATTTGTTGGCTGCAGGTCCGTGCGGAAAAATTGGCGGCATAGAACAGCATGGCCATGCCGCGTCAATGTTCTGCTCAGCGCAGACATACGCCTTGCATGTCTAATAAGTATACTCAGAAGTGATCCTTGTATCAAAGCAGATTTTGACATACTCGTTCTATGTTGATGACACCCCTCACATTATCACTGTGGCTGAGTGACTGATGATTTTAGTGGCCAGTTCACGAGGAAAGTCCTGGATATTGAATGAGCTGTTGGGCATGGAGTAAGACAAGTCAAAAAAAAATACCGGGAAGTTTACTGTATAAATTGCCATCGACATCAAAAAGGGTTGTGTAAATACTTCCTGTAGTGCGACAAAACACAAATTTAAGTAATCTTGCAACCATGGATGCTTCAGGACACTCCAGTGCCGATAACTTTGAGTTCACTAAGAACATTGACGGCCTGGACACGGTGTTCACTTTGCTCACGGCTGAGTTGCGTGACTGTTTTTGACAGATGAGTCGATTATTTGGAGCATCCAATTTGAGGTCTGATATTGAAAGAGAAGTTAACCTAATGAGCATATTCACAGACTATGTCCCATTCAGCAACAGGCAGTATGGGTAGTAAGTAAGCAGCAAGCAGTGATTGGCCTGCAGGTAAAGACGAAAAAGCGGTCCACCGTATTCTCAGGAATAACTACTTATTCGATTCTCGTTGACTTATCAGTGATGCTCGACGTGGGCGCCGAGCAAGTGCCGCGAAACGACGTGGATGGGAACTGTCTGACCTGAAGGGACTTGGCGCCGGTGCGCTCAACGGGCGTTTACTACTTATTGACCATGTCATCTGATTCCGGCTGTGCTAAAATGACACGAGATCGCCATAACTTTCTTCTTATAACACGTCGCGTCCTTTCTTCTACCCCTAATAGATCCGTTCATCACGACCTCAACACAGGCGAGAAAGCCTGACAGCGACGAGCGACGGCAACAACAACAACAACAACGAGCCCGGCTTGCGGACGAAATGTCTTTCGTCGACTCGTACGACGCTAGTCTAACGAGTGTGGAGGTCAGTGCCGGTCGTTGAGTCGGGCGTACGAAGGTAATGTGCTGACGACGTGTAATGTACCCAGTATCCTTGGCCTAAGCGCGTAACCCCGCTGGAGAGGATCGTGCTCTCCACGCGTGGCAACTTACAACGAATACTGAGGTCAGGCGCGTTTTTGCTCGTAGCGCCTCCCGCACGCTCACGGCAGTTCACCACGTAGTGCGTTTTTCGCCCGCCCTATCACCATCACCTCCGTCTTCGCCCAGACCACGCCGTACCTCGTCTTCAGGGGCGCTCGCGCCGTCGCCGACGAAGCCGACCGACGCAAAAACGCCAGGTGCATCTCGTATGTGCCGGCCGGTCGGTCTGCGTCGCGACAAGCGCCGTGACGATCACGAACGCGCGCTGCGCGAAGCTGTTCCTGCAGGAAGGCTACGCGATCGGGCAGATATTCCGCAAGATGGGCGTCGTGCCCGCGTTCGAGCTGCTCGACGTAGGGCTCGTCGGCGACAGCGAGAAGAGCAATAAACTATGGCGTCGCTATACGCTGAAGATCGAGGGCTTCGCGGCGGACATTGTCGAAGTCTTCCCGGACAGAGAGATGTTCACACGCGCGGAGGAGTGGCTCGCTGAGCCGCAATTGCTCAGCGTCCCTATTGAGGACGCGTCCGCGTCGTGTACGCCTGGGCTGTCTCCAACCGAAACCCTCGTGCACCCCGACGAAATCCCAGATGTTCTCGTCGCGCCCCCGACTCCAGCTGAATGTGTGAAGGAAACATGGGCGGACTCGTCGAACGGAATGCTGCGCTTCATGGCCGTGTTCATTGCTGTCATGCTACTGCTCAATGTTCCGAGGGACGGAGAAACGATGCCGCAGGCTGCGGGATCGCTGTTTGCCCGGATTGCGCGGTTGTTGGACATTACGGTGCATGGAGCAGGTGAGGAGACCTGAGGGGCTTGTCGCGCTGGACTTTTTCTTTCTTTTCTCTCTCTCTTTGTTTTACGTCAGCTTGGTCTAACTCTACTATCGCCGCTGTAAAATAATTGCTTCTTGTTGAGCGATGTCCAAGAATCATATGATTTTCTAGACGGGACGCGTCGAAAACTTGAAACTCAGAACCGTGTGAAAAAAACGCGTCGACGCGTATTGAGACGCGTCTCAATACGCGTCTCCGCAAGTCCCAACACTGCATTCCTCCTTTCCCTCTCCCATGTATTAATTATGCCTGTCCCAACTTCAACCACTCTTTCTCTTTCACGTCGCTCATCTGTTAATTCTCCAAAATATGTCATTAGTCCCCGTCCGCTGAAGGTTTCGACCGTGTACACTGTGCGTGCCTCTTCTCGGCCTGCCCTTCCTAGTATTGCTAATGACTTACCGCCATCGTACAACAGAACTGTATTCTTCCTACTGAAATTCTCGAAAATGTTGTATTCTATGCATTCAATTCCGACCGCTGCTTTTCCTCTATCTCTGGCTTCGCCTCCGCTTCGTATGCTTTCCGTCAAATCGCTCTTCGCTGCGCGTGTGCGCACCTGCGTATATGCTCTCCAAAACGCTGGTCGAATGGGATTCCAAAGTTTAGTGATCTCGCTAGATGGGTAAGGTATGTACCTACATAGCCTCTTGCTCGTGTATCGTTCATTTGTAACTGGCTGTATGCGCATCAGGTCCCTGAGCGGCGCGGCCCAAGCATTCGCCGTCCCCGCCGCAATCAACCTGCAGTCCTTCCGGCTCCTTCGCACCGTGCACGTCACCTTCATAACACAGACCATCGCCAACCTGCACCGCACCGTCATCCCGCTCCTCGACGCGCTCCCCGCGACGGTCGCCGAGCTCAGCCTCACGGACCTCCCGGACATCAGCGTGCGCGTGCTCTGCGCGGTCGCGCAGAAGTTCCGTGCGCTGCGCAGCCTCGAGCTGAGCTGCACGGAGCGCCTCGACACCGCGTGCTGCTGGTCGTGCTTCGAGGAGAGCGCGAGCTGCGTGTGGCACTCCCCGATCCCCGACGTGTTCGGGAGCGTGCAGGAGATGACGGTGAGGCATGCGCGCATATACTCACGCCGCCGCGCTCTTGTCCTGCGTCCTCACCCGTATCTTCTTTCTCGATCCTCTGGTTTTGCTAGATGACACTCAAGGACGTCCTCCACCCGCTCGTCAAGCTCGAGCACCTGCACCTCGGCTTCTTCCTCTCGCAGGAGGACCTCTTCTACGAGCACGTCGCGCACGCGCTGTCCGAGGACGCGGACGAGGGCGCCGGGAAGCCATTCGGGCCCGAGTGGTGCATCCCGTGCTTCGAGCAGCACGCGCGCGGCGTGCGCCTCGCGGAGCTGCAGGCGGGCCTCGTGCTCGCGCAGACGCTCCGCGCGCTGCGCACGCTCTCGTGGGGCTCGTTCTTCGGGCGCCAGCACCAGGAGATGAAGACCCGCCGCACGAACATCTGGGTGTGCAGGAAGGACGGGAAGATCAAGGTGCGCCGCAAGCCGTGGTGAGGGCTCTGCGCTCGGCTTCGGGGGCCGCTTTCTCTTTCTCTCTTTATCGGACGACTGCTTTCTTCACTCAACTCTGTCTCCACGCAATACTCGCTCTCTTTGCTACTGTTCCCGCTGGATCTCTGTCGACTTTACATTTCGCAAAAGACCGTCTGTCAACTCCGATATCCGCTCTGACATGCTCTACGTATCATTATTCTGCTGATGTTGTCCGAACCACGTGCATATTCTCTGCTTTTATTTCCGTACTCTACTTTCTTCGCACGTACTCACCAGTGTTGTCTGTCAAACTTATTTGTAATTTATCGCTAGAAATAGTTCACTAGCCGTAGACAATCCCCGCATACGCATAATGAAACGATGTAATCATTGCTGCCTAACATCGCGATCGGTTTTACTCATGAAATAGCTTACGGACATATGATCCGCGAAGGAAAAAGTATTTGAACACACCATGATCGACGCCGCTGCCTAACAGAATTTCTGAAGCCAAACCTATCTCATGGCTAAACGAAAGCCCTCAGAGATATATTCGACGAGTTCTGACGATGAAGACGAATATCTAGAGTCCCCGAGAAAGGTGCGCAACGCATTGCGTTTTCCACCTCACGTCCTTTCTAACCACCCATGATAGAGAAGGAATACGACAACACAAACTGCCCGCAAGGCGAAGCGCAGGAAGGGGAACAGCGGATACGATGTGCAGACCGGTAAAAGAGGACGGCGCGACGGGTCCGCTGCTTCCATCGACGCAGAATCCCAGGCGGAGCTGTGGACGCCGTTGTCTGCACTGGAGGCGCAGCTGGGCCCGCAGAGCTTCGAGGAGGTCATACAGGAGTCGCTGGCCGCCCTGCTCGAGGCGAGGGAGACGTATCTCAGGGGAACGGCGGAGGTCAATCAGCTGGTGTGCATGAACGCGTTGGCTTTCTTTAATCGCTTGATTGACTAGGTTTCGTTGCATACTTAGGGCCAGAAACTGCGTCCCTCTTACGGTGTCGGAGGCAGGCAGCCTGCTGCCGCAGCTGCTGGAGCAGGCAGGCAGCTCAGAAAATATCTGTCCAATGCACCGCAACCTTCTGATACGGAAGCTCAAACTGGACAATGTGTGTGTTAGGTAATCGCGACAGAGGTCGTAGCATCGGCTAACGGCATTGCAGCACAGACGCGAGCGCTCGCTCGCCGCGCCGCGCCTAACCCCGACTGTCCCCGCAACGCTAAGCGCGCCCGACCCCCCGCGCACTAAACCCGCCCCCGGATAAGGCCGTCCTCGACGCGCTGCTGTCCATCCGCACCACGCCGTACGCGAGCTCGCTGGCGGCTCGCGTACACGGACACAGCTCGCAGCCGCACGGCGGGTACCTGCACCGGGACTGGGAGGCGCAGGCGCCGTGGATGGACCTGATGGACGACATACACGAGCACCACGCGCTCGCTCAGTAAGCTGCTCGTTTCAGATAGTCAACGCCTGACAGAAGGTTTACCGAAAGTGTAGCCCGGAGAGGGAGCAGGCCAGCAGACCGTCCGCGCCTATTGACTACCAGGCGCTCCACCCGTCGCATCTCCAACAAGTGCACGACCTTCTTTCTCGGACATTTTGGCCTGGGGTCGATGGTCAGGATATCTATAAAACTTATGTATAATGCGATCCTGATTTTTTGCTTTACTGTCTCAGTCAGCGACTCCCTCCAGTACTCCCCTGAGCAGTGCACGGTTGTCGCAACGTACCGACGCCTCGTCGTCGGCGTAGCGCTCCTGAGCTCGCCTCAAGAGACTTACATCACGTACCTGGCTGTCCGGGCAGGCTGGGAAAGCTCGCAGATCGCAACGTACGGTTGATTGCGTGCAGAAAATCATCTTCTCATTCTTTCTTATTCCTCCTGCAGGAAGATGCTTCACACTCTCATCACGCGCAACCCGGGGAGAGACATCCTCCTCCACGTTTCGGCGAACAACCCAGCTATGGTACATCATGTCCCGTCTCACTGCCTTAAAAAAGTACTCACTTGGTTTCATGCAGCTGCTGTACAACCGCTTTGGCTTCAAGGCGGAAGAATTCATCGTCGGATTCTATGAAGATTACCTGGACCGTCAGTCTCGCGCCAGCAAGAATGCATTTAGACTGCGCCTGCGCTGTTAGTCCGCTCCTTGTCCTCTACTAGTTCGTTTCTATTGGGAAATGCATTATCAGGAGGATGGAAATTCTTCACTCGAGCCGAACGCCCCTGCGGGTGAACAACGCTAAAGTCGACGAATGATTTTGCGTGTTAATCAAGCACCTTCTGCTGGTGTAGAGTTCCCAGAGGACGGTTCACGCAGCCGGACGCGAGACTTGAGTCGCCTCGAGCTCGGACGGTAACTAGACTCAAGCAGCAACCGAGTCCTTCAGAAACGACTGGTGGATGTTAGTTGACTTCTAAGAAAGTATTGGTTCCAAATAACTGATTATAATGCTTATGCTATCTCCACTTTATACATAGGTAGAGCATAATATGCGATAAGTCGGTACATCCTTTGTCTTTTGGGTTCAACAGTCTTTGCGTCAACAGAAAACAGGGGTGAGGCTACAAGAGGCAATTGCGGATTGCGAAAGAGTCATCAAATACAGTTCCAGCCATTGTACAAAAGCACCGAGAAACATGTCCATGAGGAAGGCAGATCAGACACAACAGGCAGAGTGGAGAGCAGTCAATGAAGAGCAGCAGCAATGTGAAGGGAAAGAAGTGCGGTCCGTCAATGATGAGAAGGCGAGCCGATAAGCGGAGTCCCATGAGAAGTCAGGAAGTCAAGTTCGTCATCCGAGGTCGAGGAGATTTGGATGGGCTGGTCGAGAATTTTCATTTTGAGCGTTGGCCTTTGATATTTCGGTTTCTGATTTATTTTATTTGCGATGTTGGAAGAAGAGGAAGGAAGGGTCCCGGCGCCACGCTTGCGAGCTCCCGCCGCGCTTGCGACCTGGCGTTTGTGGCCTGTGACAGCCTGCTTCGCGCCGCGCGTGCGCGCCGACGTCTTCGTGCCCTTCAGTTTCTTGGCTTTGATGACTATGGATGCGGATTCAGATGAACCTGAAATATCGGACGCCACGAACAGACCTGCGAAGTGCTGGTCGTCTTCTACCCTGACATGAGTATTAGGAAGACATGTAAGGCAATAAGAAACAAACCATCGAGCCCGAGAATAGAGAACATATCCCGTAACTCGTCTCCGTCGGAGCTCGAGGGTGATAAGATAGGTGCTGCAGCGGGTGACGAGGGAGGGGCTAATGTTAGAGACTCTGCTGGGATCTCCGAGTCGTTCGATTTGTCCGATTTGTCCGACTGCAGGCAAGCCTGTCTGAACAGTTTGCTTGACCGTCACAGACGCGGAGAAATCGAGATCAGATGAGAAAATACTGTCCTGAGACTAGATGAACTGTCATGCGTCGACGCGTTTTCTGCTGAGCGGTGGACGGAATGGGGGCTTGCGAAATGCTGTCAAAGGGCTTGGTTGATGAAATTATTGAATCCGGAAGAGTGAGTCGTCAGCACTGCAGGAAGGCTTGTGTGACGCCCTCCTGAACCGGCTTGTGCTCGAGGAGTCGGATCGTCGATCATTGGCGCGTCCGGACTGTTCGACAGACTAGACTAGACTAACAATATTACGTAGCGAAAGAGGAAGTCGAGGGGTAGCATCGATATTTCTCGCAGGACCAGGTGTCGGAGGTGGAGCATTTAGTACGGACGTCCGGTTTTTAGGCACGGGTGTAGAGCAGGCATCAGGTACAGCATTGAAAAATGAACTTTCTCGAACGAAGGGGACGGATGGTTCTGGATGTTTGGTATGCGATTTATGACCGGCTGCTTGCTTGAGCTGTGCGGGGACGAACCAATCTTGATTCTCTTTCTTTTGGCTAGTATGAGAGTTAGGGAGAGAGGGATGACGATGAATAGCAGGACTAGAGACATCAGACGTAGGAGAGACAGCTCGGGAGAAGGAACGCATAGTTGCTCGGCGGCGAAGGTCGGTACCGACGGAGCGCGTGCGGTTAAGCTTCTTGTTGTGATTCTTTTTGGCGGAACGATTCGAGTTTGGCGAGACAGGACGACTGTGGAAGGGCGAGGCAAGATCGTTGGGAGCCGGGGACATGGGCATATTAGCTCCGACAGCAGCAGGCTTTTGTGATTTGTTTTCTTTAAAGTTAGAGCTGGGGCGATGAGCAAGAACACGTTTAGCAGAGTGAGAGGTTGGAAGCGGGGAAAGGAAGTCGGATTCTTCGTTCCCAGCTGCTTCGTCTTGCTTAGCTTGGGCAGCATCCTCGCGCGGAACGGGCGTCTTGAGCTGCGCAACCGTGCTCGTCAGATCCATGTCGACCGTACCCTCGTCGACGAGCATGTCCTGGTTATTGTGGCCTGGCTCCACGATCGTTTTGAGCGGCGTGCGCGTGCTCATCCGGGGCTTTTTTATTGGGCGCGCCTCCTCGTGTGGATCCCGAGGATCGACGGGAGAAGTGCCGACGCTGGCGGCCTTCGCAGAATCGGGTCCGGAGTGCGAACGCTTCAGGCTGCTGCGCGATCGCTTCATCATACGGCGCGACATTTCCTCGACAGAAAGGTCTGCGTCTTGTTCGCCCAGTTGCTTTAAGGGCGACGACGACGGAACTGGCCTCGTATGCGGATTTGAAAAGGAGCGCTGACGTCGTCTGGCCGAGTAGACAGCAAGAGGAGGGCGGCGAGATGACATCCTCGCTACCTGCACCTACAATGGCAGCAACAACGATGAGCTCGGAAATGAGAAGAAATTGGATGTTCGTGACGAGAAGTAAGAAGAGGCTGCGTGAAATCAGTAAAGGCGCGCGTCGGGAGCGCGATTCCCACGCCTGCATATAACCAGCTCAGAAAGCAGAGCGAGAGAATTCAAGGTATATTTCTATGTGTTGTAAAAAGGAGCGAAACAAGAAGGTCGAATATCTATCATGTCGATATCTATAATAAGTTCTATGAACAAGCTAGGCAATTAGGTCCAGGGAGTTCGGAGGCAAAAGAATGAGATGGGTAGCCGTCAAAATCCGACCTAGATAGTAAACACAGTAACGTTCAGAGTCTAATTAGCTGCTGTACGATGTCCATCGTATCGTCCAATTCATATAACATGTATAGATAATATGTCCCGTTCCGATTTTGGCAATCAAGCCTTCACAAGGATGGGATTCTGCATTCTCACCGCCTCGAGGTCGAGGGAGACCGTACGCCCATGCGAGTGGGAGATCGTCCCCCGCCGACGTGATCGCGACTTTCCGACAGGAGGAGATGCGAGTGGCATTGAGCTCGGCGGAGGCGATTCGCTTGAGAGCGGGGGAGACGGATACGAATCGGTTGGAGACCCTACATTCCGAAGAGGGAGAGGCGCGGACAGCATAGGCGGTGCAATCTTGATGTGAAGATTTGGGTTATGATGGGTATGCGAGTCTAAGTGCAAGTGCGGAGGTGCTGGTATGGGGGTAGAGTGTGCATGATCGTGCGCCGACGTCGGTGGTGCATATACTGCGCGCTCGATAGCAGAGGAGACCGAGATGGGATCTTCGCTCTCGGACAGCGCAGGTGAACTGTCCGAATGCATCATGTGATGCTCCGCTCTGGTGCTAGGCAGGATCATCTCTCGAGCAGCCTCAATGCGGCGAATTTTGTTCTCGCCCTTCTCGACATCGCCCTTGGCGTTGTTGTACATCCAGAGGCCAGCGAATGTCATACAGATGCCAAAGCCCTGCACCGGGTGCACAGACTGGCTGAACCACACAATGGCGATGCAAATGACAGCAACACGCTTGAAAAGTGATGCAATGGAGTATGTTACCGGCGACGTGGAGGACAAAATCACGAAAGCGATGATGTTCTGTGCGAAATGTACGGTTCCGTTGAGGATGAAATTATACGCAACACTATGAGGAGAGGCGTGTCCCTGAGTCGGATGCGACACGTGTTCCGAACTCGCCGTGAGAGCGGGGAGATCATAGTACAGCCACATGGGGATCATGAGCAGGAACGCCATGCTGGACGAATAAAATAATAAGTTAAGCTTGTCCAATTTATGTGAGGATCCTAGCGATGCTCCCGACTGTGTTGAAGGCATGACCTTCTTGAAGAAGATATTCGAAGAAACGAAAACAACGGCAGAGGCAAACGCGCAGAGTAACCCTAGTGCATTAGAAGCCGACACGTCGAAAGAACACACGAGCATGACGCCGAGAGTCAGAGGCAAAAGCGATATATACGTCTTCAACGAGTACTTGACGCCAAAAAGCATCGCATAAGCAACGACAGTGAATAAGGGCGAAAGCGCCTTAAATCATTGCGTGTCAGAAGAAAGGCCGAACGGAATAAATTGATCAAGCCTACCTTTATGGTATGGACCGTGCTGACCGGGATACGCGAAATGGCCATACTCGAGAACATATGCCCACCTACTTGGAAAACACCCATAGGTACTGTGCTTTGTAGGATGGCGCGCGTCGGTCTGCGCAGCCTAGAGAAACGCACAATCGGACTAGTGAAAAGCAGGCAATACCCTGCGACGAAGCCGAACTGGACGAAAGTCAAGGTGACAGGATATCTAAACTGATTGAGGATAGCCTTGCCGGTGTTGGAGGACATCGCCGACGTCGCGTACCATACTGCGCAGAGCAAGCAGAACTTGAGCATCGAGGGAGGTGCATTAGGCGAAGTAAGTCCGCGTCGTTGAGGTGCTTCGAAAAGCTGTAACTTCTGCCACAGCGACGACGGTTTTGATGTGCGTGAGAAGTCGTTCTCGTCTGCGCACGAGCCAAAGCCGGCCAGCCAGCTCGATCCGAACCTCTTCTTGTCTTCAAAGATGCCCCATCCGCCATTCCTCTGCTGAGCATGCCCATTGCCGTTTTGCGTCCATACATTCTCGGTGAGACCGTTGCCGCGATTATGATCCACGCGCTCATGCAAAGAAGGCCTGTGCCTCGTCGGACTCGACGAGTCGTCCATTTTGAAGGAGGCAGGCGAAGTATATGCTATCGTAGGCGAGTGACAAGTGCCAGCTGCTCGCGGATAGATACAATGTGGACAGAGGTAAACCAAAGTCGAGGGAATGTTTCAGCGTGACGGTGCGACTGCGGCGCTTGATCAGCTTCTATGAAAGATAAGCACCACAAGCCTTGTGCTTTCGCGGGAACACCAATAAAGCGAGTTTCCATCCTGTCTCAAATTCAAAAAAAAAAATACAGATAATTCATACACCATTTTGCGTGCGTTCAGAAGAGCACTTCTTTTTTTCAGGTAGGTCCAATTGAATTGTGGACGCAGGGACAAAGTCAAACCGAGACACGTTCGAAGACAATCATCACGTGTCCTGTTTTGGCAACCGTATCCTTCTTTACGACCACGATGAGCTTGAAGCTGAAGCCAACGAACGCGTCCTCTCCCCGCGCCGCTTTCTCGTGGGACAATCTACCGACATCCCCGTCCGTGTCTTCTCCCTCCGAACCTCCTTCGTCGCCCCCGACACAATGGCTAGACGCGAAACACATGAAGATCTTCGGCGCGGAGCCCTTGAGGCCCGAATTCGGCATTGTCGTGTGCAAGGAATGCGACAAGCCGGTGCTGAAGAACGTTATTGTTGAGCACATAGGTAAGTCCGCATGAACATTTGTACTCATATAAACCATTTTGACGCGTGTGCTTGGACCGACAGAGAGGTGCAGGACCATTCGTAGCGGTGGCAAGAAGGGTGTGAAAGCCGATGGTTAGCCACTAAACATATCTTGCGCAATTCTGTACTAAACTAAGATCAGACACTAAGAAAGGAAAGAAGCGTAAGGCGGATGAAGAGGAAGGTCTGGAGGATGAGAGTCCGACTAAGAAGAAAAAGCCAGCAACGAAGATTACGAAGGGTCGGTTGAAGGGACCCATCGACCTCGACAGGCAGTGCGGTGTCATCAATGACAAGAACCTGCCGTGTTCTCGCGCTTTAACATGCAAATCCCACTCGATGGGTGCAAAGCGTGCAGTCCAGGGCCGCTCGAAGCTGTACGACGACCTCCTGAACGAGTTCAACAAGGAGCGCAATCCGAACTATGTTGAACCTGTCAAACGCCAGACGAAGGCCGAGCGCAAGGAGAAGAAGGAGAAGGAGAAGGCCGAGAAAAAGAGACTAGCGGGTGAGGCCGCTGCAGCTGCAGCTGCAGCGAAACAGGCTTCTGGTGGGACAGTGAAGAAAGGCAAGAAGTCCGCCGCTACCGGGGCGAGGGGAGGAAGTGCGGCTCAGGACGAGGCGGAGGATGAGAATATGGACGACGTGGACTCGGAGGCAGAACTCGATTCGATGGTAAAAGCGGTGCGCAGCGCTCAATCGGCGGGTGTGATTGGTGTGCCGCTTGCCATACCTTGCGATACTGGGACCTGGTTCGTCGCTCGAAGGGAGAGGTTACGAAATTGCAAGGATTTGCTCGCGAACGCACTCATGCCAAGAGTAATGATGTCCGGTGGTGTTCCTGCAAGGGTACCCTCGTAAATCTCATTCAGTGAGCGCTTCGGTCCCTGTCCTTTCTAAACTTCTATAGCTGATAGTAAGCAATATCCAGCATTGAAGCTTATCACGACTTCCTCACAGTTTTACTGCACATGTACATTTTTCACCTCTCACGTTGAATTTCTTGATGATTTCTGTATATACCACGTATGTATTTGTATCGTATTAACCAACCGCGATCCTACCTTGTACACTTTACCTCCTGCATTTTTTACATGACTCTGATATGTTCTTTTATGGAAGGCGAGTGACCCCGTCAGAGCCACTTGCGAGCCACAATGGATTGATCGAGACTATTACGTCTGAAACCAAACGGTGGAAGCACTCCTAGATATTCATAGCACCTATAATAACTTTTGGTCTCTGGAACATAGAAGGGGAGTACAATCTTTGGGAGCACACCGGACTACCCGAGGAGATCCAAGTACCAGTGCTCTATGTTCATGTTTACACCTAACTCATTATACTTCATTACATAGTCTTGGCCAAATATCGGCTCTTGCAGTTTGCCGCGACTCCAGTTTTACAGAAGGTTATGGTCCCTGCACTGGTAGCTCGGATACGTTATAGTGCAGCTTGAATCCAGTGTAGCGCAGATTTCTAGGTTGTTGCGGTGTCGTACGCGGTGCTGTCAAGGATAGCAGAACGACATAATGAATTTCGGTCAGCAAAAAAACAAAGCAAGCAATTCAAATATCAAAGAGTGGGGAGTCCCTTTTCAGTACATATCGAATTCAGAACAATTCCACAAACACTTTAGGAGAGACACTGCGTGCTTCAAGCTCTCATACTGTACAGCGTCTTCCCATAGTACGCGAGCGTCAGCGCCGACGTCGCGGTCAGCGTGGCCGGGACAGGCCCCTTTGCAACACGCGGAGCGGAGGAGAGGAACAAGAGTGCAGACGCGCCTAGAAGGATATAAATTGATGTGCGAACTCAGAAAGTGTACGACTTACCGAGAGCGGCCTCCAACCCGTTGGCCGTGCCCTTGCGCACCCTATCCGCGCTCCAGAGGTAGAGTAAGCCGACGCTGTTAGACGAATAAAATCAGGGACATGAAATACTAGTGTTGTCGCTGACTCACCTCACGCCTGCGACTATGGATGGGATCGAGCGGGTCTTCACGAATCCGGTGATGCCCCCAACAAGGCAAAGAGAGCCCATAACATATGCTGGATACGCAGACTGCCAACACTTCAGCAAACTCATTTTTAAAGGGGGAAAGAACGCCTACCATCGTTGTGAGAGTAGGATGAAGAGCGTGAGGTCGTGGTCGCTGTGGTCCCACGAGACTCGGCGATCGGCACGCTTTTGGGCAGGCGCCTGTACGTAGCGTATATTCTCTACCTTGTCGTCGTCGTCGTCTTCATTGTCAACTAGTCGCAGTTCCGGACGTTTCTTTTGAGCCGCCGCATACAGCCAACCCGCCCTGCACGCGTCCATTATCATTATTTTCAACAGTTATCGATCTCATCTACATATGGCCGGATACTTCTCTAACCACTCTCAATCACGTTTCCTCGCCAATTCGAGTGCAGGCCACAATACGTCAAGCTCAACGACCGCGACCATGACCGCGACAACGACAACGACGACCAACTCCTCCACAGCCCGTCCTCGCGCACCCTCTTCGCGCCACTTTTCGACGTCTGTCTCGACCGGCTCATCGGGTGATGAGAAGTCTGTCAAAGAGATGTTGGCGGGAAACGGTGCAAGCAACGGCGTCGGCGCGACGACCGTGCATCCGTTGCGAAATACGTGCGTCTTTCCATGACATTTGGCCCTTTCTGCGCTAATGCCTCAATGTTCTCCCCCGAAGATAGGTGGGTCTTCTGGTTTCGACAGCAGCGAGCACCAGGAAACAAAACCGTGAACTACGAGGAGGGCATTAAGAAAATCTCTACCTTCGGTTCTGTATGTTTGGGAATAACATTATCTTTGTTGCGATATTAACTCTGTTGTGTATGCGAAGGTTGAATCCTTTTGGTCGCTTTGGACGCACCTCAACCCGCCGTCGACACTCCAGCCCACAACAGACTACCTTCTCTTTCATTCAGGTGTGCGCCGACCCGTATGGGAAGACCCGCTGAACATAGAAGGCGGCAAGTGGATTATCCGCTTCAAAAAGGGGGTTGCCGACCGTCTGTGGGAGGAGATCGTCATGGCTATCGTGGGCGACCAGTTCGACGATTGCGGGCCGAACGCAGACGTCGGCAGCTGGAGGGGTGGGACGGGAGAAAGCGGAGGGAGTGGAAACGCAAATGGCACCACGGCCGCTAGTAACGACCCGGAAATCTGTGGTTGTACGTTAAGTGTGCGTCAGCACGAGGATATATTGAGTGTATGGAACAAGCATGTATTGGACTCAAGGGCGAATCAAAAAGTCAAGTGAGTCTTTGCCTTCTTTTTTTTAGGATTCTTTCTTTATCTACTCTTCAATTTCCTAACGGTACACTTCAGGGACACTATTAAAAAAGTTCTGGACCTACCACCAAATACTGTAATAGAATACAAATCAAATAACGGTCTGGTTCCATCTTGCCTTACTCTACTTCTTTTCTGACTTTTCCCATTTACCCTTTGCCCCCTCTGAACCAGATTCAATGCAAGACAAATCGAGTTTCCGCAACCCGCAAGTTGACCGAGCCGATCGAATCGCGCTTCCGTGATATAGTGCGACTTAATTTTCTATCTTATCATATGTGACAACGACTAGGTGTCTTGTATTCCTAGGGTCTATGGCTACCGCACAATAATGAGACTTGGTTTTTTGGTTCCGCTTCGTGTCTTCTACCGCTCATTTCGAATGGATTGCTAGTCGTGCGATCAAGGGCGAAGCTGAGACGGTGGAAAAAAAGAACGTCCGCTTGCTAAACATTAACATCATCTTGTATCTCGTGCCTCTGACTTGGCTTGGTCCAGACTTTGACTTGTTTTTTTTTCGCCTTTGCTGCTGAACTCGACATAGATAGATGTTCAATCGCGGGAGTACAGAAGCGACAGAAGATGAAAGAGCTATTCCAGCTCTAGAATAGCGCTTTCCTATTATCCAGGTTAGCCGTGTTCTGTCTGCACGACGCGCCAATATGAAGGATGCGTCGCTGTGGTTTTAAAGGAGTACATTACTTCCAACGTTGATATAAGTCTAACTTTCGTCGTTCTTCCGTCGCCTCTCTCTTTTACTACTGCTTTCAAGCTATTCTCAAAGGTATTACGAAGACGATAACGACAACGACATCTATGACGGCTACGGACCTGCGAATGACAGCGGCGACTGCGACGACAACGACAACGACTCCGAGGAGGACGTCCGCTCTGGACGCTGTGATCCATCCTCCGGTCGGTGTCTCAAAGCATGTCTAACATGTATCCGGAGTCAATGACTTTGATAACTCTTATGTACCGCCCTTTTAGTTGTGTTCGTGTCGTTGCCTTAGCATCTAACTTCTATGTTGATAGGTTTGAAACCGCTCTGCTAGAGGTTATGGATGGGATCTAAACCATGTCCAATTAGAATTGGTCGACTCGGTCATAGCCCTCTTTACTGGAGGAAAGAACCTAGAGCTAGCCAAAAAATGGGCGGAGCAACGAGGGCCATAAGCAATGTCAAAAGAATCAGTGAATGTGCGGTTCAGATGTACTTCTGAAAGGCAGGGAACTGTAGTACTTCCGCGAAATGTGAGTGAGACTCAGCAAATAAAAGCGGAATACTATCCACTACTGAATCAATTATCGACCAGATTGTACAGCGTTTCCTGGACGTTGTCGTTTTCCTCTGGAAGTGTCAGCAAACCTATTTTCAGCTTAACCGAACTGACATGCATCAGATCACTTATGTGCCCTTATTCTAGTCTTACGAGCTTGAAATGCGGGCGCTTAGCGGCGGTAAGTAGGCTAAGCACTTGTAAATTCGATATGCATTAGCTCCCTGTGCACTTACGTGGTGTAACCACTTTGCAGCACCTTGTACGAGTTAAATAAGATATCTTAAGTAAATTTATGTTTTGCTGATGAGGTTTCCGATGCAGTGCAGCCCTGAGCCCGTCGTGCATTAACAATATGGCAGACATAGCAGACCTTTGCATCACTGCAAACCAGGCAATGCCTTGTCAGAAGCTGGGCGAGTACTTTCATGATCTAAAACTAAACATGTACTTCTGAATACTAAAAATTTCCATGTACATATAAAATATCGGAGTTCCTCATAGGCCAAAGTCTCCAATAAGGAATTCTTGATAGACTACGTAGATCCTCCTTCCCCTAGTGATGCACTAAATTCACCGAAGCATCTTAAGGACATATTGGTCCTGTGTCCCTGACTTCGGTTTTCTTGAATCTGTGAGAAGACTTCGATTAGACGCTCGCCGCTCGGTAACAAGCTCCGGACGAAGCCACACTTTCTCAACCACGGCCGCCAGCAGTATATGCCATATCAAGAGATAACAAGTTCGACATTCAAGACAATCCTCAGCCGAGAGCCGGAATCGGACTTCCGGACTTTATTGCCGATGGAAGATTTCTGTCTTCCGACACTTCCTTATGACGCGTTTCAAAGTGAGGAGACTCAAGACCTCAATGAGTCATAGCAAAAGGACACCTATTTATTTCGCACATTAGACATTCCGTGTGTCTGTGCGACAGTACAGTCTTTTTTTTTCTCCTGAGAAACTCAGAAGTGGCTACGGGAATGCCTGTGAATTCTGTGGCGGAGAATGTATTTGGCACCATAGGTGAGTCAGATAATGCTCCGGTCCCATTTTCTGTTTCTGTTTTTATAACACAAGAAATTTCGGATTTTAGGTACTGTATGCTGGTCGGGTCAAATTATACCTCAAATATGGAAAAGCTGGAAAGAAAAGGCTACGGAAGGCCTTTCACATTGGCTCATGTTCGTAAAAACCCGGTCTTATCATTTCTGAGACAGTGCCACTGAGCTTTCGTTGACTGGCGTGCGTAGGTTCATATGGGGGGTAGCTTCCGCATTTCTAGGCGTGTTTGCCATAGTGCAAAACCTCAACATACCCCTCATCGTACAGCCGCAGCTGTTTGGGTTTCTTTCAATCGTTTCTTGGTCGCAGGTGCAGTATCTATTTTGTCGTAGGTTACGTAGCTGAACTGATAATCCCCCCCCCCCCCCCCCTTGTTTATTTTTTATCCACAGTGTTTATATTACAATCAGAAGAGACCCTTACGTCAAACTATGGCTATCCTAATGACAACGCTCGTCGTTCTAGGGGGATTCGAAGCAGGCATGGTTTTTGCCGTCCGAGTGCGTTGTTGTGGCTTATTTCTGGTCCATCTGTGGACCACGATCGAAATAGGATAATGCTGATCAGCCCATTTCATTTGTCTCCCGGACTAGCCTGCTGTAAAGGACGGCAATGAGCGACCTGTGCAATTTTTTGGCGTGATGACTTCCATCTTACTCGCAATGGGACTTCTGTGAGTCGCCCCACGTTCGCTGCGTATTCATAATTAACACATCGTCTCAGACCCCAATTTTTTGAAATTTTCCGCTTCGGCGAGGTCAAAGGGATATCGCTACCATTCATGTCCATTGACTTCCTTGGCGGCATCTTCTCACTACTATCGCTTGTATTCAAAGAGAAGTTTGACGTGCTCGCCGGTGTGGCCTATAGCCTTGTTATTGTGATTTTCCTCGTTCTTATATCAGCCATGAGTGTCGTCAAAACTGACTTTATTCATTCTCTGCATATAGCTCATGGATGGCGCCGTTCTCATCCTCGCTGCCATTCTCAATCCGCGTGCCAAACGGAGACGGAGGCGACTTGCGCAAACGGAGACCGATCACGAATCACAGACCGCAAATACTGCCTCCGCTGACAATGCCGACTACCACGCCGCTTCGATTGTCGATTCTGGCGTTTCTTCAACGCGAATCTCGACCTCAGAAAGAGGGGAAATCTTGCACTTGGAGAAAAGAGAAACAATGCCTAATAGAGCGACAGGCGAGAAAGAGTCAGAATGAGATTTGATCAAAGCTCATGATAAAATTACGAACCTTACTCACGCACCGCATCTCACGCATGACGAGATAATCCAATGAATCCCCTATACATAGACAACACATGTCCTGACAATCTCTGGTCGACCCTGCCTGTATCGATAGACAAAACTTGTTGCTTCCGTGCAATATACTATGTAGATTGCAGATATGTATGTACCCTGATAAAATCAATACTAATACGATCGGCATAAAAGGAGATTGGCAATGCACAATTGGTGTAGTTGGAAGCCAGAATGGAGGATGGACTAGAATAAAAGGTTTGTGCGAATCAAGTCAAGCAAAGAGTTCATGGATGACCAGAGCTAATATACCCGGATCTCTCCCGACTATACAGTGTCCCTTCTCCAGGGGTTCGTCGTCCACTCGCATCTTCATCGCGAGAGCTGACGCTCATACTCTCCTCCGTCCCGAACTTCGAGTGCCCCAGCTCATCAGAGTCGAACAGCACCTCCTCCTCGGATTCTACCTCTTTGTCCACCGCGTTCGCTTTCCCAGCCATCCCTGCTCCGAGCGTGCTGAACCCATTATTGCCTGTCGATCCTGGCGTCCGAAACCGCCGACCGCGCCCGGGGGCGCTAACAAAATCTGCGAAGGAGGAAATTGAGGAGCCGGTGTTAGGCACTGGCGTTCTGATCGGTATGGAGGGATGGAGTTGCGGTGTAGACGCGACAGGCATGTGATAGAAGTCGTCTGCGACGTCCTCCTCGTCATCGCCGAGAACGCTCTCGGGAAATCGCGCGTTGCGGGCTGATCCATTGAGGGCAGCATATTGGGAGGGAGAGGTCGTTGTGGTGCGTGGGAGTGAGCGGTAAGACCCCTTGCGAAGATGGATGGCATATGAGTAGATGATAACAGCGAAGTATATCTAAAAAAGATGAGTTGATACGCGTATGGCAAAAATATAACCAAGCGAACGTACCTTCGCACACCATCCGGCAATGATTACAGCTGCAGCCGTACCCTTTTCCTGATTCCATATCTGCATCGCTGCTGCCGTGCGCTGTTCGTCTGTCATATTGTGACCAGATCCGCCCCGCATGAGTTGTTCCTGCGCCGCAGAATTCGCCTGACGACGCCCATCGTGTGGCGTATATATCCACCATATGACTGCAAAGAAAACCGTCCAGGCCGTAGACAGAATATGGTCCGCGAAGAAGAGATGGGCGAAATAAAGAGTACGCCGAGGGTCTTCCTGTTCGTAATTGCTTGGGTATTATATCAAAGCAGTCGACGATAAACAAACAGCGTACCTCCGTAACAGCCTTAAGGGCCCACCCGAATGCGACCAGCGTCACTACGGAGTAGACATACATGCTAACCTGCGCGAACGAGCCGCCAGTGAAGACTGCGATGAGCCCGTACACGCCTGCCACCTTGTTGAGTAGCTGGCAAAGAAAAATAAGGTCGGTAATATACTGCGAGTATTGTAGAAAAACATACAGCGAAAAGCAAAGCTATTGTTACGCCAAGTTTGATATCGATAAAGCCGATAAATGAGTTCAGCGGCCTTGGCCGCCATTGCTGTTTGAGAGTAAGCTTCATAGTGCTCGTCATTCACCAGTTCATAGGCAATAGCGGTAGAAAAAAAAAAGAGGATTCGCGCAGAATATATCAGAGCAAGGATCTAAGGAGTGACTAGGAAGAGTTCAAGAGAATTAGATCTGACGGTGTGCCCGGAGGCTGAGTACTGCGTGCTGACTCTGCTGAGCAGACGTCCACTCTCGACGTTTGGGGGGCGGTAACGCGCAGTGGGTCTTGTGATCGTGCGAAAAAAAGCACCTTGCTTTCACTCAGATTTCACTGTCTCCCAACCATCCTCCCTTTTCTCTAGTTAAATGGCAAGCTTAGATGTACTTCCAGAGACAAATGAAGATTACGGAACAATGACTTACTGGTTAGTCCCATGAGCGCCGTCCCTATTGAATCTCATATTAGTGATTGATTCAAATTTATAAAGGAATGAACGATACAGAAAGTAAAGTAGTACTAGTAAATCACTGGTTTTCTCTCAGTTAACCCAGTTGTTAAATATCAATTGCTCAGAGAAACAGACGAGACAGCATTTGACTGGTTCAAAACTTATAAAGACATAGAACATATAGTCAAACAAGTCATTCCAGACAAGTCTTCGAGGATACTAATGCTTGGGTGTGGAAACTCGAAACTCTCCGAAGAGGTGGTTATCTTGGCCAAGTCATTCCTGTATTACTGTCTAATTTCATACGCTACTCCAGATGTACGATGATGGATATCATAACATCGTCAATGTAGACGTACGCGTTATTATTTATCCCGTCTTACCTGCCACTTATGCATAATATTAATTCAGTATTCTTCAGTGGTCATTGAGCAAATGAAGGAAAGGCACCAAGAGTCAAGACCGTCAATGAAATGGCACGAAATGGATGTCCGCCAGCTGTCATTTGAGGACTCAACATTTGATGTCACAATAGATAAAGGTCTGCTCTCTTCTGTCCATGAAGGTCGGTTCCTCATTGTATGTAGGCACTATGGACGCTATGATGACATCAAAAGGAGACGTCTGGGTGAGTATTAGTTTCTCAATTTCCCCGGTCCCTTCGACCTATTGATACCATTTTTAAACAGGACCCTCCGGAACATGTCATCGACGCTTGTACCAAGGAGGTGAACGAAGTCATTCGGTGTGTTGAGTAAGATTTTTTGACACAATCGAATCTCATAAAGTCAAAACATGGCAATATAGAGTGTTGAAGAAAGGAAGTAGTGTCTTTTTGTACATTACCTTCGGTCAACCTCACTTTCGGAAAAGATTCCTGACGAGGCAGGATACGCGATTGGAGGTTCATGAACTGGGAGAAATGTTTCACTACTATGTGTATATTATGAAAACCTGACGATATGTATGCGCGTGAAATTTTGTGAGATATCGAGCTATTTCCAATGATCGTCTGACAAATAATTTATACAACTGTCGTTAGAACAAAAACTTCACGTTTTTGTAGAAATCTAGCAACGGGTTCTCCCCATTCCGGAGACGCGTTCTCTCCACATCCGCATAAGTCTCCATAAACTCCGCGTGTGTGAACACACTCGATTTACGCTCTCCCACAGGAATTCCGCTCGAAGACACCACGCCGTCTGAAGGAGATCGGCGGTTCTTTGGGTGGGACGAAAAGAATTCAGCACCAAGCGCATGCGGGGAGACAGTGTTCGATAAAGGCGTGGAACGCGGAAACGACGGCAGGGGAAGGTCTGTCGCCGTTGTACCATTGGATATCGGCGGCGGTGCTGGTCGAGAAATGACGTGTTCGTACATGTCACGCAACCGCTCGAAGTCCGTAGGGAAGAAGATATCGAAATACCCCTGACGAACGAAGAGTGATTCGCAAGGCACCATCTTGTTCTTGTACCGCGTCTGCACGACGGGCGCATTGTACCCCGGCACTGTTTCTGGCAGAGTCGCGAAATCTGATAGGACGAGGCGATGCAATGGGAAATAAGTTCGGAAGGTCCTGAGTAGTGAAAGGAGGCGGGTGGGGATGAATTCTGGTTGCGAGAGGTTGGGCGCGAAGGGAAGTTGTGTATACAATTTTCTCATCCGGTTAGACGAACGCAGAATAGCCGGTAGAGGAGGTGGATGTTGGAGTACGCGTCTCATGGCGAGGAATGAAGAGATCAAGGGATCAGTAACGCGGGTATAGTGGGTGAAGAAGTCTCCTGCATCATCAACGCTAACGAAGGCTTGATACGGTTCGAGCGTTTTCAAATCGTAGCGGATCATGTCATGGGCAAAATTATCCTGGTAACCAATCAGCTTATCATTCAATGTCAGTCTTCAAGTGGTGTCTCACTATGACTTCCATCATGACCATAAAGCATGGCGCAGGCTCCCGAGTTTGCCAACGGAAGATGCTCTTGTTCACGACCTCGACACATTCATGAACTGGACTCAGAGCCTTTCTTTGTTTTTCCGCGAGACTTTCACTAATCTCGATGATAGTATACCGCGTTCGTTCGTACACCTCAGGATGGCGCTCTTGAATGAAATTCAAGATATCCATGGCCAATGAACCGTTTCCTGCGCCTATCTCGTAGATTTTCAAATCTTCGTAAGGAAAGTACTTTAGAAGGTACTCGGAGACGAGGCATTGAGCGATAGCTTGCCCGTAATGCGGCTTTGTGTAGAAGAGATAAATACACAGCTTTTCAAGTGGATAAAAAGCAAAACGTACGCGAAACAACTCTGTTGGAGTATGGAAGATTTGCCGGCCAGGGCCATCTTCATCTTTGCCATAGTTCTCATATTTCTGAGCTACAACCTCCTGAAATTCACTCGAGTCGCGTATTTTTGAAAAATCGAGTTCCTCCTCCAAACCCGTGAAGATCGTCGCCTGCTTCGGAAAGTAACCGTAATGCGGGTTGTACAACGCGTCCTCGACGTAGTCGCGCACGAGCATCTTCACACACCGCGGAGGCTCTGTGCAGTTCTCTAGGTCGTTGGCGGTGACGAGCTTGTAATTGACATGCTCGCTGGTGGCCGCATCTGAATGGCTAAAGGAGTGCTCGGGTTTGCTGTTGTAGTCGATTTTGTCAGGACGCCTAGTTTTTAGCGGTGAAGAAGAGGCATAAGATCGTATTAAAGGGCAAAGCAGGCGCCTGGAAGGTACTTTCGAGGCCGCGAGCAGCAGTGGGGGTCGGACGGCCCAGAGCATGGGCTCCTTGAGGTCGGTAGCGCCGCAAGCAGCAGACGAATTTCGAAACACGCGTGCTCAATTCGGTAATGGATTGACAACCAGTGGCCGCATACACTTTGTGACAGTCGACCGCGACTATGGAGGCAACCGAAAGGCTCGTGCGCACATGGATGGCGTCTGGACGCGATGATGAACTTGCTAAGACGGTTTCAGGTATGTCTGATTGCGTCTCGTTATGAACTTCGGCGCCAAATCATGTTCTAGACGTATCATCCGGTCATTCCACCTTGCTCAATGTGGTGAAAGCATTGGGAGAGTACTTGACTTCAGAAGAGGACCTTTTGAGGACGAAGGGTGTGTGAAATCATTGGATCTAGTTTACCTCTGCTTTCCAACACTTTGTCCGCCGTTTCAGGGGTTGATTTCCTGTCTCAAGTCATCGAACGATGTCCTCCGGAAAGGATAAACCGACAAGCCAGTCAGTTATCTGCCTCTATAAATTTTGTAACAGACAGCTAATGATACTCTGGAAAAAAAGCGCGTGTTCTCGTCACCTTTTACTCGGGAAAACTGGAAGACCCTGAAATCATCATTCCTGCACTGAAGGGACTTGTTCCGCTTACTGCTCTTTCGACTTTCTCTGGTGTCGACGCCGTAGAAACTGTCAAGGCGTAAGCTAGTTCTAAAATTATTTTTATTGATATATGATTTTATTTCCTGTTTTGCTTTAGGCTCTTCTCCCATGTTGTAATAAAGGATCTTAACCAATCAACGCGCTATCTGGTATTCAAGACTCTGGATTCTCTTATGGCTCTCCATCGTGATGGTAATTATCTGGATTTGTTCAATTAATGGGGTTTGACACGTATAAAGCGTTAAAGGGCATGGGCAATGAATTTTTGACCGGATACACGAGTTTGGTCGACGGAGAGAAAGATCCTCGAAATCTCATGATCGCATTCTCGATAGATCGTGTGATCTGCATCGAGTTCGATATATCTCGACATGTCGAAGTATGTCTCCTTCCTTCTTAAAGGAGGCTTTTACTCAGGGGACGTACAGGAACTGTTCAACGTCATATTTTGCTATTTTCCGATCACTTTCAAACCCCCTGCTGATGACCCGTACGGAATAACACCCGAAGACCTCAAGCAGACGCTTCGGTGAATATTGGAACATCTAAAATGCACGTTAGCCGGAATGCTTACAATTTCTTCTAGATCATGTTTGAATTCCTCTCCTCTGTTTGGTCAGCTTGCAATTCCTCTATTCCTGGATAAACTGTTGGCGGGTTCTCCATCAACCAAGGTACCTGTAACACTGTAACGTTTTATTCCTATCCCCAATAACTCACTCTAATCGACACTATTAGAAAGACATCATCGTGACTATGGCTTCATGTATTCCAGTTTACGGAGCCTCTGTCGCGCGAACTTTCGCCAAAAAACTATGGAACTCTCTAAAATTAGAGGTAAATGCTTCAATTATATGCGGGAGCGGTCATTCTGATGCGTACCAGGTGTTTCAACCTGTCAACACAGAAATTGAGGGGGCAGCACTAAAATCCACGCAAGTTCTTATCCAAACTATCTACGGCACGGAAACGAAGGAATCATCGGATAAGTTGGAGGGACTAGTCAAGGAGATTTGCGAAGAGTGCTTGGAGCTGATGGGCGAACCCGAAAAAAGTCAAGCTGTACCGGCCAGTAAAGTGATCGCTGCATTGGTTGGAACAACTCGTAAGTCAATTCTTTACTCACCTGAATTCGCTAACATTTGTTAATAGCGGACATTACTCGGTTTGCTCTTTCGCAAGCAATCCCTCGTTTGATGAAGCTTTTCCGCGACCCTGGCGAACTGGTTCACCGACCTCAAATTCTGACTCTGCTTTGTGTCGTGGTCGGCGCCGTCGACACGAACCAGACTATACTTGTGGATGATTACGGCTTACAAGCTCAGCTTCTATCGTTTAAAGACGATATTTTGGGCGCATTCATTTCTGGGACGAAGGCTCCAACTAGTCTCGAAGCTGGTCTGGAGGGTCTCAGGAAACTTTCTCAGATGCAGGACGTACTTACTGAAGAAGAGCTCGTCTACGTTGTACACAACATCAATGAGATATTACAGACTAACGGTGAAGAAGCAGGGGATGCGAGGTAACAGTTTCTTCAAATTATAACTGCCTACTTATTGTTACTGAACTCTGCTATCCAGCGATGATGCACTTGACGTGTTGATTACCATTGCTGACAAGAATTCTAAAGTTGTCGAGGAATCTACGCTTCCTCTTCTTTTTACTTCGTTGCCTGATTCGCCTCCCGCACGCGATGCTCATGCGGATAGGGCAAAGTACTGGAGGACATTACGATGGCTGGCTCGCTTATGTGTCTCAGCACCACTCTTTGAGACGCTCGTCGTGCGCCTCTCGACGAAGTTGGACCTTGTCTGTGCTCCTAAAACGAGCTGCGGCGAAGCTCAAGATACTGAGACCCGGACAGCGTATGCGCATAGTATCCTGCGAACGTTGACCTCCGTCCTTGAACTCAAAGTCAATGCTAGGCACTCTGATGTCCCGAAGTACATCGATCGCTTGGTTCCACGGCTTTACAATCTCTTCATCTATTTATCTTCCGCGGAGACCAGCTATGGATTCATTGTTACAGACTCGAGACTGCTCAGCGTTGCCGGACAGGTCATCACTTTAGTTGTGCAGACAATACCTATTGAGTAAGTCGGGAAATATCTGATAAAACTTTATTCTTACGTTCCAACACTATCTCGCATTACAGACGACAGAAGAAATTGGCCCTGGACCTTCGCTCTGCTTATTTTGAAGGGAATGTGGCTCCGTTGGCCGTTGGCCACCAGGTAATACCCATCGACATCGTTTTCAAGCCGTTTGAAGTGAGTATGCGCACCAGCAAATCACTGTTAAATAATAATATATGTCACAGACATCCTCATCAAGCCTGCAACGAAATACCTGTATCGCTATTAACTGCTGCTGTGATAGCGTTCCATAAAGAAGTCTGTTATCTTTGAATGCTTTTAACTTGACGAAAGTTTATCTTATTTCCTGCTTTCGAGGTTCTTCTTCCGGAAATAGAGCTGAACGAATTTCTGAGTAACGTCCAGTCGTGGAGTTTACACGATGCAGACAATGATTTTCAGCGGCAAAGCGGCTTGTCACCTCGTCGCGTCCATTTTGAACAGAAACACAGACGGTGCGCGGCATTCATTCTATGAGTTGGGGTTTGACTCACACATAAGCCAGGGGTAGCCTTGTTCATCAGCAGTCAACTCGAAACAGTGTGGAAAAATGACATAGCAGATACAGCAAAGCCAAGTGAACAACGAAGGCAAACAATTGAAAGCTGGCTTTGGGTAAAACGTTGCCTTTTCTTAGTCTTTGGCCAATCGCATCTGACCGAGCTTAAATTTACAGATAGCCAAAGCACTCGTTGTTCTTAATCACGAAGCTGTATTAAATTCGTAGATCGCATATTTGAACTTTTTGATGACTCCGAAATTGGTTGGGATGCTGCTAGGGCAGTAGGCAAGATTGCCAGCGGCGGAGACACCGTGTTGACGAAGCAAAATCACGCTGTGATTCGTGTAAGTTTTTCGAATCGATTACTTTTTGAATTGAAACGCTAACTCGAAAGCTATAGATTTTGTATGCGCAGAGGTACTTTAAAGCCGTCCTTCCAAAAGTGATGGAAGGGTTGAAAGGGCCTGTTCGTAAGTGCTATTTATTATGTCAATCGCAAGTGCCCATGTTGAAACTTCTTTAGAAATGCCTAGGCAAAAGGCGAGCCTTGTCGCTCTCACCTCCTTGATCACGTCATTGCCCAAGACAACGTATATCAGTGACGTGCCGACGGTGATTATTTTGTCCATCATCTTCTGTACTTCACTTTCTTACTGCTAACACAGCTCATGCCATATCTAATTCGTGGCCTTGACTTGCCGGACATTGGAATACGCATAAATATTATCAACACTCTGTCGGCAGTTGCAGATAGCGGCGGCCAGGGTCCTACTCAGGAGCATGCGAATACTCTGGTTTCAGTCATGCTGAAAAACGCACTTCCTCAAGAGCTTACTTCAGTAGTACGTTTTTCCGCTCCTATCTGTGCCGTGTGGGACTTTCTCATCGCATCCGTGTTCAGAGCCTACGCGTGGCGGCCCTCAAATACCTGGCTATGCTCCCGGGCGTAGTGCGATATGATATTCTCCATCCTCACAAGGCTTCTGTCATCCGCGAGCTCGAAAAATCACTCGATGACGCCAAACGCGCGGTACGGAAAGAGGCCGTACGCGCGAGGACGTCTTGGTGAGTAGTAGTGTATTTTATTGTAATTGTCATGTATGCTAACATGTGCATGGACCCCAGGTTCCTATACCAGGGTTGATAGTCAGCCTGCAATTGCCGCGACAAAAACTGACAGTTAAATGTAACTTTACAATATCGTTATATCACTTAGAAAAGAGACGTGCGCACCAATGACCATGAACTACCGAGTACAACTCCAAAACGTTTACTTCAAAACTAAGGTAGCGCAGACTTATTTCGGCTCTTGCTGAAATTACGTTCGTGCGTTCATATGGAGGAAAATGCAGGTACACTAAGCATTTGGACGGAGTCCCTCGGTGCTCCTGTATAGCCCCTGGAAAGGGGACTGTCCCCGTAGGAAGGACGAAGGTTTGAAGGAGCAGTTACCAATTTCAAACAAAGGAAGCTGACAAAGCTCAGTGAGCGCGTCGCGTCACGGTTGGTGACTGCGTTCAGTCGCGTCCACCATCCTTGACCCACATCTCTCGTGCCCATTTTGTCAGCGTTCAAGTATAATGGAAACGAAAGTTACTATAAAGACTGAGGTACCGATTAACGCAAGTTCTCTCTTGTCTGCGCCTGAGGTCGAGATTAGCAACGACGAGAACAACGAGGATGACGAGGAACAGCTTGAAAAAGAGAATTCTTCGGAAGTGTCTGCAGGGGAGGATCTAAGAGTGAGCGTCATTTTCTGCGTGGTGCTGGTATCGTCCTGAACTCCCTGCTCCTGCGTATTTCAGGAAGATCTGGAAAGCGCTCTCTCCAATGATTTTCAGTTCAAGGGTAAATTCGCTTTTGGAGGCACTTTGCCAGCTGCACCGAACCCTGGTCTCCAAGTCGATTCGCTAGGGCTCATTGGACTCCCTCTCGGTGAAGATGACGCAAGAAAGCTTAAGGGTTTCGCATCACGAGCACCTTTTGGTCACGGAGAACGACTGGTTGTTGACACGAATGTACGAGATACATGGGAGGTTGAACCAGCGAGGATCACTTTCACAAATCCAGCGTGGAAAGATTTCATGGACGATGTTGTAAAAAATGTGTGCGCGGAGCTTGGCGTTGCTCCGGGCGCTTCCCCTCCGAAGTGTGAGCTGTATAAGCTGCTGCTCTACGAGGCAGGTTCCCAGTGAGCACTTACTTTCTGCTCTTTTAGTTCATCTCTGACAGACCTTGCTATTCTTGCCTCAGTTTTCTGCCGCATCAAGAGTGAGTAATTTTCATTGGGCTGTTTCGTATCTGCAGCAAATTAAGAATACTTTTGTTTACAGTACTGAGAAAGCCCCGGGCATGTTTGCGACTGTTATCATTGTCCTTCCCTCTTTTTACAACGGAGGACAAGTTCACGTCTCTCATGGCTCCCAGAAACAAGTTTTTGACTTTGCTTCATCTTCGGAGTCCACATATTCTCTGCTTACATGGTACGCCGACGTCATGCATGAAGTAAAGCCCATCACCGCTGGTCACCGTTTAGCATTGTCCTTTAATCTCATTCACACAGCACCTTCACTACCAGCCCCAGCTCCCTCTTCAATGAACACCGCCAAGAGTGAACTGAAGCACATACTGCACAAGTGGTCTAAGAAGGCTTATGCGGGTGCACCGCAGACTATCGCATACCTCCTTCAACACCAGTACAGTCAAGTCGACTTGGCTATGGGTGTGAATGCTCTGAAGGGTGTGGATGCATACCTGGTCGGCGCTTTACGCGAAGCTTCTGCAGAGGAAGGCATCGCTGTGGGCTTGGCAGAATTGGAGTGCCATATCATGGGTGATGCCGGCGAAGACTTTGGTATGGGCTACAGTTCAAAGCGAGCACGATACGACGACTATGATGATGAAGAGGATGAAGACATGTACAGCGATGACTACGATGACACACCGACTATGGGCGAGGAAACAGAAAGAAGTATGACAGTCTCTAATCTAGTGGACTTAAACGGCGTAAACTTGATTGGAAAGGGAACCATATCATTAGGAGAAGAAGAGCTCATTCCAAAAGATGCATTCGAGAATGAAGACCCCGATGATCAAGATTACGAGGGATACATGGGCAATGCAAGTTCACTTACAAAATCTACAGACACAAAAAAAATGACTGATTTGTCTTTTTCTAGTATCCTGGCAGTGTCGAGTATTGTAAGAGTCTAGACTCTTCTCGAATTTAAAATTTTTATAATCTGTCTTCTAGGGTATCATCGCACTGCTATCGTGCTGTATTTGAAAGCAAACGCGCAAAACATTCTTCTCGAGGCTGGTGGAATCACGTACGCCGTCGCGCAATTAAAGTCAAATAATCCTACACTTCCCACACCTCAAGATACCGCTTTCGCCAATTATATTGCTGACCACCTGTCTGTCCAGCACATAAACGCAGGGTATTATGTCGCTGATCTTGCTTTGCGGTGGAAGAATGCTCCTTTATGGTTCAAAGTCGCATGTAAATGCGGAGCGGACAAGAACCCTGATACTCTTGGAAAGGAGAGACTAACTGCAGCTTGGGCAGTGCTTGGATTCGAAGCAATACGTCCATTGTATGCTTTTTTTTTTTTGACCAACAAGTCGGTGTATACTAACGTATGGATAATGCGATAGGTTTGAACGGGCTATAGCGCAGTGCGAAACTCTTAAGAATCAAGTAGTGATGATCAACTCGTTTTCGTCCCGCGCTACGAGCACTCAAGATCAAGCAGTTGTCACAGTTTGGGCTAGCGAACAAACAACATTCGCGCTAGAGCATTTGAAACCTCCAACGAAGGAAGATGTTCCAATTTTCATCGGTGTCCTGAAATCCAAAGGGATGGCGTTTTTTGTTGAAACGTAAGTTTGATGCTTAGTATTTATGCCTGTCGCTTTGTGGACAAGATTGAAAGTACACATTGTATTGACAGGTTACAACCACAACTAGCAAAGTACGAGACAACTTACTCATTCCTGACGGAATTTGTCAAAGTGCTGCACGCCAATAAGACGAAACTATCTAATCCACCCTCTACGCAAGGTGCATTCAAACAATCCGTCATATATTGCTTGACAGCAGCTGTCGCACAATGGAAGCATAGTGTACGGTCGCAGTATGGATATATATATGGACCAGCTCATCATCGGGCAGAACACAGCTTGGGCCGTATAAAAGAGCTCGTAGCGCTTTGCGTCTCAACAGGCGAGATGGAACCCTGTGAAAAGCTTTTCTCGTCGTTGATACAGGACTCGACTGGTCTACAGACGAAGTACAAAGACATCTTCATCCCCTTGATTCCTGAGTTGCGTCGCATATTGAACTCACGTAACGTTGGACTCGATACGCGTCCCTTCGGCGACTTTTTCTGCTACCTAATTGAAACGTATCTGCACACCGTGCTGGGTGCGAAAGGCGCGCGAATGCGTCACAACGCAATACGCAAGCTCGGATGCGGCTGTTCTGAATGTCAAGCTCTCGACAGTTTTATTTTTTCTACGGAAGCAACGCACACATTCCGATACGTTCAGGCACGTCGAAAACACCTTGAGCAGCGGCTCAGCACCGCGTCAGACATCGCGACCTTCACGACGATACGTAGCGGCAGCCCACACGGACTGCAAGTTACTAAGCACAGCTGATATCGTCGCGGCGACTATCTGGGAAGAGAGGCAGAAGGCCGCGAGGAGATTCTTGACTAGTTTCGGCGGAGACGCAGTCGTCAAAGTTGCTGATGGGGACGCGGTACTCTGATGTCGTTAAATCTGTGACGGGTGAAAAGGCTTACGCTTGGGACAGCAAAACCCTTCCCTTCGTCTACGTCAATAGCTCAACCTACTACATCCACGATTGCGACCACAAGTGTAAAGACTGTCGATCTTATCGCGGACTCGCATTCTACCAGTCCAGTTCGTGCCCCGCTGGCTTCTTCGTCAAGCGCGCCCTTCGGCGGGGGAGTTGTCGCAGGCATTAAAAGGAAGAAATTGGGATTTGTTGACTTGACAAGTTCACCATGAATGCGGCTGCAAATTGATTACTCCTTTATATCGTGATATACATCTAATCTTCTGCTTTTGACTTAAGTAATGTCTACTTCACACTTTGTATAATTGTACATTTCTCATGCAATCAATGGACTGTTGTTCCATAAATTTCTACAGGGTATCAGAATTTAAGCAGACACGAGCATAAAAAAATAGTGTCAAGGACGAGTTTACAGTAAATCTCCGAGTAGAAATTCCTTCCGAGGGCGATCAAGATTGATGAACCGATATTCTATACATGCATTGATGAGATAGCAAGGGAGATGCAAGGGAGGGATGGAGTGAATCAAGAACCCCTAATGAAAATAGTGGCAAGGAAGAAAGAAAATCATGACCGTGCCATAATAGCTTGTGTTTTTGTGCCTGCATCGGCCAAAGCGAGCTCGAAAGCACGTAAATGTTCCTCCACAATCCCTCTAGCATCTACCCGTCTACTGCCGTTTGGCCGCGGAGGCGTACCAGGAGCAGAAGTGTCATCGTCTAGAAGACCTGCTTCCCACCGCTCGATCTTTATTCGACTCCTCTCCGCGCTATCCGACTCCGACCGCCATCCAACGAGTTTGTTCTTTAGTGCTCGAATCTTCCTCCCTGCATCCGCGCTGGCCGCGCCATTAACTTGAGCATGCTCCGAAATCGCGGTCAATGAAGTCGCCAACGATGTTGTTAAGGTTCGGACATGAACGAGGTGGGGGAGCATTTTGGTTACCGTTGGAGGGCCGGTGACCGGAGGAGGGGCGATGAACGAGTCCTTCATAGGTGAAGGCGAATCAGGCTCGTCGTCGAATGCGTCGTCGTCTCCGAGAAGAGGGTCATCCGGATTCATTTCCCAGTCATTTGAAGTGGGATGTTGATGATCTCGCGAATCCTCGTTCACGGTTTCCAGTGATTTGCCAACCGTCCGCGTCGCATCCATCAACCCTGCTTTGTCTGATAAACCATTTACCTCCTCCAAAGCATCCAGCCGTCCCAGCACCTCGTTCCCATTAACATCTCCAGCAATTTTCCTGAATTCCCGCTCGTATTCCAGCAGCTCTCTGACCTGACCTTCCCTATCCCTCACAGTTTCGTTGATATGTCTAATCACGTCCGAAGCGAACTTTTCGATAGACGGTTGAGACGATGAGTGGGCAGCGTCCGCATCTAGTTGTCGTAATTGCGCGAGGAACTTGTCGGTAGATTGCAAATCCTTGGAAAGAACGTCCATGGGATCCTGGACGGGCTGTTGCTTCGCCTGACGCTTACGGGGTGCTGCGCCTGACCCAAAGTGCGCTGCGAGATCGTCTACAGGTGGCTCGACCTCGAAAGATGGTACGCGAGCGTCCAATGCGACATCAGCATGTCCGTTGAGTTCTTGTGCAAGTGATTCTCCGTGGTCGCTGGGAAAGTCCGTCTGCTCGTCAATGCCTTCTGCGCCCTCGTCATACTCGATGCCGAACTCCTCCTGGAGCATCTTCGACCCTGCGCTCGGCTCTGGCATGAGGGCAACCGCGAGTTCGTGCGCAAGCGAGTGCATCCCAGGACCTGTATCATAGTCCATTGCTTGCGCCAGACTGGAACCTCCCCGCAGCGACGTTGTGGATTTGCGGCCTTTGACGCTGTGTCCCGACGTGCGGCGCGCACCAGACCGTGACGGAGCGAGAAAGCCCGTGTTTCCATTTGCATAAACGTCGTCGTCGTTCTCATAAGACATCTAGGAAGAGGAGGAGCGTGGACCAATTGACAACGAATGATTCAGAAGCCAATATAGGCTACGCGCCAGACGCGACTGGTGTGTAGTCAAGCGGTGGTAGTTACAGCCACCTGGCTCGTTTTGGCGACTGAGTCACCAAGGGGCCACGATCAAAAGAAAAGCAAAGAAATTCAGATAAATATGAAAAAAATCCATTGAATCATAGTAACATGGATGCTATCTAGCCTCCCAAACGACTTCGACTGGTAAGCGCAGATTTTCCTGATTTTTATCACGAGAGAGTGCGCCTGCGAAAGCAACGTGTGACGTCATCAAAGATACGATATCGGACTTCGTGACGAGTCCGTCTAGTTCCCCAAAGCGCGTGAAGAAAACATATCGCACGTTCTTTTGAATGGAATCAGTATACGCGGAAGAACGTAATCATGCGTAATAATCAGCCCACCATTTTCTGGAACATAGTGACAACCAGCTCCTGAGGAATTTCTTTCCGCAGCTGAATTGCGGCTTCATCGACTAGCTCAGACAAGTCAACGGTCAAGGCGTCCGCCATTCTTTTGACGAAGGTGTACACTTGACTAGATGAGGACTCTGGTGTGCTCGAAAGTAAAGGGTCTTTGAAGGAATGAGCATAAATAAAACAACCCCGAGTGAAAAGAATCACCAATCGTCGATTTCAGTCTCGACCTCGTGATATAACCAAGAAGTTCCTTGTCAGGCGCAACGACTGGGTAACCGTGATAATCATGCTCTTCCACTATGTGTGCTGCGAGGAAACTTCAGCATAATTGCAATCTCGATTTACCTAAGCAGTAACTTACACAGCTCCTGGAGAGTGCATCTATGGGCATTGATAGTGATAAGCCTTTCGGAGGGCACCATGATGTTGGCGGCAGTTTCACCATTATCCCTATACTCGATATAGGGAAGCCAGGGATACTGACGTAAAGCAATCCACGTCGTGTAGATACCTTCTCTGCCAAAAGCGTCCCCGACCCATTTCGAAACCATGACAGATATCATAATAGGGAGAACGTGAGACAACGCGCCTGTAAGCTGGACATTGCAGAAGTCAGCTTTTTCAACGAGACAAATGTGTGAATTTTACTTCAAACACGATGACAACGAGGGAGACTTAAAAACGTGAGTTAAATACTAAAATACTAAGCTTGCGTGTTCAGCGACAACGTACTAGTCATTCTTGTAACTCCACCAAGCATTGCGGATGCACCGATCACAGCGTAGAACCCAGGAGACACGCATTGTATGGTGGGGTCGGGCGGGCACGAGGAGAAAATCCACAACGCTGGGTACGCACGGTGTATACCCTGTCTATATGAGACTCAGGGTTGGCTCTCGATTTCTGCAATGCAGCATCCGGAACGGAGAACGCACACGAATAGCCCCACTGCTCGACCAAGGCAGGCACCTATTGCGATGGTCGGCAAGAATATCCCAGCAGGGACCTGGTTTGGTTCGTCAACATTGAGGAAGACAGACATCCTGTAGGTGCAGCCTCACCATCATGCCGAAACTCCATGCAGTGAGTCCGATTTTGATCGCGGCAGTAAGAACAAGAAGGAAGATACTCTCAACGAGAGCATTTGGGCTGCATAGCTCATCTTAAATGAGGAGTTCAATAGAGCTGAGGTTTGAAGCTTACTTGCACAGACCGTGATAATCTCCCTTGGAAGGATCGCAGTCCTGGAAGAGGTTCGCTACCAGCTCTGACGTCTGTACTCTACAGGTATATCCCATTAGAGTTACCCCCGTTCCTTGGAATATATCATAACTGACCTCAAAAACACGATCTGTAACAGTTCATTAAACTTCCACGAAATTTTCGATTCAACATAAGCACTCACCAAGTAGCTTATACAGCCTGTAATAGCCGTTGCACCAACAACTTCCAAGATTGGGTAATCACGAAGAATACTCCTTTGTCGATATACAGCAGCCATGACATTGAGCTTTATCAAGAGCGAACCGAGGACGCCCTATCCGAATATATGAATATCCTTGTTAATGGGATCAATATGAGAAGGGCAAAGGCATCTTACCCCAACGACGCTCAGAAATAGCCAGGGAACCTTTATCAAAGAATGAGCCCAACTCGATGCAACAGGAACGAAGAAGGCTCACAAGTTCGAATGCTCGCCAGGTGTCGCTGACACTTGTGACCTCGAAAAGCACCAATTTCGAGGTCCCAAATGGATCGATGTACTGCAGAGATACTGCAGCGATGACGGACGTGACAAAGCCTCGCCACATGACGTCGGTGTCGTTGGCGAACGTGTCGAGTTCTTCAAGGCCAAACAGGACGCCGCCAAGGGGACTTCCAAAAGCCACACTGATCCCGGCTGCCGCAGCAGAGGCGAGAAGGCGCCGCTTTTGCGCTGCTCATGGGCCTAATTTTAGGTGATAGTTCGCTCGAGAAGCTGAGCGCCCCACCTTCATTCGGGAGGTGCTTCCTAAAGACCTTCGAGACCAAGAACGCCATGCAACACGATACATGAACTAGTGGACCCTGCATAAATCATTTGAGAAAGTGAACGAAGAAACTACTAAACGAGCAAAGCGTTCACTTCTTTTCCCAGAAAAAGTCCGGAGGCAACGGCGAGAACCAGGCCGAGGGACTTGATGAGAAGCGTCCAGGGACCAAGAAATTCGTCGAATACGTATCCGCCTAGGATCTGAACAAATCTTTAGTTGGGTTTTTGGGCCATTGACGCAATATTGCGTACAGCTTTTATTTCTGGGACTGCACGAGAAAGTAAGTGATTGTCACGGTACCATAGTCAGAAATTGCGAACTTACTCCCGGTGTGAAATGCACTTCAGGCGCAAAAAGTTATATATTAGGGGAAACAGTAGAAAGTAGAATTATCACTTACTAAGGTGCATAGGTCAGTACTAGGAGTGCAGCGCTACTAGAAAATGCTACCTGCGAAACCGATTTCTGAATGTATGTTAAAGCGAGAGGATAATTTATAGCACTGACTGCAAGAGTTATATAGATGAAAGCATGTAATAGTGATTGCCCGAGAATGGACCTCACTCCAAACCACTGGCTCCAGATTAACCATTCGGTACAGACCTCCCCGGCTGCAAGATCATAAGATTAGCGGAGGACACGCAAAGCAGTAGGCACGTACGACTGAAGCCACTGCAGCATGATACTTGATTATAAAAAAATCCATAAGAGCAGCGACCTTCTCTCAAGTCACTCAACCTGTATATATAAGTTAAGACAAGCAACCAAGAACATTAGATTGCCGTGGCCACGCACCATCGTACAAGAACATCAAGCCATGCACCAGTGACACCTACTCCGATACCAGTGGCGACGACTATGATCCAGATGCGCGACGACTCTAGCAGAGGGAGCAACAGCCCGCGCAGACCACGCTGTGATCGGAGATGCTGTTGTCGGGAACGTTCCGCCGCTTCCTCGTGCAGCCAGTCTGCAGATCAGTCAGTATGACTGCTTGCTTACCGTTGAAATAATACAGGGAGACGTGCCAATTGTGTTACCATCTGAATATGCTGGTTTCTTTCCCCTCATACGCACCGACCCAGACGCGTTCAGGAGCTCGTGATCGTCGCGTAGCTCGTACTGCTCCTCTGCACGCGGAGTTTCTGACGTCCCGGTCCAAGGATCATCCCAAAGGCTTAAGTCATCGTGACTTTATAGGAGCTGGGTCATTTTGAGCGAGCAATGCCTGCAGTGCAAGAGGCTTACCGACCGCTGTCGCGTTCCATGATGGTGGTAGTCAGTGTGATGAACAGTTGTTATAAATAAAATGCGTGAATGCGTAAGTACATGTTCGGAAGACTACTGTAGTTCCAAGGGCAATTTTCATGCAAGGGCAGGATAATGTATATGCGAAGATAGTCAAAGAGGTAAGAGAGCCATAGAAAATCCAGGTATTAGGGGCTCTCGATTTTCGTCAAGTTGCGATGCAATTCAGGCTTGACGAGCACGACACGATCGAGCAGTTTCTTGACCACCTCGTCCCTGTTCTGCTCGTAGAACTTGGTAATCTCATCGAGCTTCACTTCCGTCTCTTTATCGATGGTAGACTGGGAGGTCTGGGTCGTGCCCGCTCGCTGTGTGGCGCGTATAAGTAATATAGCAGATGGAAAGCGAAGCATACATACTGAAAGGTCGAACTCCTTGAACTCCGCTTCCTTCGACGTCCTATACTCTTCAATCTCCTTGTCTGCCTCTGAGCGTGCATCCTTGAGCTTCTGGACGCGGTCTGGGAATATTATCCATTAGTATACGCGTGGCGTCAACTTGAAGTACATGCACGTACATTTGCGAGCTTCCTGAATCACTTTCTCTGCGTCTTTCTCAGCCTGAAGCAATGTTTGAATTCCCTGGTTCGGAGAAGACTGTAAACACACTGTCAGAGTATGCAAACTGATCTATTGCGGTGTACTTACCATGGTGGCGGTTGGGGGACGAGGAGCAAGTGAGGACAGAATAGGAAGGAGCGGCTTCTTGTCACGAGTGGACACGGTCGACTCTGAGCGCGTCGACTGCGGCAACAGCACCAGCGCACTGACGTTGACCAACGGTGCCGATGAGGTTGTAGACGAAATGGACCCATTGCAAGCTCTTCAGGCAGCATATTCCGTACCAGCAGACTCCAAGGAACAGGCAGAATTGCTTGCTAACCTCCGTGAAAATCTCGAAATACACTCAAATTACATACCAGTCCTTTGCTCTAGCCTCATCAGAGGTGTCTCGGGCGCGCAGGACTCGCTGCTAAAGCGGTGGACCCTTGACCTCCTGCATTACGGAATAAGCAGAGCGAACCTGCCTATCGAGAAACGCACGGAACGTGCGTATCCTGCGAGTATTCACGTTGTGCCTTTCACCTCACTATACTCTAGTTGCTAGTCAATCCTTGGATGTTTTAGCTGGTATTCTACATGACCCAAACCCTGCTACGGTCAAGACCGCTATACAATGCTTTGGGACTATTTATCCTCTGTTGTTTCGCTTCTTGTGAGTTCTTTCAGACTTTGCTTGGACAATGATGTTCAGTTCGGTCGTCCAGATGTACAAACCGCACACTTCGAAATATGTGGGATACTCTTTCAGCTTGCAAGTCACGGATTTTGGAGATGGTTTGGTCCCCCACTGCTACAAGTGGAATCAAACTTGCGGCCCTGAAGTTCATGCAACGGGTCATTCTCGTTCAGACGCGCGGAGTGTCGGACCCTAGGGTGAGCCAAGATGTTCTGTACCCGAAAATGAAAGCTTAATAGTAGTTTTCCTGGTACCTAGCTTCAGAAACCGAACGACCCAAACCTGTCATTTTGCCCGGGTGATCACCCATTCATCCCTGTCGTGCAGCTTGAGGCTGAAGGACAGAAACTCATGGAAGGTGTCATCACAATTTTCTATACCATGCCGTATGTTGTACTACTGCGACAAGAATGTGCTTATCTAACTTGTCATTGGCCAGAATTCCGGACATGATGGCAGCCGTGGTGAACAGCTGGAGTTCACTTGCCAAGCAGAGGCCGTCACAGGCGCATATGATTATCTCTGCTCTTGCTAGCTGGACTCCCGGGGCAATTTACAATTTTCCTGCCTCGACAGTAAAAAGTGTTGAGAAAGCCGTTCGCATACTTCTCATGCATTTTTCCCGGTACGCTGTTGTTCCTTTTCGGTTTTGCGCAAATTTATCGAGAGCTTGTCCAGCACCCCTCAACTCAGTGCTACATACGCCCATCAAATCAACGATGCTCTCGCGCAGCAAGCTGCCAGAATGGAGCAAGCAGTTGTGAATGAGCGGAACCGGAAAGCTGCCGCAGCAGCGGAAGCGAGTCGCAAGCGTTCTATCAATGCGCTCAACGACGAAGCTGGCGAAGCAAAGCGTCAGAAGACCGACCATCCCTCGACAAGTATATCAGGCGTTTTAGCGAATTTCGATTTCACTGTCCTACCGCACACTCTTGTCACGGACCTCATCGTTGCAAATTTGCAAGTCTTGACAGAGCAATCATTGGCTGCTGCCGTGAATGTAAGCCAGTTTGAAATTTCTCACTTAACATTTCTCATGAAATGCGTTCCCAGACCTACAAACAAGCAAACGGACTGACTCCGACACCATCGACTGCACTTCGAATGCCTTCAGTGTCTGCGGAGACGCAGATAAAATCTGTTCCACCTCCGGTCGAGAAATCTGCTGTGAAAATGGAGCCTGTCGATCCTTTACAAATGGATATTGACGATGAAGAAATCGACTATGAGCCTGATGAGCTCAATGATGAGGTGATTGTGCTTTAAAATGCTCATTAAATGACACCCATAAATAACCATACTCATTTAGCTATCACGGAATCAGGGTCTACCTCCTGACCTCCCTGAAGGCGTCGAGCTTATAGACGTCGATGAGGCCCTAAGATTTGCCGATTTCAAATTGCCTCCGCCTCGGGAAGTGTCTGAATCAGAGCGTAGAGCACTCGTACGGTCATCGATGTCGCGCATATGGGACACTAGCAGCGATCTTACACCTACAGGTGAAGCAATGTCGACTTCTCACCAGCTGGTGCAAAGCGCTCCCTCGCAAGACTTGTGGATGTTGCTCCTCGTACGGATGATCACTCGCTTGACCCCTCCGACAGAGGATGGGGATGTCCAAAATGAGGAGGATAAGACGAACTCGATGGAGGTCGATACAATCTCAAGACAAGAGCGTATCAGACAAACCCTGTTCGATTATATCATGACAGACTTTCCTGCAAGGCATGCCTTCTTAACTTCATTCACCGGCTAATCTAATAACATACTAATGTCTCCTACTAGAGAACGGCTAGCTATTATTTGGATGAACGAGGAATGGTATAATGACAAGCTCAGGAGCGCCAGGAATCCAGACTGGGTACGTATTTAGGAACATCTTGTCCTTTACAGCAAGGCTAACCTTTTTTTCTTCAAATATCAAGCATCAGAATTATCCCATATGGGTACAAAAAATTGTCACAGTCTATGAACCCTTAATAGATGCGAAGGATCGAACATTCGCTCGGTTTCTTCTTGACATTCCTCTTGTTCCCGAAGATGTCTTATTTATGTTGAGAGACCTCTGTGTGGAGCCAGATCGGTACGTTTCCATCACTGGCTGGAGCTGGTATTGTCTAAGTGATTTATGTATGAAGCATGCAAGTTGGATTTACAACCTTGCGCGAATTCGTGACCCAACGCGTCCCACTTCGATATCAAGCGATGAAGATACTTCTCGATTTGACTACACATCAGGGTATTTCTGTTAATCCATTCCATCAATTTCCGTTTTCTCAACACTTTATCCACAGAGAAAGTCACCCGTGGAGCGGCGATTATCACCGTCAAACGATGGGTGCCTGACGTACAGCCCATGGGCGACATGGTCAGAAACTTTGCATTACGGTTACTGCGCCGCCTGCAGAAACGACCGATAGATGAAGCACAGACTGATGGACAGGCGAATGGCGGCGGAGATAGTGACGACGCTATGGAGGATGGCGAGATGCCCCAGGAAGAAGTAGTACAAACCGAATTTCTTCCAGAGCAGGTCGAGCTGCCCGCGCAGAGGGCACAAATTTTACAGCACGTGGAACTGATCTTCGCATTGTGTGTTAAGCACCCGGAATTCTTGGACGAGTTCGTTGCATTCCCTACATACCTATTGTGCTTGTTGGTGCAGACCGCTCACTATCATGAAAACAAACAGGATTTTCGATGCGTATAGCCAGATGGACGTCACCGTGCAAGGGGCCATCCAAGACCTCATCACTGCGCTCGTCCGGTCCCTCGGTCCCAGTCACGGAAAGCTGCAGAGCCTGATGCGCAATTTCCCTGCTGGCGCCGAGTCCCTCGCACTGCGCATACTCACAATCTTCACGGAGAATGGGCGACCAAGCCCTCCTCTTGTGACACTTGTTAAACAGCTTATGTCGGAGCGCGAGCTCGATGCACGGTTCCTCATACCCATCATTGCTGAGATGGATAAGGCACGTCTTTTATTGAGAAACGATTCTCTTCATCTCATGATAAAGCTGATTGGGCACGTATGTAGGCTGACATTGTTCGGCACTTACCGCGCATCGTGTCGATGCTAAATAACACCCCCGAGACGAAACAGTTAGTGAAAAGCGTGTTCGAGTCGATTGTGACGACGCCACCGCAGACTTTCGGCAGCGTCACCTCGAACTTGCCGCGTGTGCGGCAAAGTGAGCTACTCACGCCAGCCGAGCTGATGGTGCTTTTACACGAATCTGAGAAAGAGATAGGCCTGAAGAGCGCAATTGAAGGTGTGTTCGTGGTGTACTCTGGGTTTGTGATGAAAGACATTTTGACGTGCTATGAAAATTTAAAACGAAGCGATCGGCATTTGCTTCTCGATGACTGATGTCTTCCGCTCAGAGATCCTGGCAGTCGTGATGCAACAGATTGTTGATGAGCCCGTGCTTCCTGTCCTTTTCCTGCGAACTGTGAGTTCTTTCATTAAGTTAAGCTGTGATGTCCGCCCTTTTTCTGAAGACGTGTATCAACAGGTCATCCAAGCTGTGACGACCTACAAATCCTTGGTTGGCTTCGTCTCCACGACCCTCCTTTCTCGCCTCATTACAAAGAAGATCTGGACCAACCCTCCTCTATGGGAGGGCTTTATTCGGTGCGCAAAAACAATTGCTCCAGCTAGCTTTGGAGCACTGCTGCAGCTGCCGAAGGATCCACTTCGCGAGCTGGTCGACAAGCAACCGGGCCTGAAAGCCGGCCTGCGAGAGTTTGTGCTGAAGAAAGCTGGCAACAAAGCCCGCCAGGCGGGTTTTCTTGATCTGTTCGGCGACGATCGGAGTCAGACTGAGAGTCCAGCACCCCAACCCCAACCTCAGCCTCTACCCCAGACTCAGCCCTTGCCTACTCCTGCTCCGACTGCGTAGTGTATTGTGACTGAAGACACGTGCATGCATCATGCTCTTCATTTCGTCTTTTTCTATGGAACTATTGATATGTGCATCCCTGGAGACGATTTCCTCATTTCTTGTCAGATATCGGCCGTACTGAGGCTCGTATTTTAATTCTGTACTTTTAGATTCCTCTGCTTGTGCGAAGAAGTGTTGAATGCGAATCGAGATGCTAATTTATATCGGGTATAATAAGCGACGCCAATCAGGGGTCCGCCCGGCGACGGATTGGACAAGTGGCGGAGTCAAAAAGCGCCTCGAGCGCGACTTCAACGCGTATTCTGAACGCATTACATACATGTTTCCATCTCCATTGTGGCAACATATATAAAGTCGTGCTTGTCGTTCTGTTACCAGCTCATCTTAGCTTGCGCGGTCGTTATATCTTCTCACTGCACTGGCCGGCTGTGTCGTGCTTCGATCCTCGGAGTGACATTTCAGGCTATCTGAGTACCTTCAGCACGACGATAGCTAAAGCCCGCTACTGTCAGAGCCAGGCAGTATTTTGAGTCGCCTGCCCGCCGATAGAGGTTGTTTGCTTCTCTAAATCCGCCTGTCTGCATCTTATGTCCGAGCGAGACGAGGTTCGGCGCTCCGAGTCCAGTCACGGTGCACGGCGGCGCAGTCGACGGCGCTCGGACGCGCTCAAAAACGACAAGGAATCTAAAGAGTCAAGCTCAGAGGACAAGGGCTCGCCTGGCTCCTGGAACGAAAACGTCGACAGGGGTCGCTCGCGCACGCGTCGCCTGTCCAACCCGGCGTCGGAGGACAATCTCAGGCGGAGGCGAGTGTTATCACACTTAAGTATACTATTCAACTCATACGTTATGTGGCATTTGCAGAGGATACCATACGTTGTTCTCGTCTTTCGGAAAAGTCTTCTATGTGGAGAAACGATGGAAGATGATTCGAGACATGGGATCGGGGGCATATGGCGTTGTTATGTATGTTCTCCCTACTTATTCTTACTGCGTCGACTTATATTAACCGCCTCTGTCGGTGATGCAGCTCTGCTGCAGACGAGATCTCAGGAGAGACGGTGGCCATCAAGCTCGTAACGCGAGTGTTCGAGAAGGTGTCGCTGGCAAAGCGGGCATTGCGGGAGATCACACTTCTGCGACACTTTGCCAATCATGAGAATATCACTGGCCTCATCGACGTGGATGCCATCTCGAAAGACTTTAGCGAGATGTAAGTAAACTCCCTTTCTTTGTCCCTTCTTAATGTACTGATGCGTCTACGCTGTTGTCCAGTTATCTTTTCATGGAGGTATGTCATTACACTTAACTTCGCTTGTCCACCATTCTGACTCTTTGCTCGCATTTCTAAGCCAATGGAAGGCATGTTTTAGATCGCATTGATAAATCCGATCCCGTTCTGACTAATCTGCCTGTTATCCCAGCCGACCTACACCAAATCATCAAGTCCGGCCAAATGCTCACGAACGAACACGTGCAGTATTTCGTGTATCAAATCCTTCGCGGTAAGTTTTTCTGCCGCGGCAACTGTTAATTCGCGAGGTGTCTGCTTTTACTCATATTTCATCGATATCGGCTTTAGGGATGAAGTACGTCCACTCCGCCTCGGTCGTGCACAGGGACTTGAAACCGGGCAACCTACTCGTCAACGCGGATTGTGAACTGAAGATATGCGACTTCGGTCTGAGTCGCGGCTTCGACGCTGCTCCGGATGAGTTTGCTACGCACATGACGGAGTATGTAGCCACGCGCTGGTATCGCGCTCCGGAAATCATGCTTGCATTCCGGTATGTTTTATACTTGGCTTAAACTATCTTGGGCATGTTAAAATGTGTCTTGTCCCACAGGCGGTACAACACTGCTAGTGCGTCTTAGGAATTTACTTAGAACTATCGAAAATGCTGAGAAAGTGTACAGTCGACGTGTGGTCGATAGGATGTATATTGGCCGAACTAATCCTTGGGAAACCCTTATTCAAAGGAAAAGAGTCAGTACCTTTTTTTTACTCAGAACCTGATTGCAGTTTACTCATCATTTCCGTAGTTACGGTAAGTAAATGGAATTGGGCAGAAGAACACAGGACTGAGTGCACCTTTATAGTTGACCAGCTTAACAAAATCTTGGATGTCCTGGGTAAGTTGACATTATTATTTAAAGTGAATATTTTACTGAGGAACGGACAGGCACTCCCGATGAGAGTGTTGTGAAGCGTATAGGTAGCGACAAGGTGACTGAGCATAATTGAGTCCCATGAACATTAAACTCATTTTTTATTAGGCTCAAGCATACGTCCGGTCGCTGTCATATCGGAAAACCGTGCCATTTCACAAAATCATGCCATCCGCTGACCCCCAAGGTAAGTATTGTCTGATATTTCAACTAAATATTAACTGACTACATGTATATAAACAGCCCTGGACCTTCTCACTAAAATGCTCGCCTTTGATCCTTCTCAGCGAATTACGGTGCCCGAAGCGCTCGAGCACCCATGGCTTGCGTCGTATCACGATGCTAACGACGAGCCTGACTGCCCGGCGCCCTACGATAAATGGCGCTATATCGAAAAGCTCGAGACGATTGAGGAGTATCGTGAAGCGCTGTGGAACGAGATCGAGGAATACAGGAAGGAAGTAAGGAGCATGGGCTTCGACATGGCTATGACGTACAACAACGCCAATGCCTCACAGCCGCTCGCTGAATCTGCGGTTGCCAATGAAATCGTAAATGCTATAGGTGCGGGGGAGCAGGGTAGGCCAGCAACGCCTCCTGGTATCGTTGTCGAAGATGGACGGGGAGTAGAAGCAGAATCGACCACGGCCGTAGATGAGGGTGTAGCTGGGAAGGAAACGGTCATCAACGTGTCCAAGGACGAGAAGAGCGAGGGAAGGCCCAGCACGGACAGTGTAACGGTGACGGCTGGCCACACGTTGGTTCACTCCCCAGGTGCCGCACCAACAGCATTCCGACCAGGTATGGAAAGGCACGACTCGATACGCCCACCGACTCCACGGGATATGGCGAACGACCCCGTCGTCACCTATGCACGTCGTTCGAGCATCCTGCAGGCGCAACATATGCAGGGTGGGTCGACGTCGGCGTCTCCCGTACGGCGTGCTGGCTCCACTCTGCCCACGTACGGAGAACTGCGAGAGGGTTTCGCTGTGCCTGCGCCTACACCCCCGCCAATGGCAAGTGCGCTGTCTGGTGGGTCATCTGCTGCTGGGGTACCAGGAGGGTCGATCCCCTTCCCGACTGTCAGCGCGGGATCCTACATCGTTCCAGCACGCTCGCGCACCGCATCGATGGCGGGGGGTGAGTCAGGCTCATTATTCGGCTCCTTGGGTCCACGCAAACTTCTGCGCACACTCAGTACGGTATCTATCCATGAAAGCGCCGAGAGCCTTGGAGGGCTGGCCGCGATGGGTCCTATGGGGGCGGCGATCATCGAACGAAGGGAAACGGCCGCAGACGCGCCGCCGAGCGAAATGCCGCGCGACTTTGGGACGGTACGCGAAGAGGATGGCGAGTATCCGAGTCGTTCAGGGAGCGGGCGGGCGAGTGGCATTGGAAGTGCAAGTGGGAGCAGCGCTGACATGGGCGCGGATTCCTCCTCCAAGAAGCTCAGCACGTGCGATAGCAAGGCAAGGACACCCGGTTCGGCCGCCGCGGAGGGCTCTGGCTCGAGCGGCGCGGGCACCTCTGCGAAGAAAAAGGAGAAGCGCTTTATCATTTTCTAATTGCAAAAATTCTCCCCTCTGTTATTTTTTTCTGGCTAATCTTTTGCTGTCCATTGCAACATTTCATCACACCAATTGCCAACTGCATCCATCGCCTTGTCTCTCGCTTACCTACAGCCACACTTTTATTATGCACCATCTACGAGAATACACATCATAGCACGCCATAGATCTACGTAGCTTATTACGCTTGCAGTCGCATACTCAAGCTCTCCGTCCATTGATCTTGTAGAGTAGAACCGTAATATGTATATGATCGTTATGGGCCTTTCCTCAGCAGTGAGCTTTAGTTGTCGTTCGTATGTTTTCATACGGCAAGTGAATATATGTAATGGTACAACATGCGTTGTTATCGGTACATGAGTGGTTGATCTGACTTCTATGTAAGTGGTCCGCAAAACGAGAAAAAAAATAAGGCCAAGTGAAGTCAGCTATCGCCGAGTATGTCTTTGATTCCTGGTAGATGGGAGACAGTTAGTAGCTGCAGACAAAAGTAAAGCACGCGACTTACTTTCAATGATGTCTAGGTATGCTGTAGTCGCCGGGCTGTCGGGGTACTCGTCCAAGAAACTGACTCCATAATCTGCGCTTTTGCCTATGCGAGGGTCGAGCGGGACAGCGCCGAGCATTTCGACACCCATATCTTCGGCAAGCCTTTTCGCGCCCCCGGTGCTGGGCTTGAAGATCTGCGACTCGCCCTTACAGTTCGGACACACGAAGCCGCTCATGTTCTCCACGACGCCAAGGACGCGCACGCCGACCTTGCGGCAGAAGTCTATCTCGCGGCGGACGTCCTGCAACGCGACCTCCTGCGGAGTCGTGAGAACAACTGCACCGTCGATGCCGCTCTCCTTGAGGTACTGCACAACCGAGAGATGTTCGTCGGACGTGCCCGGCGGCGTGTCGACGAGCAGATAGTCGAGCGCTCCCCAATCAACGTCCTTAAGAAACTGGGCAATAAGCCCGTTTTTCTTCGGCCCACGCCACATGACGGCAGAATTGGAGGAGGGAAGCATGAGTCCGACAGACATGGCGGATAGGTTGTCTGAAACGTATACAGGAGACCAGCCCGTTGACGAGGCATGTACCTGCTCGGAGGCAATACCGAGGATCGTTGGGATAGAAGGGCCGCAAATATCCACATCCATGATACCGGTCTGCAAAAAGGCTCGTATTGAGCAGGCAGAACAAAAACAGCATATATGTCGTTATGCGCACCTGAGTGTCCTCATCCACCGCAAACGCCCATGCAAGCTGCGCACAAAACGTGCTCTTCCCAACCCCACCCTTTCCGCTCAGCACGAGAATCTTCCGCCGCACGTTGGCCATCCGCGCCCTGATGAGCGGCAGCGCAGGGTCGGGGCCCTTGGGTTTGTTCGAGGAGCAGATCTCCTGGTTGGCGCATCCAGCACAAGCATCGGATTTACCAGCGAGTTCTGATTCGACGCCAGGACAGTGTTCTGGCGCATTTTCTGGCACAGACTTTGGGTCTGGGACAGCGACGGGATGTGAAACAGCCAACATAGCCGGAAGAGCTCAAGAGCGAGTTCAAAAGTCAGAAACTCCCACTTAGAAATCAGCTCTAATGTCGATCATTCCGAATATGGAAATAGTAATGTAGCCATTACAAATCCCCATATTTAGCCAGCCACAAACATTGTAGTTCTTCAATTCTACAAAAATGAAGATACACCAAGGAGTAACGTTCCCCCAGATCACTTCCCGGTAAACAGAGATTTTTCCTCCAATAACTCATTAGTTATAGTAAGAATCCGATATTTAGCTGTTTGCAAAATGCCATAAAACGTGATAGGTCCTGCATTATGTCTCAAAATTCGGCTCCCAATCATCGTCAAGTACGTTCCTAAACCGCTTTACAAAAATTTAATCCGATACGCCTTCGGTCATATCTGACTTCCGATGATATGATAAAGTGGGCGACTGTAATACAAAATGACTCGCTCGCTGTCCTTCTCCTTGTAGACTTCGAGGTTGTGAGTACTAAGTTCCTTAGATAGGCATGAGGCTGAAGAAAATCAAAGGACTTGGAGAATTGTAGGTAGAAGTAGCGTAGACATATAATCTGTTCGATGACATTTGCGATTCCTTGGTATGACCTGCCTTTAACGTCAAAATTGAAAAGGTTAACGTAGACTTCTGACCATACACAGTTATTTTATCGATAGAGTCCCGTATGCCCGAGCTCCGCACATCCATTTTGCTTAATACTACGAGAAGACATCAACCTAGCATATGCTGTGCGCCTATCGACTGAGAGTGTGAGATAGATCGAGATTGTGAGCAGACGCAGAGAACAAAGGCAGTTTGTTAAAATAGCCATGTGAAGAGATCTCCTGTGATACGCAGGCAACGAGTAATGTCCATCACGCGGGATAGCAAGATGTCAAGACGACACGCGGCTCATCGCATCACACGTAGTGCCACTCTGGGGATATCAAGAAGCTGGGTCCAATCTCTATTACGCTCGGTTAACTCTGCCCGCCTGCTGCTAAATAGATGTCGAGTTGGAGTCCCGCGAAATGGAAAAGATGTTATGCCATCTATTTTCATCGTTGTCTGTGTCAGAGCGCAACGGCGCCTAGTTATATGTAGTTATACGAACCTGAAGAAGTCCGGGTCATGCAGGATGTGCATCTGTTTGTCGTAGCTCCCGCAAGCCAGTACAAGACTAGTAACAATATCATCTCTGGGCGATTTAGTTACTTTCAAAACGCCAAATTATTGTCGTCTTCTATGGCGTTCAAAGTGTACATTTAATAAATACCACACACACTTACTTTTTTCGCACACTTTTTGCTTTTCCGCACACTTTCGACTTTTCCGCACTTTCGACTTTCCCGCAAACTTTCAACTTTTCCGCACATTACAAACTTTTTCACACACTTTCATTTTATTGCGCATTCATATTTCAAAAAGCACAAATATATAGAAGAAAAAAAAAAAAACGCACACACACAACATTGGTAGATATACTATGTAATGGCCTATTATACCTATTATATTAACTCGTTGGGCTCCTTGTCGTGGAAGAAGTCTGAGACGAGCTTCACGGAGTTTGGAGACGGCTGCGCCACGTCCAGGCCATGGTAGTCCAGCGGCGGAAGCATCACCGGCGCAGCTTGCGCAGAGTACATCAATGCTGGCTGCGGGCCTGCGGACATCGTCGCCGCAACGAATGCCGGGTCCGCCGCGACGCCCGTTGTACTGGTAATTGGTCGCGGCGGCGCAGGAAGTGATGCAGGTGGCGGAGGGAGTGGGGGCGTGTGCGTCGAAGACGAAAGAGATGGAGCGAAAAGTTGAGATGAAGCAGCATCAGCAACACCCAGCAGTCAGTCAACACACAATTGATTAACCTCCTCAACAGTGGGGTCGTCCTCCGATGCGCCTGGAGTTCCACTGGCTCCAGGGAAGCCGCCTGGCACTGGGCCGCCAGAGAAGCCACCCGCATCCAGGAAGCCGCGCCAGGCGCTCCACCCGCACCTGCAGATTGGTAGAACTTCTGCATGATCGGGCCGCGATACCCTCGAGCTCCTTCTGCTTCCCCTCGTACTCCTTTGATGCCTCCTGCGAGTTGTCGAGCCACGAAATCGCCACATTCATTGTGGTCTCGAGGCGTGTCTTGTCATCCACATTGAACTTGTCCTTCACCTTCTCATCCATGATCGAGTTGCGCAGGTTGTACGCATAGGACTCAGGCCATTATTGGCAGTGATGCGCGAAGCCGCTTCCTCATCCCCAGCTATAAGGAAAACGTCAGAATTCCATATGGATGATAGAAGTAAATATTTGCTTACCTTTGAACTTCTCAGCATCACTGACCATACACTCGATCTCCTCCTTCGTAAGACGACTCTTGTCGTTGGTGATCGTGATGTGGTTCGACTTTCCGGTCCTCTTGCCCGAGGCGGACACGTTGAGGATACCGTTGGCGTCAATGTCGAAGGTGACCTCAACCTGAGGAGCTCGACGCGCCGCCCGCGCGCGTGCTGCAGCACGCGGCCTAGGCGAGATACCAGAAGGTTCGAACTTGCAGTGGAGGTTGTTGTCCTTCGTGCGCGCTCGCTCGCCCTTGAAGACCTGGATAAGGACACCGAGCTGGTTGTCGGCGTACGTCAAGAAGATTTCGAGCTTTTTCATCGGGACAGTCGTACTGCACTTTCTGAGCACGCCCGGATGCAGACGAGCTGTTGCAGCACTGGTGGATTGTTAAGGGCCCGTCGCCCGTGCCGAAGCAGATGTCGACGAAATCCATCACGACACCACCGGCCATTTTGATATTGAGCGAGAGTGGTGCAACATCGAGGAGAAGGAGGTCCTGAGTCTTCTCGGAAGTGTCACCAGTGGGGATGGCAGCTTGGACAGTGACGCCGGCTTCCTTTTTACAGCGGAGGTGTTCTTCCTGCCAGAGCAAACAAGAGAAGGGTGAATTAAAAAGTGAAATGAGGGGAGGACGGCAGGAACACACCTGAATCCATTCTTGAAGTGACGGGAAACACCCTTGAGGTGGTGCATGCAGCCCGAGCCCGTCGTCTTGCGGCGCTTCACCTTCAGGCCCCACTCGAACGACCGGATCTTCGCAGACAGGTACAGGCTGTCTAGGCAAGCAAGCAAGAACGAAAAAGGCGGGATGCAGCACCGTACATGACGGCCTCGTCGGGGTTTCTGGACTTGTTGGGCTCCTTGCCGTTGAAGAAGTCTGAGACGAACTTCACGATACGGAGGATACGGTGACGAGGCGTGGACGACGTGGAGGAGGAAAAATGTCAAATCCAAATTAAGCAACGCACGGCTCGGCAACTTCCGGAAGTGTTTTCCATGCAACTTTTGAGCATTTTTGTTTCTCTTTTGTTTCTCATTTTGTATCTCTTTTGTTTCTCATTCAACTACCTTAAAATTCTCTATGTATTGGCTTTGCATGCATCTATTGCCTCAGAATTTTATACCTGCTTGGTCATCCTAAAATTTGTCCTATAAAAGCAATAAGTAATCTAAATCAGCCTATAACTTGAGAAAATACATGCATTTAGAATGGCCTTAAATCAAGTCTGACAGCTTCCAAATCCCAGGCTTCAGATAATTAAAGTATAGCATGTCCCGGACCTAGGAAAATAGGTGTGCCTCAAAGTATTTTAGTTTAGAATGACCTGAAATGGAGTCTGACAGCTTCCAAACTTCAGGTAATTAAAGTATAGCATGTCCTGGACCTAGGAAAATAGGTGTATCCCAAAGTATTTTAGTTTAGAATGGCCTAAAATCGAGTCTGACAGCCCCCAAACTTCAGATAATTGAAGTAAAGCACTTCTTGAGCCTGAAGAAATAGTTTTTCTTTGAATGCCTTTGCTCACAACAAGATCAGATTCAGACTTAGAGAGACACACATATGTGGCTCGGAAGTAGTTAATTACTGCAAAACATTGGAGATGCTACAGGCTGGTGGTGGAATTTCTTTGCACTGCTGCTATTCTCTTTATCACTCCCATGCAGCCATTCCAGCTTACGTTTCCTGGTCAGGCAACCAGAAGCTACCTGTTTCTGAGGCTCATCCTGTATGTCAGCATCAACTTCATCTGTGCCATCCCCAATGATGTCCTCTGTGTCTAAAGCTGAATCTTGCTCTGTCTCAGACTCTAGAATCTGCTTGCACTCAGCAGCAATGTAGCATATTTCAATGCACATTAGCAAGAGAAAATAAGTAGAGATATGCTTAATTACCTTTCCTTGCCTGTTAATCTGGGGATTTCTTGTGCAGTCTTGACTTGAGCTGATGTTAGCAGCAGTCTAAGTCTTCCAGGCTTGCCTGTGCTAGTCTTTTCAGAAATGCAATCATTGAGGTGGGATATTAGAATGGAATATAAGTACCTTCTTATCTCCCTGGCTTCAACTTAGCTTTGTATTTGTCAAGGTCTAGCATGTTGACCTTTGCCTCATGAAAGTCAGCAGTACCTAATGTAGTACATAAGCCAGCATCTTGCAATCCAAGGCAGGAAGCTCAGAAGAGAATATTGTCAGTATAATATCTACCCTAATATTGAGCACTTACCACATTCTCTGTCATGCAGAAGTCCCAGTCATTGCAACACTTTGCTACAATTGTGGAATAGCAGGGTAGAGGACCAGTCTTGCCTTTGAAGGGATAAAAATTGCAGTTTGAAGTGGGTGTTTTATCTTCTATTAAAGAGTATTTTTCACCTGAAGATGATGCCAGATGTCAGAAATGTGGGAGATAAAAGACATAAACCTTTACCAATAATATGGGAGGGATCAAAATATCTGAGAGAATGTGTCTACTACCGATCATCAAAAGGTATACTGACTGCTGGCTTTCAATAGACTTTCAGAAAACTACTAGTTGAATAGTTTTTCCAAGAAGTAGTGTTGTAACTGAATGTATTTGTTAAGTTTACAAAACCCGTAGCAAAGCAAATGAATTTCTCCAATTCCCAGGTTGCAGAGTATGAGACAAGAGTTGAGCAGAAGTGTTCAAATAGCTTGTTGTCTGAGCAAATTAGTCCTATCAGGGTGGCAGAATAAAGGAGACACAAATGAAAAACATCACTTGACATGTGCTTGCCAAAACCATTGAAGACAAGCTTGTCTTTGCACGTAATCTCTCCAATAGCCTTCTTCCTTTTGGTTGGGGTACCTCCTGCTTCCATGTCTCTAGCTCCATACATGCAGCAGGAACTTTGTTCACCCAGTCTGGCACATAGTCCCCACCCCAGATATCTATCCAAAGCTTGAGAAATGTTTAGAGCTCAGATTCTGTTGAATACAAGGGGCAAGGTTGCCAACAGTCACACACATGGTGTCCATTTGTCCAATTGGTGGTGGTGGGCCATGGGCAAATGCAATACATAGCAAGATACAGATGACCAGCTTATATGCTAGCTGCTTACTAATCTACCCTATCTGTCTGTAACCCGGAAACAGTTTCTGTGTATTCATTGAAATCCCAACAGATTCTAAGAAAAATATTATCCAGGGGACAACAGAGAGCAAGCACAGTGAGCATTCAGAGACGTGATGTCAGCAGCAGCATGACATGACACATTGTGTGACGCGATGTGTCAATTGTGACACAAGTAACTTAGTCCGAAGCGTGAGAAATATTAATTGAAAATTAGCCGACAAAGTGTGCGGAAAAATCCAAAGTGTGCGTTTTTTTATTAAATGTACACTTTGAACGCCATAGTCTTCCGGGCAACGAATATAATGGAAGAGGTTTGAGATTGGTCAAACACTTTGAAGTTTGAGCGTGTGTCGGACGAATGCTGCAACGTGATCGGCAATTGTTTACATAATATTCATATCCCCCTTCCCCTTCCTCTTTTCAAAAAATTTAAAAATTACCCAGTTGACTTTTGCTTCCGCAGTTTGGGTCTAATTCTATGCTCACCGTGCCTGACCATCTGAACAAATTTTCACGATCAGACATATGGCACCTCGGAGGTCAGAAAGGGGTGCCCGGCGTATCGATAACTCTTATCTTCTGCACCCACAGGCATTCTCGCCGTTCTTGCGGAGTGTTAGAGTTCGACAATGGCCGAAATTACCATGACCGAGGACCCCATGCTTGCGCGCATCGACAGCAAGCATTCCGCTGTTGAGTCCATCTCCGCCCTCCCGTCGACGAGCCAAATATCGGACGAGCATACGAGGAATGCAAGGGAGGCGCGCCCGCCGATCGACTATAGTTCGACGGCGGCCTTCGTGCAGAGCTCCTGGGCCCGATTCGCAAGCATTTTTACCCGTCGATTCTGCCTGGCGCTCCTTGCAGGTCAAGTCGTCTCATTGTGCATAACATGCACGAACGTGACGACGACAGAGCTTGTCATGCGTAACTGGGCGCTTCCGACAACGCAAACCTGGTTTTTGTGAGTCCGGTATATGCTGTAAACGAGCTCACTTGAGCTCAAGCCCATCAATAGGTACTTCTCGCTCTTCGTGATCTACACTCCGTACACAATCTATCAGTGTGAGCCCGATCTTTCAGAAGCGCCGGTTCGAGTTACTAAACGCAGAATGGTTGTAATAGATGGGATAGATGGTTGGGCGAAAATGATCTTCCGGGACGGATGGAAATGTAAGCCGAATCATTGTCATAATACTATTAGAACTGTGCTCAAACCTACATACAGACTTCATACTCGCTGCATGTGATGTCGAGGGTAACTTCCTTGTCGTCAAGGCATATCAGTACACTACTTTACTTTCGTGTATGCTGCTTGATGCGTGCGTTTGCTTTGCTCGCTTCTATAATCATAAAAAAATGAAAGGCGGTCATTTACTCGAGCCTCCTTACTTACAGATGGGCGATTCCCGTGTGCCTTTTCTTCTCCTGGGTATACATGCGCACGAAATACCACTGGACGCAGATCCTTGGCGCCCTCATTTGCATAGCTGGACTTGGTCTGCTCGTCGCATCGGACACCATCACGGACAAGGACTACCCCGCCGTTAGCATGGCCAAGGGCGATGTCTTTATGATCGTTGGTGCAAGTCTATACGGTTTCAGTCAGTGTTCAATTTTATTTTTCCCGCCGTCTGACAGTCACGCCTTGACACCTCGCTAAATTTATTCTTTCTCAGCCAACGCGACCGAGGAGTTCTTCGTGCGCCGTTCCCCACTGTATGAAGTTGTCGGACAGCTCGGGATGTGGGGTATGATTATCAATGGCATTCAGGCTGCCGGGTTGGAACACAACGCCATGCGGACGGCGAACTGGAGCGGAGAGAACAGTACGTGTTCACTGGTCATCTCTTGGCTCGTATTTTCAAGCCTTTTCTGGTGGCGATCTAGTTGGCCTCATCGTTTCTTATACGGCGGCGATGTTTATCTTGTACACGGTCGCGCCCCTCCTTTATCGCATGGCGTCCTCTGCGTACTACAACCTTTCGCTGTTATCAAGTGATTTTTACGGCTTGCTCTTTGGGCTGTTCCTCTTCGTAAGTACCGGTCCCGTCTCCATCCTTCTTGTAATTGACCGGGCGTAAACAGCACTACAAGCCTTTTTGGCTGTATTTCCCCGCCTTTGCGGTGGTCCTTGTCGGGCTTGTCGTGTACTTCTGGTCTGCAACGCGTGAGTTCTACCCTTATCTTTTTAAACCCGTGTGGAAGCTGATTCGAACTCATTCACAGCGGAAGGGCAGGGCAAGCTGGACCCTCGCGCACCCGCGTACGTCAACAAGCGTGGCGAGAATCGGGTGCGCCAGCATACAGACCTTGTTACCGAGGGCATCCCGAGACTCGAAGACAACAAAGTTTAAAAAGAAAAAGAAGAATTGTAGAAGTTATTTAATGGGGATTTGCTGCATACGAGATTGTGACGGTTTTTTGGATGTTCGGTTTCGGTTTTGTTGTTGTACTTAATATGTTTATGATCGTTCATGTATCCTCTTTTTTTCACGTTAGATGCACTTCCGCAGCGTATATGCGTGGAATGGTCGGCGGTCGTCCGCAAAGATATTGATTATGAAGTTACGGGACCTAGCTATTAAGTCGGCTTGTATGCAGTACAGCTGCACATAGTGCATAATCCCAAATATTACATATATAAATCATCTCCGTCTGCTTCTATGCGGAGCGAGTAGTTCGATTTTACTGGATAATGTGAAGATGTCTCGCACCGGCAAGTGCATCCATCCGGCCTTTCCTAGCGGGATTCAAAAGCTCCATCACGACGTTACAAGCACTCATAACGGAATCGGTGAAGAATATCCACGTCACTCAGGACCTTGCGTATGTTCGCATGCCGACGAGATAGCCATTCGAGGACTTGGAAGTCAAAGTCAATAGCCGGGTGTACCTCCTCGCACAATGCCTTCACCTTGCGCATACTGAAGGGAAGTATCACTTCCCGGAAGGACCTACGTTTGAAAAAAACATGGAGAACCCGTAGATTTGGCCAAGCACGACTCATTAAAGCCTGTTGCATTTGCGAATCGACAGTATCCCAATATAGCGCACTTCGTTCATCCACATCGTGACCATAGTCTTTATCGCTGAACTGCAGCGCAAGTTTCTCAACAGAAGACGGTATATGATGTAATATTTCGTCTGAAGGAAAGCCATGCGTTGCGAAATATAGTGTCCGGAGCTGAGTGCACTTCGCGAACATCCACAGAAGGATGTCTTGGCCACCGTCTGGTAAACTAGAGACATACAGATGCTCCAACTGGTGAAGCAGAGGCGATAGCCGGCTACATTTGTCAGGCGACGGATGCGTGTAGGGAGGAAAGTCAACCACCATGGTACTAAGGGCATATTCTCCTTCCTGATCAGTGCGTGTCCAGACCGGTGATATGACTACCTCGCTTTCTACAAGTTGGTCACCAACTCGATGGTATAATTGATATTCTTCGATGAGGAAGGCCTGAAGGCTAGGTGATGGTGTAAACGAAGCGAAATTAGAGGGGAGTGCACAAGCGGATATAACCAATGGCCTCCAGGAGTAAATCGTCAAATGTTTGAGTTTCGGCAGCGAGAGGATCGTGCGACATTGCGAGGCTGACAAGAGCGGGTCCGAACGCTTGCAGTAATGTGGAACAAGCTTAAGTTCTCTGAGCTCTCGGAGTGAAGAAAAAATGCCTTCAAAATGGTCCGTCCTGAACATGACCTTCTCAAATGCTAGAGTGAGCGCCCGTAAACCCGTGATACGCTCTGTAAAGAATGCGTGAAGTGTTGTCATGTACTGAGTCACTTCTCCGACGTTCACCCTGTCGACTTTCTTGCTCGTCATGAGCAGATAAAAATTATGAGTCCAAGGTCCTAGACACGGGTCTCGAATAAGCTCCCTTAGCAGCTGGTCTCTTGTCGGGCTCGTACTGTGTTGACAAAATCTCCCGAGAACCCGGCGAGCAGGAAGGGTATAGCGTCGCTGGACGAGAGCCAAGTTCCGCAAGCTTTGTACTAACTGCCAGTCAGTTTCATTATCCGGTATATTGTGATCTATCATCTCATCCATCAAAGCGATGACCTCTTCCAAGACTATCGGAGGAATCGTTGTCCGAGATTGCGCGACTTCTAAGTCTGCGATGATGCGTTCACTCGGGATAGATGAGATAATTCTTGGCTCCGCGTCCCTCCGTCTCTGCTCAGCCACATGAAGATAAATGTCTTCCGTCCGTCGTAGCCTCATCTCTGCCAGATTGAAAGTTGAGTCGCGAAGAATGGCGAAAACTACGTCCATCGCAGCGGAGTCAATTCGTAGACTAAGCGCAAGGCTTGCGACCATGGCATCGGTGCGAGTAGGAAAAGCGATGTAACCATCGATAACAGAGTCGTGCGTAAGAATTCCATTATAGGGAGTACTCGGCGATTTGGGCTTGGTCATTATGCTGACAAGTCGACAGAGCAGGTCCGTTGTTATAAGACGTCGCGCGGCCCGAATCCAATTGAAACTAATGTAAAGACCTCGTCAATGTCAATAGCGATGAAAGACACACTGGGCGCACCTAGCAGATTGTGGTGAGAGACCTGAAGTCGTGCTCTCGTCGTGTTCGGCTTGATTAAAGTAAGAACCGCACACGTGTAAACCGCGAAGCAACTCTGATCATCGGGAGTCCTGACAGTGGTAATTCCTGAGTTGACCTGCAGTTCCAGGGATCAGAAAATTACAGAATGGAATCTGCGTGAATGTGATTTGGTCAGCACAGAATATCTATTAAATGAACGGTGCGACAGAGTCATGCCACCGGCTCAGTGGTAGAAAAGGCGGCAAGAACGCTAGTGGCCTCTGTACTGACGTTTCGGCTTAAGCTATAGTTGAGTTTTTTTTTTCGTCTTCGGTGTAGCCCGTAGTAAACGCGCGAGAGGCGCTCGAGTGCTGCGAAAACTGTTCAAACTCCAACTACACCAAACACGATCAAATAAACCCCGCCACATCAAACTCACATAAGCCATATAATCTCAACAGCTAATGGTAGGAAATTAGATGTCCAGTCCCATTTTAGAGTGAGAACCGTCGGTGGAGAAGCGAATTGTAGGTATTGGGTTTTCAGCTAGAGCCTAGCAAGTTGCGGGGAGTTCCCTATTTTGGAACGCGCTATTATGACTTATTGACGCGTCGCACACACTCACGCGGGCGTAAGACATATGGAGAACCATGGAAAGCCTTATATGGCTCGAAGAAGTGACAAGTTCATTTAAAATTAAGGCGTACGTGCACAAGAACTAGTCATAACAGAAAGGCCCAGAGTTCATCAGCAAAACGTAATTTTACTTAAGATGCGTTGTTTGACTTGTACAACGCGCTGCAAAGAAATTAAACCGCAGAAGTGTGCAAGAAGCTAATGCATGTTGCTTTCACAAGTGCTTAGCCTGCTTACCTCCGCTGAGTGCCATATTTCAAGTCTGTAAAACATGAATAAGGGCGTATGGATGCTGTAATGCGTGTCAATTCGGTTAAGCTGAAATTAGTTTTGCTGATGCTTTGGGTCTTAGAAAGCAAGCTGTACGAAACGTGCAGACATCGGGTCAATCACAAGTTAAGAGGGGAGATATAAATTATACATGATACAAGAAAATGTATATGGATAGATACAATAAACACACAGAGTACGAAACTATAAAGTTCGAAAGTATGGAATAAAGAAGAAGAAAAAATGAACCTTAGAAAAGCATCACACGAGCCGCCTAGAATCATTCCTGTCTTGGCGTCCTGAGTTCTCTGCGGGGATACGCTGATCAAGATATAACTTCTCCTTCTCCCGCTCCTCGCGTGTTTCAGCGATTTTCTGCATCGTGGCGTCGCATCAGCATCGTCCGAAAAGGAATAAGGGCAGAAACGAACCGCTTTGAGAGCCTGAATGTTGGCCATGAGCGAATCAAGTGCGCTTTCCGACATTTCGGCCACCTGCGAAGGCACGAGAGGTTAGTAAATTGTCACATTACGGCTGGGAGGGAAAGAGATGAACAAGAAACTCACTGTGTCGCTCGCGTGCTTCCCGACCTCTCGAATGCTCTCAGCACGCCACTCGTGTGTATGCGCTTGGGTGGAAGGAGGCGCAGGTTCATTTCCGCGGATGATTGGCATCGGTATTGGCGCTTGTGCGGGAGTAGATGTTGGTACTTCGGCTGTCGTACTAGGCGCGAGCGGATGAGGAGATGCGGCACTCCACTCTTGCGCACGCTGATGGTTGTGCCGTGATCCACACCCAAGACGACCAGCGTAACTGTGTGCACCTCCCGTGCCGTCCTGCAGCATGCGTTCATTCTTCTCCTTATGTTTCACCCACATCGCGAACGCGCCGGCACCGAGCCCGAACCAAAAGAGGCGCGGGAAGAACCTGAAGCGGCGCGGGCCGCGATAATGGGCGAAGTGGTAGTCGCGGCGTGACCTGAAAGGGTCGACAGGGCCCATACCGGACATCGTCTCGGATGAATGAGATTTAATAAGTCGGCAGAGGTGTAGATATGGTCGGTTGAGCAGCTGTAGCTCGGAAGTGGAGGAGATTGAAGGAATATTTTTTCCAGCTTGGGGCGTTCATTGCAGTCATTTTATACCAGCAGAGCGGCGAGATGCCGAAGGCTTGCGCAAATATCGTCGGGCTTGGATGGAGGACGCGTTTGCAATCGGCAGAGTCGGCACGGGCGGATCGGCGCGCTGACGCCAGCGTCCGGCAATATGCGGTTTAGAAGTGGCTGTTGCTGAATTCAGCAAGTACTGTACGACCGTTCTGCTTGTCAACTTTAATCGTCTCGAGCGAACACCGAGATAATTTATGTAAGAGTAACAATATACATATAGGCTATGTACTCCTCCGAAATTTCAAATATGAAGAGACTGTTGCCTGCTTGAACAGTCAAATTAACATAGGTTTCGACGTAAATGTCGTGGAAAGTTGTAACTGCCACACGTTTATTCGCGACTGAAGGCACCTAATAGCAAACAACATCTCTCTCTCAATGAGGGCGTAAGTATTACCCGAGTTCATTCCAAAGCTTTTCTAAAAGGCTTCAGTCGGCCTGTCATTCATATTCAGCGTGCCATCAAACTCTCATCAGCAAAACGTAAAATTACTTAAGATGTCTTATTTACTTGTACAGTCATTCACCGGTCAATGGGACACCAAATCGCCATCGCGGACTCAACCATATTTTGCCCCTTTTTTACAAAACAAATTATGCTGGCAAGTAAACAAACTACTGTAGAATGTCCTCACAGAATCTTGTATAAAAATAAGGAGAAATAAAAGAGGTACAGTGAAAACAAAAAGCTGTGACCTTTTTGGTCCTCACCGCTCAATGGGACAGTAGCTTTCCCACGACCCTGACCACAATAGTGCAGTAACTACGAGTGATACCGACCACCAAATGATATGGTAAGTGCATTTACTGGTAGATACAGATGTCCTCTTCATGAATATGCCTCTAACCATGTATTTTTATCATGTTGAGTAATAAAATTGTCTTCGAAGTCATCTAGGACACTTACAGGACTTCTGTAACACCTGTGACCTGTTGATAAGATAGTGCATATATACTGTCATTCTCGAGATCCGCTCAAATTCTCTTTCACATAACATCATGCTTACGTTGCAGAGATATTCTCCTCTCATTATATGAAAAATCAGTGCTGGTCTAAAGGGACAAAATGTGTGCAGAAGGCAGAATGTATTGTGTCACGCCAAGTTGCAGTTACCATTTTAGTACACTTCGACAGTATTTTGAGCATTTCTCAAGCAATACTGAGCCGGGCTGGCTCACACTTGGTATACAGTACTTTGGTATATATTTAAGCTTGAAATTGCAAAACTAATTGGAAAAAACGGTCGAGAAATGGTGTTTTAGGCGAGTGTCCCATTGACCGGTGGTGTCCCATTGACTGGTGAATGACTGTACACGGCACTGCGAGGTGGTTAAACCGCGTAAGCGAACAAGGAGTCGATTTTACAATTGCTTATTCTCCGCTAAGCGCCCATACTTCAGGTCCGTAAGACTAGAATAAGGGTACGTAAGTGCCCTAATGCCTGTCAATTCGGCTAAGCCGAAAATAGGTTTGCTTATGCTGCCACCACCAGCAATCTGAATCTCGAACGCCCAGTACTCCGGCTTTGAGACCGTGTTATTTCTAAAACCTGTCCATGAGATCTCAACGATAGCCTTCAGAGTCTTCTTCCTCTTAAAGAAACTCTCCATGCCATTTCTAAGTAGCAGGAGAGCTTTATGCTCGACTCTATAGTATAGCTTTCCCTAACATATCAGTTTGTGTATATCTTGACAACAATGCATTTGCCTCTCAGTTATGTTCAGGGGGTTCAAGTTCGCTCAGCAAGAAAGTGTAATATAATATATTGCGTAGCACAAAGAAGCTATTAAGTCTTATTCATTATACATAGATTTCAGAGCCTTTATCTTTAGCTAAAAAAAGACATGACGGTGCTGATAATGAAGCCGACGTGTGAGCGCGCGGTGCGAACCTGGCGGGCTGACTTGGCCGACGGTGTGATGTAGCGGGGTGTGACAGTGACGCGACTGACTTCTGGATCCCGCCTCTGCCAAGGGCCTCCAGACACCTTCGTCGTCCATCCGCTCTCCTAGCCGCCGCAGTCGTCACCGTGCTCATCGCGGTCAACTGTGTCTTTCATCCTCTCGGACGTTGACGGCGCAGCTCTGATCTCGTGCATCGTCCTCAGTTTTGACGTACAACAGCTTGGCGACGACACAGCAACGGCAACCAACGCATTGACACACCAATAAGGCTGCCAACTTATAACTTATTTGTTCTCTTGCCCTCGAACTGTCCACAAACTTGTATTTTCTCGTCTTTCTTCGTCACTCTTTCCGATGGACGCTGCCTACTATGGAGGGAGCCAGCGGAGGGATCAGCAGCAACAGAATGGGCATCAGCTGGATGCTTCGCGATCGTCCCCACCAGACTCGTCGGGGCGTTCTCAGCCCAGACCACATCCTCCTACTCGGTCCTCGACGGTAGGGACGGCGAAGGAACTCGAGAAGAAGCATCTCAAGTCCAGCCATGACAACCAACCTCATGCACGTAGCGAGGATTTGAATCATTCGCGTTCAGACAATTCGACACTGAGCGCGAGCCCGTCCGGCAGCCCCATGCCTTCCTATCAGACCCTCAGTCGACCCTTGACCCCCAATGATAGTCGCAGCGGTGCCTCGTCGTCCAATCACTCTGAGAATGGGACAGGCTGGGCAGACGACTCCACCCTTAAACGTCTTAGCATGACATCGCTGTCCTCTGCGCCGTCCGCAGTTGGCTCAAAGGCCGCCAGCAGCGTCTCAGGAGCGCAACCTCCTGCATCGACTACGTGTGCATCCTGCTCGCTGTCGTTGGAGGGCGCATTTGTGAGGGCTTTAGGCAATGTTTGGCATTTGCCATGTTTCAAGTGCAAGGTGTGTGCGCACGGCAATTTGATAGATAACACACGCAATTCCTGACCCCTCTCCCGCTAGGACTGTGATACCGTCGTTGCATCGAAGTTCTTCCCGATAGAGGGTTCGGACGGCAAGCAGCAGCCTCTATGTGAACGCGACTACTTCCGACGACTCAACCTCATTTGTGCCAAGTGCGGGCAAGCGCTGAGAGGGAGTTATATCACGGCATGCAGTGCGTCTGTTTTTTTAAGTTTGCTTTATCGCTTCTTGATGGATGATCATCTGTAGACAAAAAGTACCACGTCGAGCATTTTACGTGTTCAGTGTGTCCAACTGTTTTTGGTCCTCAAGACTCTTACTACGAGCACGAGAATGACGTGTACTGTCATTTCCACTACTCGACGCGCTTCGCGACCAAATGTGCAGGGTGTAATAGTGCAATCCTAAAGCAGTTCGTTGAAATTAACAGGAACAATCGCGACGAATGTTGGCATCCAGAATGTTATATGATCAATAAGGTCAGCAAACTTGTCACTGCAGGTATTCATTCTCGTTTTAATACGCAAGTACAGTTTTGGAACGTCAAAATTAGCTCAAGAAGGCCAACTAGTTCTTCTGCGTCTACTATTGACGTCAATGAACCGGTGTGGAAGGAGGAAGAGGAGAAGGAGTCAGCGCCATCTCTGAAGAGCAGACAGGTGCGGATGGAGCAACAAGTCTACCGCATATGGACGTAAGTGTGCCATTTACTCGCGTTGGTTTCCATCTATTCAATGGTCGGCCGTAGTGTCTTATCGGCGTTTGAGGAGTCAAGTGCCGCATGCATCTCGGATATGCTAAGGCAAGTCAGCAACGGCCAGTACCTGGAAGCTATTCGTATGGCAGAGAAATTCATCTTACACGTGGAGGTCCTCTTTGCGACTATCGACGATCTTGAAATTTGTTTTTCGCGCTTGAACCTCAAAGGTTGGTACTTCGGAAGTCCGTAATAGCTCAGGCGGTGCTCACACATTTATCTGAAGGCATGTCACATGTTCGCGAAGCACGTCTCCTGTGTAGGAAGACAGTCGATCTATTCACACTCCTATCGCGATCACAAGAAAGTCAAAAGAGGACAGGCATGACGCAGGAACTCCTTGCCCTCGTGACCGGTCTCGCGCATTACTTGAAGATCCTGATTCGTATCGCACTGACTGGCAGCCTGAAGCTTGAACGCGACTACTCAGTGCGAGAGGCGATGTCCAATTTCCTTGACAAATTGCATCTCTTGGCTGTCGAGGGTGGGAATCCGAGTGCAAGACGAGTCATCAGAGGCGGGGAGAAGCATTCCGGCGACCAGGGTGGCGCGCCTAGCACGCAGGGCGTAACGTATGGATTCAAGAGTCTTGCTCCGGAACTTGCAGGAGACTCGCCGTTTGGAGATCCTGCCGAAGGGATAGCTCCACTGACTGAGCGTCTGTCTATCAAACCTCCATCCGATCTGTGCGTGAAATGTGAGACGACTGTGGAGGAAGATTGCGCGCGTCTCGGGACGTACCAACGCTGGCATTCGCAGTGTCTTCAGTGCTCAACGTGCGGGAAGCCTTCTGCGCCACCTGTGCCGAAGGAAACTGCGTCATCGAAAGAATTGAGTGCAGAGGACAAGGAAGGCGGCACGCCTAAAGTCTCCACTGTACGTCGACCGCCAGCAAACGTCGATCTTTTTGTGTACGAGCGAGAGACTGCACAGGAGTCGCCGTACGGTCCGGTCCCCACTGCGACATATTGCTTGGACCACCAACATCCAGGGTGTGTCGGGGGATTTCAGGCTGTGTCGAGGCTCGAGCAGTACGCTTTCCTGCTGAACGTAGCATTACGTCGGTTGTCATATCTGTTAAAGAGGCGAGGCGTTCTTATCCCTCCACAACGTGAGTTACATATCGTGAACTATGTACAATAAGTGCCTTCCGCTAACTGGATTCGTATCCTGTAGCCTCCGCTGCTAGCATGCCTCAGGTACGAGATGGACCCGAACAGCAGTCGTACCGCGACTCCGGTGACATCATGCGCATGAAGTCAGTTCATCTTGATAGGAAGGTCTCTGCGACTGCGCGATTGCCCAAACGCTCGACCATAGTGGAGTCTCCGTCTGGCAAAACAGCGCAACCTACAAATGTCGCTAACGTCACGCAACGTGGACCAGGTCCTTCAGCGCAGCCTCAATCCGCAATGTCCTCGGCCAACCCGGTGCGGTCACCCAGACCTGCCCCGCCACTGCAAGCGCCGCTGACGTCGCCGCAGCCGCCTCAGCACCAGCAGACACAGCCTGTCCGACCACGACTAAGCCCTCCAGGCACGCTGTCTGGGGGGTTATTCGACGACAAGGGTCAGGTTCTGCGTCCTGGCTTCGCTCGCAATAATACGGGAGTTATGATAGTAGACGACTCTGCGCCAAACTCGCCCTCTGGTGGCATCGAAGACCCGTCATTATCTAGACCTGACGATGGTATAACCCTTGCTGACATTCCGCAATTGATTGAAGCAGAGGAAGCTCGCAAGCAGCACCGTCCGCTACCATCTCAGAGTCATATTCCTTTGGTCGCTGAATTGACACCGTTGGAGTTGATGATTGTCAAACATGCCGCTCTGTTAGCACTCAGCCGTTCACCTTTGAAGAACGAGTATGACCTGGATGATCTTCTGGAGTTCATCGAAGTGAAGAAAGGGGGCTTTTGGAACAAAATTTTTAAGGCGAACAAGCAGAAGAAGGGTAAGAAATCAAGTTCTCTTTTCAGCACAGAAGCTGATTTGCTTTATACTCTCAGGTATCTTCGGCGTTCCATTAGAGATACTCGTTGAAAAAGAAGGAGCTGATTCAGTCCTCGGGGCTTCTCGTGCGACTCTGAGAGTCCCAAGCTTCATCGACGATGTTATTTCCGCCATGCGTCAAATGGGTAAGTATCACTTGAGGCACCATTTCAGCATCACCTAATGCTAGTCCATCAGATATGTCTGTAGAAGGCATCTTCCGCAAGAATGGAAATATTCGTAGATTGAACGAGCTGACCGATGCTATTGATCGGGATCCTTCATCTGTTGATCTTACCCAAGATAATCCAGTGCAGCTCGCGGCGTTGTTGAAAAAGTTCCTGAAGTCGTTACCCGAACCGCTCATGACTTACAAATTATACCGGTTATTCATGGCTGCCGAGAGTTCGTAAAATTGCTTCAACTCTTTTTTTAATACTCACGTCATTTCTATAGACTTGACAAATGAGACTGACCGCAAGCGCTGCCTGCACCTTGTGATGCTACTGCTCCCAAAGGGCAACCGTGACACAGTGGAGGTACTGTTCACTTTTCTTAAATGGGTAGCATCGTTCTCGCACGTCGATGTGGAGACGGGAAACAAGATGGACCTGCACAACCTTGCGACTGTGATCAGCCCGAACATCTTCCGTAGTTCTCCATCGAAGGGCACCGATACCGTGCGCCTCGAGAGCTTCGAAAGTATTCGCGTCATGAATTCCTTACTCGAACATCAAGACGAGTTCTTTTTTGTGCCGGAGGACTTCCTGCCACTCCTGCGCGACCAGGATTACTTCGGAAGTGCGATGGAACTACCGAGCAAGGAGTTCATGAAGAGGTGCGATGCATACCATCGCGTTCGCGCAAATGGTAGAATTCCTCAGGGACTATCTTCGCCGGTACAAGGCGTGGGTAATGCAGGCTCGTTTGGCATGACACCAAGCGGGAGCGGAGCCTTCGGGACTATGGGTCGAGACGCCAATGACCCACGGCTTGCTAGTCAAAGGTCTGATCCGTCTATGGCGCGTGGACGGCAGCCGTTCGACAACACGGGAGCCGGAACGAAGAATGGGTACTTTACTTCAGAGCGGATCCAGGGACAGGGATCATCGCCATCTGAACAACTACCGATGCGGAGTGGATACTCATCACGTCAGCAATCACCACAACCTCAGCCGCGGCTGCCGCACCAACCGTTCTCTCATCCAGGGCCAGCGGCCGCACATGGATATGGAGGTCAGGACTATGAGTTTGCGGGGCAGCAAGCACAACAGCAGTGGATGCAGCCTATGTCTCTTGCTGGACAGTCTCCGTCGTTACCTCAGAGCCAGGGGCCCGCGTTCGCCCCTAGTACATCCCCGCGATCGTTTACGCCACGTAGTAGCGGAGAACAGCCTCGCAGTAATTTCACGCCGCCGAATGGACATGCACCACCGATGCAGGTGCGCCAGCGGACATGAATTCCTTGGGTTGATTCTTCCGGAATTTGGTCCGCCGCTCGGTTTGTTTCTCACTGCACTCATGTTATCGCATTTCCCATCCAATGCATCTCTTCCTTCTCCTTTTGCAAAGCTGTCTGCATATCTGTACTTTTGAGCATCAATGACTTTATCTCACCGTTTCTGACTATCATTCGGACCTTTCCCGTCTGTTTCTTTTTCCTTTTCTCTTTTTCGCATTCTTTATCTTTCCACTCATACCCACGCCGGCATGCGTTATTCACGTTTTGGTTGTATATACGAGAGCAATTCGTCTTCGAACCTTCATTCTGTCTCTTCAATATGCGTCGGCTCTCTTCCGCTCGTTAGTTCGAGAGTAGTCAATAACTGCACAACGTAATAGCCCGGTGTTGTAAAAATAATCAAGCATTGTCGGGATATCGCCCAACGTCTCTTTTGCCAGGGTCGAAGGGCGCCTCTTCAGTTTGACCGCCACCGCTACCACTCTTCCAAGAGTTGTATCAACTATACTGCTCGTGTACTGTTCAAACACCGCAGAATTTGCAGGTATGGACATATCCAATGGATTCCTTACTGATTAAATAAAATAGAGAAAAGCACAACCTCTTGTCTGGCCGATAAGTAGTTTCCATACACATATGCATGTCATTTTTTCGTGGCAGGACGGCATACATGTAAGACATACGAATAGCAGATGAGATAGAAAGGAAAGACACGGGCGGCAAGGGGTTTACTTGAGGGGAATGCTGATAAGAGACTGATGAGTATATGTCTACATGACGGAGGAAAGAAAGGGACTGACAAACGAGAAGCTAAATGCAAGGCAGACGGCGAGATGTCCATCAGTAACGAACACATCAGTGCTTTGACATACAAGCTTACAGTGGGTAGCTCCGATCTATTTGCAAAAAGTCAGACAAAAGCTCATACCAGAACAACATAAATATCACTTACACCGGGACGACCGTGCTTGACGGGCTTGTACGAGCAGGAGAACTCGCCGAGGTAGTGGCCGGTCATCTCAGGCTTGATCTCGACGGAGTTAAAGACCTTGCCGTTGTAAATACCGACGACGGAGCCGATCATCTCAGGCACGACAATCATGTCGCGGAGGTGTGTCTTCACGACGGCGGGTTTTTCATTCGGCGGTGCAGCCTTCTTGGCCTTACGAAGCTTCTTGATGAGGCCCATTGGGCGCTTCTTCAGGCCCCGCTGGAACCGGCGACGAGCACGGGCGTGGACGAGCTAAGAGAGATCGGTACTTAGAACCATGTGAATGAGTATACCAGAGCTCTCGTACCTCAACGAACTGCCAAAAACATAAGTAAAATCATTCAAAATACCAAAATAAACTACCAAGTCGATACGCACGTCCTCGTTGCTCAAGTCCAGGAGCTTTTCGAGTTCAACACCGCGGTAGGAGAATGTGCGGAAGGTCCTCCTCTTCTTGATTTCGGCGGCGACTTGCGGATCGGTAACGTCAGCGTCAGCCTAGCGCAACGGGGCAGCATTGTCAGAGTCAGGCATATCTGAGGCAATGCATCTCGACAGACCATGTTGCGCTGTTTTTCTTAGGGGCAGGCGGGGATGAAGAGTGACGGCGAGGACGACGAGCAATCAATTTCCCAATCGGTAAAGACTTGGTACTGTATAGTTTCTCCTTACGTAACAAACAAATAGTTTGAATTTCTCGACGAGTTGCATCCTCTAAGTTACACATCCTCACGGACAGAATCCTCAAGTCTTCCCATTGGGATTAAAAGTGAGTATTTGGCGTCACCGTGGATTGGCGGAAAGGAAACTGACAGCAATACAGCGATTTGCGGCTGCCCAACCTCTTAACGGTCACTTAACACCTAAAAGTATGCGTGCCATGTCTACTGACGGAATCAAGGCTAACCGACTATTTATCTGCCCTAGAAATGCGTTACCTCGCTGCGTACCTCCTCCTGCAGATCGGCGGCAAGGCTGCTCCGACTGCAGACGATATCAAAAGCGTACTCGGTGCCGTCGGCATTGATGCAGACGAGGAACGTCTCTCTAAGCTTCTCTCTGAGCTCGAGGGCAAGGACGTTTCCGAACTCGTTGCTGAAGGCTCTGCTAAGTTCGCCTCCGTACGTCTTCACTTCTCTCATCGCGGATTAAGCTGGAATAGCTGACGATGTACGGATAGGTCCCCTCCGGCGGTGGGGCTGCTGCTGCCCCTGTCAGCGGTGCGGGTGCGGGTGGTGGTGCCGCTGTCGAGGCACCTAAGGAAGAGGAGAAGAAGGAGGAGGAGGCGGTACGTTTTGAATATTGACTATTTGCGACTTTGCGTTGTTCTTCTAACTGATCAATCTTATTTTAACAGGAGTCTGACGACGACATGGGCTTCGGTCTCTTCGACTAAACGTACTCCACTCTTACCGCCGTATGCGCAGCGTGATGACCGTTTCTTATTGTTATCCAGTTGTATCCGCATGGTAGCATGTCATGACTCTGTATTCCGTATACGGCCCGCATACGGCCCGTATTACGCCCAACACATTTTCTTTGTAAAGGAAATTGAGAGCCTTATCGTTTTGAGAATTAGGCTCAAGATCTCGCAAGATTTCGAGTATCGAGTATCATTGCTCTTGAGAATTCGAAGCAAACAAAAGTGTCGCCGGGTTACATAATAAATGTACTCGGCGCATGGCTGATGCTTATAACCCGAGTCAATATTTGGTTGAGGGTCCGAGTAACGCGAGTTCCACCAGGCGATTGTATTCCTGAATCACACACAGTCCTCGTGCCGCGGAGCGCGCGAAAAGCGAACAAACGCCTACAATTGCTAGATGTATCTTGAAATTTGGCTACCGACGGCAACCTTCATGAACCTTCATTACACTCATCCGAGCCAATCAGCCCCGGACCCGTGTTTCCCTGCAGGTCGGAAGCCATTGCGGGAGAACGTGGAGCTGAGGTTGCTAATCTTCAAGACTTATTTACAAGCAGTCTGATCTGTAAGGTACATGATTGTTAATGAACATCCAACAGAGCGCTTTGAAATCCGTTGTTCGTCGGCACCACGGTGGCTCGGTAAGCGGCGCGCTCAACATGTCCGTTATTTATTCGCGAAAAAAAGAAAGCAGATCAGAATAGCGACCCCAAGCATATGTATTATATAGATTTTGCGAAATGACCCGGTAAAGTCAGTCTGACTACGATAGAGCTCCGTCGTCGTCAGACGCGCCCGGCATGGTCCGCGTTTCCGCTTGCTCTCTCCATTCGTCTGCTACCCGACACCATGAACTTCCCGATTATATTGCTGGCTACCTTACTCAACTTATTCAAGAGGCAAAAATCAGATATAAGTGCGCTACTTCGTATGTATCAGTCGTAATCCCAGTATCGGCATCCAGCCATGGTCTCTCATGGTCATAAGCAGTTACATAAGTAGTAAGTATGCTTTTACGCGGACTATTGGACTTTTACGCGGACTATCGGACCTTTACGCGGACTATCGGACCCTAGATCTGTTCTCGCCGACATTTATTTTTATCAGTACATCACTCGCGCACGATCTCGCATGACGATGATGTGAGAATCAGCTGACAGACCAAGAGTACGGGTTAGTGCTAAATAGGAACTGGAGTACACATTCTGATTGCCAGAGTAAGGGGGAAAAATCATAAAGGAGATGCGGATATCTAGATGGTGAAAGCTTCAAAGAGAGATGAAACATTCCATCAGCTGCCTTGCGAACTGACAGGCGGGGCTCGCGACGGTTGTTCAATACGCTGAAGCGATCTCGAATTCGAATTCGTAAAGACAGAGCCAACTGAAGCTAGCCGGTCTGTATCTCTATGCATGTACATACACCACCGGAAGACAGCGGGCATTGAAATGCTTTTCAAATCCGAAAACGAGGATTTATGTTGCCCGCGGTCACGTACTCGCAATGGGCGAGGAAGTAGTTTACAAGCTACATAGTTTCTTCCAAAGTGCAATTCATTTTTCTTCGAGGCTATATACGCACCGAGGAAGTTGGATCTGTTGGAGAAGATGAACAGTTCTGGCACACTTTTGAGCCTATTCTGTGGATAATTTTTGTTTGAATTATTGCGATAGCAAGAACGCCGTTTACTAGTAAGTAAACGGTCTAGTGACGAACGGAATATAAAATAAAGTTTGGTAAGTATGTACAGCAAATTCTGCCGTCAAGGAACTGTACTCCTTCGTTCAGCCCTTATCTATGATTCCGGTTTCCTACATGTCCAGCTCCAGCTCAAGCATATAGTGCAAGACCAGAGGCGCAAAAGCGGCGTAAATACGAGCGGCGTACCGGCGGGATGGTGGCGTCGCTAAAGTAGGGAGAAGAGTATAAATCGAAGCGGGCCGAGATGCCGTGATTGCCGCGTGCGCAAAATGACGAGAGCGAGCAATTCTTGTAAGAATTCAAATGTAAGGTACATACAGACTCAGTTTACTTGCTTCCGACGACCATGTTGTTGCTTGCCCTTGCTGCCTGATACCGTACCAGCCGTCGCCTCGCTCTTTTGGTCTCTTGTTCTCGTCCTCGTTGTTTTTTTCCTATCCGCCCCTGGCCCGAGGATGAGCGCTCCCCCCACCGTCGCGCAGCAGCTCCAAGGCCAGGCGCAGTCGCGAGCGTCCGGTAATTCGAATGGCACAAAGCGCGTCGAACCCCCGGCGGAGCAGAGCATCCATGCTACTCTCTTCAAAGGTCCCAAACGCAAGCGTCTTATCAAGGCATGTCTAATATTTTTTCAATCTCAATTTTATGTTCCATATTTTGGGATGTTAATTTGCCATCTTTCCACTCGCACCAGGCTTGCGACCCCTGCCACAAGAGCAAGCGCCGCTGCGATGGGACTGGTAAGCCATCTATCCCCCAACCTTCCCCTTCTCCACATGGTAACATTTTTTTACATTGGCATGCAGCACCGTGCAGCAACTGGTAGGCATTTCCCATTACATTTCCATTTCAGTACTTTGCTTATGAAGCCTTTCGTGTTCCACCCACTCAGTTATTTTGCGTCGAAAGACTGCACATACACTGACAGCTCAGGAAGACCCGTTCCTGCACCTAACTCACAGCGGCCGGACCCCATCAATTCTCAATCGGACGCGACTCAGCACAACATCAACGAGATCAACATATCGCCGTCCAGTGTCGCATCGGGTTCTTATACACCCCAGCTCCGCGGTGTGGGAGGGTCAGACACGCTTCACTCTCAGTCACAGATTCAACACCGCGATGCGGCTCTGCCCCTCGGCCCCAGAGTACCGCCTGCATCTGCATACTTTGACGCGAGCGGGCCCTTCGCCTCGCAGACTGACATGCTCTTAGAGGGCTCGTTTCGGCCACGCAGGATCCACGGCCACAATTTACTTCGGGGTCAACCTCCACCACGCAAACGCGTAAAGGACAATCATGAGGTTTATGAAAGGGATGATGGGTATAGCTCTCCGACGCAAGTCACGTTGGCTACTAGTACTGCTACTGGTGTCGGCACAGAGCTTAGTCCGATGAGCTCAGAAAATACCTTCCTTAGAAGTACAAGCACGACTAGTACGCGTGGTGTGTACCAAAGACATATCGTTCGTGAGCTTGTCAATCGTAAGTCGTCTCCGTCCTGCCTTTCTGAAGACTCCGTACATCGTCTTCAGATGTCGGCCGTTAGTTTGAACGCCACCGGATAAAAAAGTTTTTTCGATGACACGAACATTCTCCGTGTACTTCGCACTGATGGTCTTCGATCACTTTCGTGTTTACGCTCGTATTTTTATTACAGTCAAGCATGCTTACATCGCTGTCTGTGCTTTTCCGCTTTATCCCTTTTGGCTGTTATGACCCAACAACAGCGCCCACTAACGTGCTCTTTTACCCTTCCAGTGTTTTTTGCCCATTGCCATCCCCACCGCCTTATTATCCATTCTACCTCTTTCCTCTCCGACCTCTGCCGCGACCGAGTCCCCTCGTACCTTATCAACTCTGTCTGTGCAGTCTCTGCGTCACTCTCACAGAACCCGCTTGTACGCGTGAGTCCGGTCCGCGAGGCTGGCCAGAAGTTCGCAGATGCGGCTCTTGCCGCGCTCTTCGACTCAGAAGGTCGATTGGTGACGACAAGCGTAGAGGTTGCGCAGGCGTTGGTCTTGCTGCAGACATATCAAATATATAAAGAGAGCAACATGTCGGGGGACTTGAGCCTCTTCGGTAAGGATTCATAAAATGACAGATCACCATGCTGATAGTAATTAATCCATAGATCTTGCGCTCCGTATCCTCCATTCACAACATGTCCTCTCCCCAAATGCACGGCCAGTTGAGCTCCCACCTTCTTCATCTGACGAGGAAGTTTCGCACGCCATCCAACGCGAAAGTGCTCGACGTACCTTCTGGTTGATCCATATTATCGAGCTCCTTGGTGCGACCTTCACGCACCGCCCAACAATGTACATCAAGAGTGACCTGGACGGCGTTCGTTTACCGTGCAGTGAAGCGAGCTTTGATCTTAGTATGTTTGCAGTCCCTCCAGGTAAGCATTCTTCAGTTACAAAGAGTTCGTAAGTTTCAGCGGTTTAAACTATACAGAGCATCTTGATTCCCCCGCACTAAAGACCTGCGAGGCATCGGAGTTTGGGCATGTCATACGCATGGCAACATTGCTTCGAGAGATCGAAATCCACAATGTCGAAGGTCGGTCTGTTCCTCGTTCTGTCTCTCGATGAGGAGTATTTATATTCATGTTGCTACAGCACCTGATGCGCAGGCAATCGCAAACTGTGAGAACCTCCTTGAGGTATGCTGTTCTCGCTTTCATGTCCGTCGTCTGCTGATCAATTTGCCCTTAATCGATTTATCCACCGACTTCTTCCACCGCGTGACTCGCTCCATCATATGCTCTGCTTTTCACGTGTTCTATTCTCTTGTACGAATGACGCGTGCAAAATTTACGTCCGCAGCAATGGGTCCTCAGCCTCTCAGACCACCTCAAGTATAGTACCGAGAACTTACATTTTCAGCTTTCGTTATGGGAAACAAGCTCGAATACTAGTACCTGGTGCTACTGCTTTATGCATATTCTACACGCCTGTGCTGTCCTAGCGCTTAGCGACGTGAGTTCTTGTTTTCCTTTGAAGTAGTAGCCCTTCTGCTTTAGGTGCTTCGACCGCCCTTTTGGTGTCAACCTTCAGGCTCGCGTCCTTTGGTCTTTCTCTTTGATAGAATTTCATTTCGCTTAGTTGTACGTACTAATCGAATACTCATTTAGATTCGAAAACGTCTTCGCCAAGCGCTATGTCGCGACCATCAGAGTGCACTCACGGCCGTTCCCGTTATCATTAACGCTCTTGGGCCGCGAGCGCGGAACAGCGTTTTGAGTAAGAGCGATATGTTCTCCGCTTGTTTCAGGTTACTAACAATTTGTGTCCAATGAAGTGGGGAGTGTCCTTTGGTTGCAATGGTGTGGTCCGCATGCTTCTTTCGTCAGCACTGGCCATGAGGAAACCGAAAATGATTTTTCGGAGAGAAGCCATGTTCCAGCGAGTGCTGAAAGGACACCTGCGAGAATGCCGAATATACCTGAATTGTTACCGCAATTGGATATGTGGATAAAAGAATGGGAGGAGTTCTGGGGACCGACACATTTGCATGGCAATGCCGACGGTTCAGGGACGAGCCCGGAAGAACATCGTAACTCTACGCATAGTCAGCAATCACCTGCAACCTCAATGATAGGCACTGGGTTACCGAACCCAGAAGTCCAGGTACCGACACATTCAGCCACAACGTGGAACGTCCCGAATGTTGTTATAGATCCGGTCTTGCGTACGCAGGAAGAACGTGCTCCCGGCTCTGCACCGCAAGCCTCCCCAGCGTTGTCTTCAACCTCGACTCTACGGGGACGCGACCAGCCGTCTCTCCCTTCATTAAAATCTAGCGGACTTCTAGACGTCTTCGCAGACGAACCCCTCAATCGCCTTTCGGGAGCGTCGACGCCCGTAAAGCAAGCACCATCATGGTCGCTGGCTCCTCCTGTGTCCCCACGTCAGCCGTTGCTCTCTCCGGGGTTACCTGTTCCTGTCCCAGGCTCGTCCGGAAGCGTATTATTATCTCCACAGCCCAATCCACTCTTCGGTCCAGGTCAGGGCCAGCATGCGCCCCAGCTGCGGTTACAGGCACCAGATTATTATCCACACAACAGCTCGCTCCCGAATCCTGGGCTAGCAGGCGTATCTCCCTTCCAGGACGAGGGGCCTCATGGGACGCGTGCCATGTATGGCCCTGGCCCCACGCACGCTCATGCCCGGGGACACGGACATCCGCAACCGTACTTTGAGCAGACGCCATCGCCTTTGTCCCCGTCCGGCCACATGCTCTCTTCACACGGTGGTGTTCCGGCGGCACGCCGCTGAACTCTGATACCGCGAAGAGAACAAGTACAAAGGGATGTCTATATTGTAAACCTCAGATGTCATATTGATTGCATTGCACACGCTTTTGGACTTCATTTATTCTTTTCAATTGACCTTCTGCATCTCTTCCGCATTTTTTTCCTGCTTTCCTGCTTTCCTCTTTACAGCAAGCTGTGACAGTATCTCCATATCTGCCTTTTAATTTACGTCAGACCTTCCAGTCTTCCTTGTTTTACGGTCTTGTCCACTACTTCACCAGTCGAATCTCCCTAAACTAGTACTCCAATTGTAGCTTTAGTCGTTTCCTGTACATTTGTATAATTTGACCGTCTGGTGCGTCTTGCATTGCCTTTCCGCTCTTATTAGGCTTTTTAGAAGCTAGCAACGAGGCTGAAACCAATCTTAAGATCATTCGCATGGGAACATTCTTCGGCTCGGTTGCAACCGTTGTCGGTCGATCTGGTGCGAATGATCGACGCGGCGGCACGTACAAATGAGGCATAAGTTCTCTCAGATTCTCACGGCTCGCATTTGGCAGTCTTAGGTCTGCTTACGTCACATAGGTTGCCTGCAACTTCCATGTCCGAATCACAGCCGTCCCCCGACGATGTGAGGAAACCGCTGAACTACAAAGAACATTTCAAGGCAAGTCTCCCGTATTGGGTCAGGATGTCGAAGGGTGCACTCATCGCGTTTCTCTGGTTACAGGCGCGCAAGAATGTAGTCACGAAATTTGTCGAGTGCGTGCCAAAGTTTGGTCGTGTATAGCCGATATAGTATGGAGCTCTTTCCAGCCCGTGTGAGCACGCCTCGCGCGCGTCGTTAAGGTGTCTTAACGAAAATAACTACGAGAGGGTCAAGTGCAAGGCGTTTTTTGAGGCATACAATGACTGCAAGAAGAGCTGGGTGAGCGCGTTTCTCTGTCTCACTGAAAACAATGAAGATGCTGAATGTCTTCGAATAGTTGGAGCAGCGGAGAGAGGACGGGTTGAGTGGGAAAGACAATACCATTGATATAAGGACGTAAAACAAGAGGCCGAATATACAAGATGATTCTAACCAAGTATGCCGCGTATTCTACCCAATGGAAGACATATTCTGGTTCACTTCTGCACCCACGCACTCGGCCCCATCCCTCTCGGACCTAGCGCATCGTCGACTATTTTCATCATCGCGATCACCTTCTCATCTTCGAAACTTTTCCCGACGATCTGCACGCCAACCGGCAGCCCCTTCATTTTCTCCGGGTTGTATGGCGCGTTCTTCGCTCTGTAGAGCCCGTCCTCGAGTATGCGCGAGCCGAGCCCTGGGCCACTCTTCCATTCGTCGGTAAGTTGGTCCTGCTTGGGGTCGACCCGCGTGACAGGTATGACACCGACGGGGCTGTCAATGATGTTGTACAGAATTGTGGCCGAAGCGAGCGGCGAAAGCGTGGCCGTTGTGCTGTGAATATTTTGTCATTAAAATAACCCAAACTGCGAAGGAAAAAGGCTCACCCGTGGGGAACAGCGGGCGACGCCTGGACAGGAGCGATTATCCCGTCAAAGTTGTGTTTCATCCACACCTATCGACGAGAAGTAAGCTATCGCTATTGCCAAGCTGAGTTTACTGCAACGTAGCGACGCACTTCTTCATACCACCGCTTTCTCAGACCATCCCGTGTAGAAACGAATTTGAAGTACTCCTTGGTGCTTTTTATTCTCGACAGACGAAGGCAAGTTGCAAAGGCCTCATCGCCTAAGAAGGATCGGACGACCCAAGAGACAAAGTGCCGGAAAAAGTCTGTTCACAAGTTCTCATCGATTCAAAAAACTCAGCGTGCGAAGGGGAACGTACCAGGCAACTTTGGCCCAAGAGTCACAAGGAACAGGCTGCTTTCCTGTGTAATTCAGGACACCATTAGTATGAGAAATGCGTACTGATCGTCGTTCCACTACCTTGGGGTCAGGACCCAAATGGTCGAGCAACGTCTTGTAGCCATCCGCGGAGGTGAGCGCCACGAACAGGTACATCGCTTCCCGCGCTACTCGCATTTAGAAGTCTAAAATGGTGGATTCGGAGTTGCGACGAATTGCTCACCCAAAGTTGGCTCAAATTCGACACACTCGTGTCCTTGCTTGCGTAGAGCCTCAACGGTCTCCAAGACAGCGCGTTTGCACACCGGCGAAGCTTTGATGAACAGATCTTATTCGAAGAGCAGGAATTGAAAAGCCACCCCTTTTGCAAGTGGAGCAATAGACGAACCGGACGTGTAATATCCGAAGCGCAGTTTATTTGGGAGTTCTGGCTCACGGTAAGGCAGAGACGGGGAAAGTACGTGAGCGGGCCCAGGCGCTCCGAAGAGTAGTCGGCACGCCAGCTCAATATCTTCAACAGACCTGCATTCATTAGGAGTTTGTAATTATGCATGATTTCGAAACATACCTTGCCATAGGACCGGTGACGGATGGAATTGCCTCGGAGCCCCGGTTCGGACCTGCACGTTGACTTGAGTTAGTACGGCGTTCTGCTTTCTTTTCGAGTAACACGAACTTTTGGCGCCTTGGTTGCTGAGCCGCCACGCGCCGGGCTTGAGGGAGTACACGCCGCAGTACGCGGTAGGGATGCGCAGGCTGCCCCCGATGTCCGAGCCGATGCCGAGCGCGGACCCGTTCTGCGCGAGGAGCGCGGCCTCGCCGCCAGAGCTGCCCCCGCTCGTGTGCGCCGCGCCGGCGCTCCACGGGTTCGTCGTGCGCCCGAAGACGGGGTTCGCGCACTCGAAGGAGAGCATGGTCTGCGGGACGTTCGTCTTCACGATGACGAGCGCGCCCGCTGCGCGGACCTGGGAGACGAGCGGAGCGTCGGAGGACGACGGCTGGTTTGCCCACTGGGTGAAGCCGATGGACGCGTCGTAGCCGGTGATTTCGACTGTTCATGTAGATAGAGACTGGTGTTAGGATGATAGATGTGCTTTGGTTGTAAAAACGTACATTGATCCTTGAAGCTCACGGGGACGCCGTGCAATGCCCCGCGCAGGCGCTTCGTCGACGCGAACTCGGCATCAAGTTCATCAGCCTCCTTGAGTGCCTGCTCAAACAGAACTGCAGCAAACTGGATTCAACGTGAAAGTTTTCTCATTGAACTTCTCACTCACTTTCGGTCAAGCAGTTGGTCGCTTCATGCGCTCGGATAGCCTGCCGAATGTACGCCGACACCACGGAAACAGAGGTCCATTCCCCGCTCTCGATGCGCCTAACAATCTCAGCAGCTGCATCCCGCCAGCGTCCAAGATTAATATATGGGGTGGCGAGGGAGAGCTTCAATGCTCACCAGTCGCGTGCAAATACACATTGTCATCCGAACTGGATATAGTATCCGCCTCCACCTGTTTGCGCGTCCTCGCGATCGCGTCAGCTCTCGCGGCCTGCTTTTGCTGGACTATTGACTTCCAGGAGGGCGACATGGTGGTCGATGTGTACACGGTGATGTACGTGTCCCTACGCTCGCACTAAGTGCTATAGTCTCGGGAATATTCCCGGCATTTTTAATCCAAGCTCGAAGGATCGGCGTAAAAAGCAGAATGGGACGATATCCGACGAAACTTGAAATCACATGAGATAGAAACAATTCTCGCAGACATAATAAATTGGGTAGCATTTTAGATACGAGATCAGCAGACAGTTAAAACGCCTAATTACAAAAAGACAAGCGGGTCAACAGATAACCTCAATAACACACGTTGATCAGTCAAAGGACGGCGGAAGCGGAGGAGGGGCTGTTGGCTGCGGTGCAAAAACCAGATTGAGCGGAGGTGTCGTCTGGCTGTCCTCGCTCAGGAGCGTGGCAATGATCGAGCGACCAGCAAACGAGCGCCCCGCAAGGCTCTTCAGTGCCCTCCCAGCTGCATCGGCATCGGCGAACTTGACATACACCCTTCCAACGCCGGCGGCCTCGTCCTGGCGCTGCGCGTCGAGAGCCGCCTGCTGCCCGCTCTCCCCAGGCGCCCACCGCGACTTGTCCTTCTTCACCGGACGCGGGACGCGCAGGTCATCGACCGGGCCGAAGCCGGAGCACTCCTCCTTGATATCCTCGTAGATGTCCGCGTACTCCTGGTCGTCCGTCAGATCGTCTGGCGTCACCATGTTGAGCATGAGCAGGATGCGGGCACTTGTTTGCTGCGAAAGATCGCCAGCGGGGAGTATAGGCCTCGGGATCTCTGGGAACTGGTCGTAGGGGATGTTAGGGATACCAGGCTGGCCGGGCTTCGCTCCAATAGATGCTCGCTGGACTACAAGGTAGCGGTCACCAAGCTCCATTCCATTGAGACCTTGGCACGCCACGTCAGTGACGTCGGGATCAACATACTCGAAGAACGCAAAACCCTGCGAAGACTTAATGATCAGCAAATAAAATTGTAGCCCAATGAATGAAAATAAAATAAAAAACCTTTGATGGTCCGTTTCCATTCTCGCGAACAAGATTGAACGCTTTCAGCTCTCCGAAACTCTTCAACAGCTCCTGTACCTGCTCTTCGTTGAGGTATGTCGGCAGTCCGCCCACAAAGATCTTGTTGATAGAGTCCGGCACATTAGTGGAGACCACACCGGGAACAGTGTACGCCAGCTGGAGCGGAGAGGTCCACACCGCCATAATCCTTAGGACGACGGATTTTCAGGGTCCGTTAAGGAAGATTATTCCGTCAAACGCCATAGCAGCTGTCGCATCTTCGGCGCTACGGAACTGGATGATGAAAGTTCTGAGTGCCTGCTTATCTAATGATGAGTAAAGGATAGACGAACCTCCACAAATGCGTAGTTCTTTTCATAGTTGCACTGGACAGCGAGCACTGGATTGCCCGCCGCACCGGTTCCGATGTTCATCTCTTTCATCTTTGAGTTAAAGAAGTCTCCCAGGTTTGTCTCGTTAATTTCGGGTGTGATGCTGCCGATGTAGAGTCGACGGGACTGGCGGGACAAGGTTCGGGTTGTTGCCCATGCCCATACCCATCCCGAGACCCTGCACAGGCATGGGCGGAGGAAGACCAGGGATGCTCAGGATCGGTGGTACCTGAGTACGGTTCGCACCAGGGAGGTTGAAGAGACCTTTGCCGCTTAATTAGATTCTGCTATGGTACTTAACGTGGACTTCTCGACTCACCAGTCTGTTTCGCCTGCATGGCCGTATATTGCTCATATCCAGGGGCATGTACGTCCCAGCCCGATGCCTTGCGTTTCCTCTGCGAGATCGGCAACGCATTCTCAGGCGTCGGCGACCGCCGCTCCACGCTCGGCTCTCTTTCCCTCTCGCGGCCCCGGCCTCCCGCGCGGCGGACCGTCGTCGCGGTCCCGCCGAGGCGGCCGGCCGCCACGATCATCGCCCCGTCCACCGCGGTATCTGTCGTCCTCGTGGTGCCTGCGGGGCGGCCTGTCGTCATAGTCTCTGCGCTCCCGCCTGTCCCGAGGCTCTCTGTCCCTGCGGTCGTCCCCTCTCCTCGAGGAGGTGTACCGGTCACCCCTAAATTCCCTGTCGTCGTGACCCCTTGAGGAACGATGGCGGTCGTCTCCACGCTCTTTATAACCTCGCTCTGCGAAAAAAGGTGAGTAAGGGCTGATCCCTGCGAAACGAATGCGGCAGCTGCAAAGGGATCAAAACGGGCATGGGGCGGCGCCGGTCATTTGGAGACACGGGCGGCCGGGCGGTATGAACGTGCAGCTAGCTAGCTAGACGGAGAGTGGACATCCGACATGGTGCAAGGAGGGAAAAAGAAGAGGGCGTGCACCATGAGCTTCATCGTCTTGAACAGCGTGCATAAAACGAGAAAAACCGGAGAAAACCCGCAAAAAAAGGGCGCGAGGGACGTCTAGACGGTATTTGTTTCGTCTGGTATGCCTGTACGGAGCCCTAAAGTGAGAAATGAGGAAAATGTCGCTCACCAAAGTCGTCTGCCATGGTCGATGATATTGGGGGAACGCAAGTGACCGTGTGAGAATCTTCAACACGATCGCCTGCAAATCCAGTTTTTTGCAAGTCACCCATTTCCTTACATACATACATACATAACTACGGCAATGAACAACACAGACGACTTGCTTGCATCTTCCTCGTTGACGACAACGAACAAGACGATGAGCAGCAAGACGTCTTCAGACTCTGCTAACTCGAGTGTCCAGAGCTCGCCCGACTCGTCGCGCAGCGACTCTCCGCCCGCCAATTTCGACCGCCCAATTGACCCGTTCATGAACTACGCCGCGGCGGGTCCGCTTTCCAGTGGCGGCTCGTCTGCGGAGAAATCGCTTTTGGTGTCCACGCCTGCGTCTTCGTCGCTCGATGGACCCATCCGGAGACTGGGCGACAGACAAAGACCCCGTTGCTGCACTGTGGGCACAGACCGGCCTCGCCGCAATGTCGTTCGACGACTTCAATTCAGATATGAGCCTCTGGGACTTCGATCCGGCGTCTCTCGACGTCCCGCTTCAATTTGACTCTAATATGTCTGCAGACGAAGCTTTTCCGCTCTCACATGCCTCGGGTACGAACGCCTCTACCGACCTTTCTTCGTTCGCATTCTCCTTTGGAACAGATAATCTCTTAGACTTGCCGGCTCTGTCTAGTGACGCGAGCACTAGATACCTTAATGCCGCACCTTCGTCTTCCTTGTCTGGAGCGGCACTCCCGTCTGCAACAAACCATACTCAACAGGCTCCTGCATCTGTACCTACCCAACCCCCAGCACAACCTGTCGCCCAGTCCCAATTGTCTGGAAATGAGGCAGTGGACGAGCTCGTTCAGCGCGCCAAACAGATTGTGGGTATTACATCGATTGCACCCGTAGAAGCAGATCGCACACGTGAGTATTTGTTACTTGCGCACTGCTATGATAAACTCTGACTAATGAATAACAGAGTCGAGCAAGCTGCCTATACCGCGTCTGCAGCAGCCTATGACTATGCCGTCTTCCTCATCCGCCGCCTCATTTACAGCTTCGCAGAATCCCTACATTCCGGCGGCGCGAAGCAAAACCTCTCACACGACGATCGTGCGTCGCTACCGGTCGAACTTCAACGCGCACCTTAAAAGCCTCCGCGCTGTCATTCCGGCGCTGCGTGTGCTGGAGCAGAAAGCGGGGAATCGCGTCGGCAACTTAGCCCTAAAATCAGGGACACGTCGTGCGGGCACAGACGCCGACGCCGGCACTGCAGGAGAGGAGGAGGAGGACGTGGTCGACGCGCGCGGGTTCGTCGACGGCGTGAAGGTCCCGCGCAAGGGTAGCAAGACAAACGTGCTCGTTAAGGCGACCGAGTATATCGGCGTGCTGAAGCGGCGCGAGCTCCGCTTGAAGCGCGAGCAGGAAGGGCTGAAGGCCCTGGTATCTGGTCTTGAAGGCGGTCCGCAGCTCGTGCGGGAGTGGGAGGCGATGTGGAAAGAACGGTTTGGTGGCCCGGAGATGGATGAGGTGGATGGCGCGGACGGCGAGGCGGATGATGAGAACGAGGAGGGTGAGGATGAAGAAGACGATGAGGGGGGAGAGGATGGCGGAAATGAAATGCATGCGAGTGCGGGCAAGAAGAGAAAGAGGACAAAGGGGAAGAACGCCGCCGCCGCCGCGCATCCTCAGCCTTTACGACCTGTCTCGATCATGCCTTCTTGATGTTTTCCGACCGCAATCAATCCAGCATGCGTCACTTCTATGTGCGACAGTGCAACTACGTATGAGGAGCGAGCAAGGCCCCTCGGCCTCTTGTTGCCACATGCAATCCCCCCAGCGGTGTCGGATACGCGCTGCTCGGCATGTCCAGCAGCAGCAGCGGCCGATGCTCATGATGCCGATAACCAAAATGAAGATGGAGGTTGCGATTTTGCAAGACCGGCCTGCTGTGCCGACTCGACGTACGCAGTTGCTCATTTAGCTCCACCCGTACCTCCATGCTGCGTTCGCGTTTTTTCCTTTGTTAACTCTGTCGTGCCCTCCTGCACGTCGTCCACACGCGAGCATTTGGGCTCGTACCCGAATCTTGTCTAGAGCCAGGGAACTCGGCACGGTGTCCCTTCGTCCGTTTCCTTCCTTGTGTCGGCTGCCGCACTGTGGTTCCTGCACGTCATGTGGGCATACATTTGGGTACCTCAGTGGTAGATCACCAACCTGGATTCAAGCCCCATCCAAGTCATGCTTTCATTGACATCTGAGACATGTCAGGTTGACGAGTAACGAGCTTGTGAACCTCAGACATGTCTTCGAAATGATGCAGGCATTTTTTGCATATATGGAAATGTTGGAGAACTATACAGCATGACAAACCAAACCCCTCTTTTTTCAAGGAATTAAACTGACCCGAGGGGTCAGGCTTGGGCCACTTGGAAAGTCTTGCTGACAATGATGAAAGATCGACACGTACAATGCTCGGCCATAATAGGAAGTTTATTTTCACGCCTCGGTGACTGAGATGCTTCCGCTTCCGAGACTTGTTCTCGGTTCCAGCCACAGACAATAAAAAAGAAAGACTCGGATACAAATTTCGTGAATATTGTCTCAAACTCCATCGACCCGAATCATCGCTCCATCGAGAATCCCGACTCCAGCGTCGCTGCCCCGCCTTCTTTACAGCTATGTAATGTCCGTCTAATTGTTCTTCGCATTTCCACCTCTTTTGTTTCCGCGCCGCTCCGACATGTTTTTTTGTTCAACCCCGCCCCATCTGCGGAATACCCGATGCTATATGACGACGTGAACTCCGAAACCGGGGCTGTGCCCACACCGGGACCAGGGTATAAAAAACCTGCAAGTTCTCTCGTTTACAATCTCCACCATTATCCATCTTCACTTCGTACTCCCACATTCCCACCTTTGCCAAACTACGCACTTCTCAATACGATGGTTGCGCCTGGAGTCCCCAATTACGATTACAAACCGCCCAAGTCCTACAAATCCCGAGACCGAGGCTCCAGCGATGTGACGCTCACCGACTACAAGGAGCACGGTCACCCGCACGAGCAGCGGTACTCGCCTCCGCACGATGCGACGTTAGCTGATCACCAAAATCACTTTGTCGCACGGCACGAACCCCGTGCGCACTCGCACTCGCACTCGCACTCGCACCTGCGTCACTCGAGCCCGTACGCACACCCGCATAAGCAATTACACCCGAACGAGTACGAGCACCCGTACGAGCACGATTACGAGTACGAACAGGATTACCCGTACGAGTACGGGTACGAGCACCCGCAGGAGTACGAGCAAGATTACCCGCACGAGTACGGGTACGAGCACCCGCACGAGTACGAGCACCCACACGAGTACGAGCAACGACACGAGTACGAGCACGAGAATGAGCATGATTACCCGCACGAGTACGGATACGAGCACCCGCACGAATACGAGTACGAGCACCCGCACGAACATGAGCACGAGTACGAGCACGAGTACCCGCACGAATACGACGAGTACGAGCACCCGCACGAACATGAGCACGAGTGCGAGCACGAGTACCCGCACGAGCGCAAGCACTCGTACGCTCACTCGCATCCGCACGAACATTCACGCCCGCACGAGCACCTGCACCCGCACTCGAACCTGCACTCGAACACACACCCTGTCCTTCAGTCGGCGCTCCGCGGCGGGTACGACTCCCGCGCCGAGAACAAGCTTCGCGGGCGCCGTGTGTCCTTCGCGGATAAGAACGAATATTGCGAAGCTCCGCCGCCTCAGCATGCCCCTCGAAAGCTTTGGCATTCCCCCTCGTTCTCGCGCATCTTCGAGTACGAAGACGAGCACTCCTACTCGCACGTCCCTACTGAACGCTCTCATTCCAATTCTCACTCACACACTCCAATCGAGCGCTCGCATTCCAATTCATCCTCACACACCCCTACCCAACGCTCGCACTCTAGCTCCTATTCACACTCCCCACGCTCGGTACCTTCCTCGGCCTCTTCCGCGAGCGCGCCCCTTCCGTCGGCGGGCTCCGTATCATTCACGGCTCCCGGATTCTTCCCGTACCAGCCGCCGATGGAGGAGAAGCAGGGTCCGCTTTACACGCGCTTCAAGACGGCGTTTGAGGAGTTCTCCACGGATCCCGACGACGTGCTTATCGAGAAAGCCATTAAAAAGAAAGGACGCATGCAGGAAGAAGAAGGAGAAGCACGGGCTCGAGAAAGGGCAGCGGCAGGAGCAAGGACTGGTTCACGGGCAGGGACCGGTGGAAGGGCGGGGGCAGGAGTAGGCCCTGGAGGGACAAGGACAGCAGGAACTGACCCAATGACGAAGGCAGTGGCAGGAGCAGGGACACGGGGCGTACGCCACACAGAGCATGTAGACGACTATGGACACGACTTTCACGATGACACCGACTACGAGCTAGAGCGACGCGCGCGCGCGATGGAGCGCGACATGTACCGAGGCGCACAGAGCGCGTCCGCTCCGGACGCCCACGCATTCACACCCTATCTGGAGGACGGTGCGGCGGCTCCGTATCACTTCGTGCTGCCATTGTACCAACACCCCGTGCGCGAGAAGAAGAAGAAGAAGCCGTTCCTGCAAGCCGTGGCGGATGCGATCAAAAATCTCGTAGAGAACCCGGCTCTTAGACAATGGGAGTTGGAAGTAGAATTGAAAAGAAAAGGGCGAGTCAACGATGATGATCAGGGGCACCGGGGACTGGTTTAGTTGTGTAGTATATTTTCGCATCGTAAATCAGACTGCAATGATTGGACTTTTTGCGGAAAGGCGTCGGACTAGGACTTTGAGCATTTGACGGACTCGTTGTATATGTGATTATTTGCTCCCCTGTGAAACTTGTATCTGCGCCTCGATCGAAGCCATATCTGTTTGTTGTCTTTATTTTTTATTTCCCCGTTGTTGGCGAATCAAATTTATACTTGCTTCACCATGCCAAGGAGCGCGTTGTTTGTCAATATGTGCAAGCGCGTCGATCACCTGACGTGCCAATCTATTGGCAAACATTGAAACAAGCTGCAGCATAGTAAGCACTTCAACGGCGTTGACTGGCACTTCAGCTGTAACTTACCTATAATCTAGGCCATGGCATCCTTCATCGGTCTACTGATACGCAACATTAAAATTAACAATCCTCCCGAGGTCGAGAAGAAAGCAGACGCTCTGCGCTGCGGGATTCTGGGGGCCGCGCGCATCGCCCCCGTCGCGATTATCCTGCCTTCAAAGAGCCACCCGGACGTGACGATTGTCGCGGTCGCCGCGCGAGACAAGGAAAGGCCGAAACTTTCGCTAGAAAGCATAGCATCCCCAAGACTTACTCCGGCCGTTCAGGCTATCAAGGTTGGCAGTCAGGATTCTGTTTCTCTGTTGTTGATGGATTTGCTCATGCGTGGGGCAATGCCTAGATATGCTGGACGATCAGGAGATTGACATAATCTACAACCCAGTTCGCAGTTTCCCCGCAATTAACTTGAATCCGTTCGTGAACATTTACTGATACATTTTTTTTTGTGTTGACAGTTGCCCAACGGATTGCATTACGAATGGACTCTCAAAGCTTTAAATGCGGGAAAACACGTGCTTCTTGAGAAACCCAGCACGGACACAGAAAGCGAAACGAGGTTTCTGTTCGCGTATGCGCGGCATAAGGGGCTAGTCCTTCTCGAGGCGTTCCACTCTCGGTGAGCTCTGTGTGCTCAGGCTGTGCGTACAGCTCGTGACTGTGTCCCCACTGCTTTGTCGACGCGCAGCTTCCACCCTGCGATTAATCGTGTCAAGGAGATCGTTGCTAGCAATGAGCTTGGAAAACTGAAGAATGTCTCGGCGACGCTCTGCGCTCCCTGGCAGATGCGTGTGGTCGGTGACGACGACATCCGTTATAGGCTTGAACTGGGGGGCGGTATCCTCATGGATATGGGCTGTTTGTTCTTCCCTTGATTTATTCAGGCCCACTTTCACTCACCTTCCGGACCTTCCTCCCCTCCATATGAATCAGGTTACCCACTAGCTATGGTCCGCTATGTCACCTCTGCAGAGCCCACTTCTATCATGTCAGCTCAAGCTGACGTATTTCCTAACCCAAGAGACGATCCTTCCAAGCGCAACATCGACACAGGGACGTCCGCGTCGCTCACCTTTCCTAACGACGTGACCGCGTCGATTGAATGTCATGCGCTCTGGCACGGCTGGGGCCCGTTCGGGCTGTTCCCGCGCGTGCCGGACATGAAGTTTGTGGCGACGTGCGAAGGCGGGACGGTCGAGCTATTCAACTACGTGATGCCGCATTCTTACCACTCGATTACCGTGACTCCTTCGAGAGGCAAGCGCAGAGTCGAGAAGGCGTATACATATGCGGATGGTTTGGGAGAAGATTGGTGGAGCTCGTGAGTTGGACGCTCGATTGCTTAATTCTGGAAAGCCAGGTCGGGCTGATAGGGTTGCGGAATTGAAGGTACAGGTATCAGCTGGAGTTCTTTGTCGACAAGGTCAGGGGACGCGAACCTCGGCTATGGATGGAGGGAGATGATTCCGTGTCAAATATGGAATGGATTGAGAAGATATACGAGAAGGTGTGGTCAACGCTTTTGCTCTTTGGAACTCGACTCACAACTGCGCAGACTGGCCTTGGGAGTCGCCCGAAGTCAGACTTCGTCTTATCAGAGTGAAGTTGACACTACGATCTTGATTGAAGTGTTATTTATCTAGCGTGTTCCACGGCTCCTACTAAATATATTTCCTGTATTATAGTGGTAATTTACTTCCGTGTTCAAGATATGCACATGTAAACTTCGCCTTATGTTGTCTAGCTGCGATTTAGTTCCCTCTTTGCGAACTTTTTGATTTATATACTTTTTATGTATATACCCAGTTAGGTGGTTGTTGAGCATTGGATACGCAGATTCAGAAAAGACCCGGAGGCAAGCGCATTGTATGAAAATTGTTCAATCACTCACAATTAACGGGTCTGCAACGTGAACTTGAAACAGGCACGGAAGATAGATAGCTCTGCACAACAGAACCGAAAGCAGAAGCCGAGTGAAAAGCCTGAATATATTACGGCAGTTCACACCTCTCGAAGCGCAGACGTAGTTTGCGAGAACACTGATTCCAACGGGTATACATGTAAGGCCCCTGGGATGCAGCATGCCCCAGATAAGCGGCAATATGAACAATAATTGACTTGGTTGATCGCGAGCGCTCTCGTGTCTTTCTCATGGATTTCTCGGTCCGAGCAGTCTCAACGCCTGTCCACACGCACATATGGCATAGTTCCGCACGAGGGATAAGCATAGAGCGAGACAGACAGAAGCGCGCCTCAGAACACGTACGGCAAAAGTTAGAGAGCATGTTGAATGTGCGGAAGATATACTTTTCGCGATGCAGCAGAAAGTGCACACAAGAAGCATGGACCAGAACAATAAAAGATCCGAGGCTGGCTTTGTTCATTCATGACTCGCCAGTCTGCTCATTGCGGCGCGAGTCCGGCACCATACGCCTTTCTGGTCGACAATAACAGGGCTCCGGCACTGCGATCTCGCAAATACTAATAAGTGGACCTCGAAAACAATAGGAAAAAAAGACAGGAGTTGCATTGAGGAAAGTGATACTACACAAGGTTCCATTACTCCTCATCATTCTTTTCCGTCTTCGCATCGTACTTTGCAGGGTCAGTACCATGATGTGGGTGATTGACGAGATTAAACCTATCCAAAAAATCATAAGCTTCCCGACAACAATGTAAGTTTGAAGAATATGCACCAAGGGAATGCATCTGCATATGCACATTAGCCATTGCTTAAAATAGCTAGAGGGCAGAAACTCACGAAGCTTGAGCTGGGAGAAGGCAGAGTTGTTGTGTGCAGCGCCTTGTACCCATAACGGTTGGTCGGATGTACCATATAACGGCTTACCCTCCTGAGCGCGTTGCGTGAGCTCTGCAAGGTCCATCTCTTCCTCCCGTTTATTCTCAGACCAGCCCCAGAAGCGGACTTAATAGCCAGGCCACGTGAGTACGATATATAGGAACCATGGAATGTGAACGCACAGCTCGACCGTTGGTAGGCCATCATGAAACCGCCGAGGAAGCCCAAAAGACCGCCCAAGCGCAGATGTGTTCTTAGGCGAAAATGAGACGGGTCCGCCATGTCTGTTGATTTGCGTCAGACCTTTTCCAGTCCTGCCATAAAACGCACAGGCGCACCCCAAAAGTACAGAAGGGCAGGAAAGCCCGCAGTGCCAGCTGCTACGGTCGCATAGTCGGACGGACGGAAGTACCGGACGACGCGGAAGGCATGTGGATCGCCGTCGATGAGCGGATACGGCGTTGTGACGACCTTCTGAGGCATCGTTCTACTTTCTTGTCGAGCTCGTCGTTTACGACGTTGTTCATAGATGCGGTCTTCCGCGGACCGCGTTTCGCGTATACGAGTTTAGGGCCGGCGCAACTGACTTCAGGGCCGGTTTCACTGTGGCTGAAATACAACAGTGCTCTTTTCATGTGTGGCCTACGCATCGTGGCCGTGGCCTGTGTCGCCCATAAATTCAACCGCGTCGCCTCGACCCCACCTTACTTTCAACTTCCATCACCGTCAACCGCCCTTTTACCACGATACACAACTATGAGCGCCATCAGGAGTTGGAATCCGTTCACTCGCAATGAGCGCCGCAAGTCGCGGGTGAACCCGTACACACGCGTAGAGAACGGCACAGAGGCTCAGGCGCAGCAAAGGCAAAATGGAGAGGTAAGCTGCGCCTTGTCTTGTACTTCGTTGTAGCTGACTGTTATCCTCAGAACTGGAGTCTGTTTGGAATATTCGACTTCATTGCGAAACTCAGAGGGACCCAAGCTGAAAGCGGGCCGGAAAGTGTCAACGAAGAGGCAAAGGTCAGAGGTCAGTTTTTTTGAGGACTGACGAAAGGCTTACGATGCTGTGACAGGCAAACATCGCAAGTGCGAGCGCGACTGGAGACGCTACGCCCATGCCAGACTCCAGCGAGTCTGTTGTTCCTCATACCCCGACTCAACCCGTTGCGTCGGGATCCGGTCTCCCTTCTACTTCTCCAAACTGTTCGTGTGAGGCACAGATAGAACAGCTCAAGGAGTGGGTGGAAAAGAGGCAGAAAGACAAATCACCAGTAAATATATTGGAACGTATCGGAATGCAAGCACTCATGGACAATGACAAGCCTAAAGACAGTGAGTGGTGCAATATTCGTCGAAGAACCCATTCTCAGTTGAACCATCTGCAGGAACTTATAATCCCGAGTCATTCCGTTTTTCGAGCACGCCGGCGCCGGCTCGCTCCCCTGATCATGATTTCATATCCCCTTCGCCAGCTCGTTCACCACCGCGCCGCGGCAAGTTCTCAGGACACGCAACCCTTCCAACCTTCAGAAATAACTCGGCCTCCGCCACCAGGAAGAAACTAGACAAAGATCCGAATGGCGCCATCCGTTGGAATGGAGCGGGGAGCGCGCGTGCTACGCCCGCTCGGACTCGACGTAGCACGTACTCTCGCGCAACCTCCCAGGATGCGTTCAAGCCTGAAAACACGAAGCGGCGCAGGGTTGGCGAGGATAAAGACGATCCAGGCTCAATGCCAGGAATGTCCGCCTCGCAGTCAGCTCCAGTTTTCGGCTCTGGTGGTGGTGAAGGCCGATCATCGCCTTCCAAATTCAATGTAAAACCTCTGCCACGTACGTCTATACGGCCAAAAACTGCTCCAGCTGTTCCTTCGCCCTTGCGCCAAGTCGTGAGTGGTGCGTCTCCGCCTGTTACCCCTGGCATGCCGCCCTCACAGAGGCGCGTCTCGAATACCGGTACCGGTACAGATGGCGCGCAGACACCTACACGTGCGGCAATGGTGTTGTCAGAGATGCTCGTGGAAGTTACTCCACCGCCCAAGCCTGACATCGCGAACCCATATCAGACGGCGAGTCCGGTGAAACATATGACGAGGCCGAAGGAAAAGCGGCGGGTGTCCGAGCGGAAGGTAAAGGAAGCGGAGAAAAAGGAGAAAGAGCAGGAAAAGAAAATGGAGATGCCAACGCCGAAAGCAATCATTGAGGCGACGGTCCCGAAGGTACGAAACGCTGGTTACTTTATCGTTGATATCCTGCTCACCGTCTTTCTTGTAGGGTGCGAAACGCAGCAGACCTCCGCCCGGACTAGGAAAATCTAGGAGAAGTCCTATCGAAGAAGAGACGCGTGTAAATGGCAATACGCCGACGATCGAGGAGGAGCCCGAGGAAAAGCCTTCCCCCAAAAAGAAGTTCCGGACAGTAACCATTGAGGAGGTTGAAGACGATGACGTGGCTGGCAATAACGCGTACACAAAGCCGTCCGAGATTATCGAGCCGGTGGAGCCTACCTCTGGACTTTTGCGGCCTTCGAATCCAGTACCCAGCAATGCCTCCACGTCTTCACTAGCTCCAAACGGGAAGGCATCGGTTTTTGGTGCCAGTAGGACCTCTTTACCTAAGGCACCTTCCAAGCTGCGCACTTCATTTATTGCGGAGGAAGATGAGAATGAGATCCTCAAGCCTGCTGCAGCTCCGGTGATGGTCCCATCGAGCAAGCCACCACCGAACAACCTTTTTGAACAAGCCCAGAAGACGAAAGAGCCTAAAGATGTAGCAATGGAGATGAGCGAGTCGACTCTCCCAGTCTACGTCTTCAATATGTCGGTCCTTCCGGACATATCAAACCACGCAGATGCTCGCAGCGCAGCGTTGGCTGTCCCTGTTGCTTCACTTCCGACCTTTGACTTCTCCAAGCCGTTAACGAACGGCTCATCTTCGTCGTCCGCTCCTAAAGCTTTCGATTACGCTGCGTCTGGAATGAAGCCTGCTGCTCAGGCGGCCGGCTGGACGTGTGCCGTCTGCATGCTACAAAATCCCTCTTCGGCTGTAGAGAAGTGCACAATCTGTGACGCGCCGCGCCCAGGCGCCAAGCCAGCCGAGAAGAAAGCGGTGACACCTCCCGAGTCGATGCCGATCCCCCCTGCTGCGCCCGCTGTGAAGGCTTTTGATTGGGCCGCGGCTGGAGTGGCGCCGCCGAAGGCAAAGAGCGGTGGTGATTCGTGGTCGTGTTCGACATGCATGCTAACCAACCCCGCTTCTGCAACGGAGAAGTGTACGGTCTGTGATGCGCCGCGGTAACATGTAACATTGGGACGGTTGTGAATTTGCGTTTTCCTTAATTCCGTTTTTCTTCTTTTCTCTTCGTCATGCTTTCTGTCTTGTAAATGGCGAACGTCCATCAAATCTCCAATCATCTGTACAAAGTACTTGCAGTTTTCTTCATTGCTTTTGTTTTCCGCATCTACTGGGTTCGTACGTCTTTAATGAGCGTTGTACACGTAATCGTCTTCCACTTCAGCGGAAAATAAGAGAACGATGCGAGCGGGGACGATACGATAAATGTGCAGAGATTTTTGCCAGACAAACGAGTGATACGGGTAGCGATAGAGAAATGATTAAAGAAATAAATAAAAATACAGAGTCCGGAAAACGAAAGGAAATGGGAGGAAGGGGATGAGACAGAGTATCACACATACTATGGTGATTTCTGAGAGATGTTCGTAAAATCGAGACGACGAGCGACGGAGCGAGTCTCCGCATCTGTGATGGATGCCTTACGCTTCAACCGGTTGGCGTTAGGTGCATTCGCCTTCACAGCGGGTCCCGGTGCGTCCTGATTGACGTTGCCGTCCACCTCCTCTAGCGGACGAGGTGCTTGCTGGTTTGCGGACTTTGGCAGCTTTGAAGGATGCGTGGGGTTCGGCAGCGCGAAGAAGTATGCGTGGCTTAGCGCGTCCTTACACGATATGCGCTTGCGGGGCTCGTAGATGAGACAACGGCTGAGAAGGTTAAGAGCATCACCGGTCGCGGCTGTGAAAAGATCGCGTAGGGGAGGTTTGGGGAACTGGCCCACGGTGATGTAATCCGGCAGCTTCGTGTGGCCCTGTGAATAATGAGAAATGAGCAGTAGGCAAGTTACATAGGACAGGGAACACTGACAGGCCATTCCTCCACAGATGGAGTTCCAAGAGCACGAAATATGGTCTTTAACTGATCCATGTCGCTCTCTCCAGGAAGGTATGGTATCCGAAGCATAAGCTCCGCGAAGATGCAGCCTACGGACCAAATGTCAACGCCAGTCCCATAGTAGCGGCAGCCAAATAGCAGTTCTGGCGGTCTGTACCATCTAATAATTTCACATTAACAAAGTGAGAGTACAGGTGTTAAATAGCAGAAAGAAACCTTGTGATGACTTGACACGTCATTTTATACCCTGGATCAGCAAAGTCCCTAGCCAGACCAAAATCCGCAATTTTGAGCTGGCCGTCTGAAGCAATAAGTAAATTGTTAGGCTTCAAGTCCTTGAAAGAAGTCAGAACATTTAATCAATTGATAGCGGAGAGAAAGAAGCATACGCGATGTAGGATCCAGTTTCTATGACAAAACTCGAGTCCTCTGAATGTCATTGCTAACCAACTCTTGATGTCGGCAGGTAAGAATACGATGGATCTGTCCTTTATGATGAGCTCGAGGTCTCCTCCGCCAAGGTATTCTAAAACGAGGTTGAGATTTGTCTTCGAGGAAAAAACGTCGAGAAGCTGTTAAACCCGCATAGACAATAGGAAGACAAGGAGGAGAGGGCGGGATGAGCCACTCAGTTCGATAAGTAGGTATGGGTTTGCACGCACTCCTATGACATTTTTGTGTTGCAGCTCCTTCAAATACTTGACTTCCCGGATGGCAGACATGTCCAATCCATCTTTGAACTGACCAACCTTGATCTTCTTGATAGCAACCCCTCTCCCAGTTTCCGTTTCGTGGCCTGAGCAGCAAGTGTCGGTGAAACCACAAATCTGTACGTGTGGCTTGTCATACACGTACCTTCGTAGACAACGGCATAAGCACCCTCTCCTATCTTTCGGTCCTTCACCCTGCAATGAACATGTACCTTGACCACGCTGCGCAGCAGCGAATTGCACAACTCACCATTTCTTCTGCTTGGCCGCATTAGCCTTCTCGACAGCGTCCATTGTGTATTGGCACGTTCAGTAGAGAAGATCCTGTACTATAATAGTCGACTTCGAGAGAAGTTCCGGAGATGTAATACACGTTTCAGATGCCTTTCAAGACCGCATACGAACAAATGCAAGTAGAGGACCTTTCGGAGAGTTGACGTCTTTGCGAGTTACAGCCTAGTAACGAATCGGGCTCAGCGTAGTCCCAAAGAATAGACAATGTATGGCTCTGTTCTAAAGCCGAGCAAGGACGTGTAGACGACCCGGAGGATGGTGAAGTCCTCAAGATGCAAGTCCAATGTCCGACCGTGTCGCGTACTTAGCGTGCGTCTGTTTCCGGTGGCAAATCCCAGCCACTTGCACTTGACGGTTAACACAGTATCTCATTCATTGTTATCTTCGTTTCCTATCGACGAAAATACAAATATTTCATCGGCTTGGAGCTAATCACTGGGCTCAGCACACACGTCCAGGATATCGGAGAAGCAGAAAGCAGCACACTCTTACTGTAAATGTCTACGCCCCACTCGTCATTGTCTGCGTTGCGGAGGCCTTGATTCCTGAAGCACTTGACATATATTGCTCCCACGTACGAAACTGCTTCCATCTTACATCTGCCGATGAATTCAAGGACAGGTAAGGGTTCTTACTCTTTCTACATGTGCTTCACCGAGTCGCAACAATGAGCGGGCTTTTCTACCCTCAATAAGGGCACTATATGTCGCAAGAAAACTGGGTTCTCGTCTGCGGGATCAATAACAGGAGGGTTTACTGTAATTTCCGGCAAAATGTATTCGTGAAGCCGTTAGGAGTGTGACAAACGGTAAAGAGCTTCGTATAGCGACCCTTGCCATCCAGCAGTATCGAGAAAAAGCACTGGGAAATCAATCACTCGAGTGCGCATCTTCCTTGATCATTTGCACGCCATAGTACATTAAGGCAAAACCGCAACGGCACTACTCCAGAAGGACATGGTGTGCTGATGTGCAGACTTCTCCTGAGGCTTACCGCGGAACCTTTACTGGAGCTTCATCTAGCAGAAATTTGACTTGCCTTCTTGCGCGACGCCCTGGACTCGGACGATGGCCAACCTTGGATGAGGCAAACCGTAGACAATAGGTTCGTGAAAGCATTTGTCAATTGCAGTTCAGCTTTTATATCCTTCAGATTATTCGCACTTCACCGAGGACCTATAAATACATGATTTTATAATTTCGGGCATCAGTCCGTGCTAGACCATATACTCTCCTTATTTCATAGTTATGGGGAAAGCTATTAGGCGTGGTCAGATATGGCGATCCAACGTGCGATCCAAAATGCGATCCAACAGAAGTTCTGATGGATCGTGGACCCCGAAAACCGCACGATCCATGCGATCCAGCTTGGATCGATCCAGAAAAGTGAATCGACTCTGGAGTCGATTCACTTGTCTGGATCGCGTCGCGATTGTTGACTCTTACTCACGATTTTGTACACTTTTTGTTACTATCTTATGAAGTAGTTTAGTCGATCCCTTCCCTCCGCTTGTCTACGCTGGATCCTTCCCTTTTAAATTGTGATTCATAAGCTTTCATATGCACTTGTCACACTGGGAAAAAATGAGACCAGGTGCATTTTTCAATGAATTTAAATAATGTGTTTATAATCTCGCTGTACATGTAAGGACTTGTAAAAAAAAAAAGTGACGTAAACGTTCGGAGAAACTTCGGTCATGCTCGGATCCTTGTCTGGATCGCTGCTGGTCAGATATGGAAAGTGATCCAGGACACGATCCATGAGTTTGGATCGCGTTTTGGATCACGTCTTGGATCGCCATATCTGACCACGCCTATTGAGCCGGAGGAGATGCAAATGAAGGTCTGGAGAAGTGCACCGGCGTTGAGTGGTAGGACTTCATGGGAATTTTACTTCACCGATTTGTTTTCAGGTGGCTTGATGATGAGCTCAACGCCTAAAGGGGTTCATGCATAAATGTGAGCGGGCATATTTTTTCCTGACAGACATGGAATACTTACCGACTTCTCCGCCTGTCGAAGCGCTGTAAAACAGAATCCCAAGCTTTTACGAGAATGCTCTAACTGCAAATGCATCATAAAAATTGCCAAATTGCTGAACGGGCTCAAGAAAAAGGGAAGGGGAACAATGTGGAGTCGATGTGGTCAAAAAGATGGTCAGCAAGCTGTATTCTCGAGGCTCGACTGATGAGAATTGAAGTCCTAGGTCGTCGTGCATTTTTGTACTTGCTTATTCTTAATATAGCTTACTCCTTGTAGGTCTTCATATAAAGGCGTTCTGCAGCTCCAAGATTTGCAGCTTCGTGGGGATACATCCATGCAAGCGATCTATCTTAACCTGTCAGTCGGAGAGGGCATCCCGGATGTTCTTACCAAGGGAAGTTTTAATATGAGACCGCAGAATACAGAACCTTGACAGGACCCGGAGCTTAGAATGGATGGATCGATGGAAGTCAAGTATGAGAGATGAATGTGGACATTAGAAGTGCGTGGAGTGTACTTTTAATCGATTTTTTTCCTACTGAGATATAGCCGCCAATCAGTCACATGCCGACAATTGAAACACTGTAGAGGTTCGAGATGGCAATCGCCCCGTAACCTCGTGTCAAATGCAATCTGTCCAATCCTCCGCTGTAGGTATGGCCGCGGATCCCGATATAGGTGCCGACGATGAGTGGCGGGGCTTACCCAGACCCGTTCACGGCAAGACCAGCAGTGCCCTTCTTTTCCGCCACGACACGCTGTACGACCGTCTCCCACATCGCGTCGTTAACGCCCTTCGCCTTCGAAAGCTGCGCACGCAGGCCTTGCACTTCAGCCTCCAGCTCGGAAACTCGCGACTGCTGGGCGAGCTGCGACGACTGGGAGACGCCGTTGGATCCTGGTGCGTTCGGTTGCGAGACGGAAGGCTGTATGAAGAATGCATGATCTCTGAGGAGCTCGGAAGTCGCATAAATGGTCGAATCGCGGAATATCTGAGGGCAATGCAATAAAAACTTATGAGTACAAATAGAAACCCAAGAAAAGCAATACATCATTTGAAGCAAAAAAGCGCCGCTGATGGCTGCAAATGGTCTTGGAAAAAAAGGTATTGGGAAAAACAGACCTCGTTTTGTACTGGTAACATCATTGACACCTCGTGCACTTCCCGTGCCTTTCCGTCGCGCACCCTTTGGAAGGGTGCGACAGGTCTCGTAGGCATAACGTCCTTCGCACTCGTCATCCCGGCTACGTTAATACCTAGACTTATGTGTCCTATCAAATCAGGAGGCTTGAGCATGCACTCAATGTGTGTAACGGAGAGGCCTTGAGCCTTATCCTTGACGGGAGACAGCGTGCGCAGAAGCTGGTGCGACGCGATGTCATACAGGTGCACCTCGCCCGTGGTGGTTCCTACGAGTAAAGTCGATTGCGTCAGGGAAAAAGCCAGCGACGAGATGGGCTGCCTATTTGAGCGCGTCAGAGCAAATGTATTTTGGGGGTGTTGCAGATGGAGGAAGAATAGAGCGATCATTAGATGATGACGACGAACTACGAAGAGAAGACAAAACGAACCCAACAGCAATCATGCGCTTTGGATCTGTTTCGAGGCGGATTGCTTCTGCCACGCCGCCGCCTCCAAGTGCCTCGACGCCAGACCTGATGTCCTGTGGGTCGCGTTTTCGGAAAAGCTTGACCTGGTATACCGAGCCTCCAGGTCCTGAGGGATTGCTATCCGAAGATGCGGCGAAGAAAGTGCGTTCGGCGATTTCAAAAGCGAGCGAGTGGATAGGAGAAGGAAATAGGAAAGTTGTTAAAAGCGAGCGTGAGGCTAAGTCCCAAAGCTAGTATGCGGCAGAAGTAAGACGCGGTAAACACTCCTAATATGACGCGAGAGGCCATTATGGAGGCTCGCACTGACCTTCACGGAGTGATCAATCGAGGAGGTCAAGATACGACACGATGGGAAAGATCCGATCCCGCAGGAAATGTCGGTAATGGGCAGCGTGTGATCAGAGAGCATGCAGTAAGGCGTCGGTATCTCATGCTGCAGCTCGTTTGCCAGAAGACTGTACGATGAATACGATTGACTCTAGATCAGCCTTCATGAGAGGTCACGGTGCAGTATCCAAGCGCCCGAGAAAATGATGTGTACGCGCCTCGAGACGGGCCAGACGGCGACACCCGAGTCTTCGCTTCCGGAGATGAGTGCGGCGCCATCATGAGTAAACCGGAGCACAGTGACCTTGCGATAATGTGCGTCCCAAAGATTGAAAAGAATGCCGGACGCAATCTATACTGATAGATTCAGGAATTAATTTCAGACTCGGACCGAGTCATGACTAGCCTCCCAAAGATATATGCGGCCTTGAGCAGTACCACCTGCACAGTAGTCTCCGGCTTTGTCGATCGCGATGCAAGATAGTTTATCCGGAAGTACCATCTTCAATGCAATTTGGTCCTAGAGACGCGGAGAGAGAAAACAAAAATAAGGGCTTTATAAATGGCTGAGCCATGCCGGATTTTCGTACCTTTTGAAAATAATAGGCATTCAAGATTGATTTATCTGGCTGAGCGGCCAGGACGAAACCTCCTTCGCCATTTTTCGTTTGTAGGACGGCGGTGGAGTGCGTGTCTGCACAAGTTTGCTTGAAGGACGCCAGTAACGAGCCAGTCTGGAAGTCGTGTAGCGTGATCGCCCCTAGTCCCTGGCTCGATGAGGATGCTCCAGTAGAGCACAGAACCGTTTCCTGATAACGCATGTGCCAGCAGGAGTTCTGAAGGCAAGGATACCACGAGTTGTTCAGAAGTAAGAAGTGTATCACTAAGTTTTAGAGATTGGCTTCAAGTTTCATATGAGGAATTTTCTAGAGATCCTCCTACCGGCAGGACCCTGAGTCGGAGTTCAAACGGGTTCGCATTTAAGGCGTGGATCCCTTTGCTTCCACTACCTACCACAGCTTTCACTCTTTCCGTGCCGCACGTCCTCACTGTTCGCGATAATGGCTAAGAACTTGTACGAGGCACTCAATGTCCAGCAGGATGTGTCACCCGAAGAAAGTGCGTTATTTCCGTGCTTAACAAATGGCCGCTTATTTACTTATGCTGCTTGGAGTTCGGAGAGCATACCGGAGGATGGCGCTCCAAACACATCCTGACCGACTCCCGCCAGGCGCATCCGACGCGGAAAAGGCATATGCAGAGGAACAGTTCCGAAAGGTATGCTGTATAACCTGCTGTGTGGCGACGTATTGCTAACAGTTTGTAGGTGAATAACGCCTACGAGGTGCTCAGCGACGAGGAGAAGCGCCGGGTGAGCTGCGATCAGACAAACTTCCGTAATAATCGGTAGCGTTGACCCCTCGACCCCAGGTTTATGACCGATATGGAGAATGGCCGGCTCCTGAAATGCAGCAAGATCCGTACGCAAACCGCACGCACCACCATAGACCTCACCGACATCGGGCTCATTCACATGCTCACAGGCGCGGCGACCCCTTCAGTAACGCGGCATTTAATGACCCATTCTTTTCGCACCAATTTGGCGCATCATCTCCGCATATGCATGCAGGTTTCACCGATCCTTTCTCCCTCTTCGATTCCATATTCGGCGGGATGCGGCACCAGTTCGATGACCCGTTTTTTGCAAATGCACATCCGTCAGCAGGTAGCCCCTTTAGACGCGACCCATATGGCCATGGGTCGCTTTTCGATAGCATGATGGGAGGGAATCCAGCCTTTGGAATGCTTTCACAAGCGAACGCATTTCCGTCGATGGGTGCTCCATTCCAAGGGCAGACTGCGAATTTCCAGTCCTCGTCTCGCGGTTTTTCCGCCGGAGGGGCGGACGGAAATACACGCTGGATCTCGCAAAGCAGGATGACCCGGTCGATAAATGGTGTTACAGAAAGTGTATGGAAGCGCACGGACTCGAACGTGAGTGGCTTGATAGTCTTCAATATAAGCGTTTTTTTACGTATCAATGCAATAGGGCAACGAGCATATCACTTACTCGTATCCCGATGGACGGGAGAGATATCTTGTCAATGGCGTTGACCAAGCTTCGATATCGGGAAATCACAGCGATCGAAACCTGCCGCCACCGCCGCCGTATTCCGCTCCTGCTCCTGCGAACACCGCACATCATGCTGTTGATTACAATCGTAATAGGGAAGGTATGAACCAACTTTTCACAGATCCATACAATTCTGGTAAGTGTTTAATGCCTGACATCTTTTACTCAGATGTTTGATTTTTGACTTCGTCTCCCTCAGCAAATATGAAACATGGGCGCGGATACGATCGTGAACGTGAGCATCGCCGCGGACACAAACGCGACCACCTTGTCGATGACCAGGACCGCCACAAGAAGCACTGGTGGAAAGGCCAGTGGTAGAGTTTCTCCTACTTCCACGTTATTTTCTTTGTATTCTCTTAATTGTCTTCCGGTTGTTAAACACTACTCCACATCCGCGACAAATGATCCCTCGATTTGATACCGGGACTTCGACTTGTTTTATTCTGTAGCGCCCCACTGTTTTCTTTCCCTCCTGCGGATGTGTATACGTATACTCATGTACTCATATGTTTCGACTCTTAACGGAAGACGCGTTAGCATATTACTCTTTTGTTTTTACTCTGTAGAATTGAATTTTGAGCGTATTGTCCGTCCCGCTTGTGTGGCTATCCGCTCACAGGAGGTTCGATGAAATCAGATACTCACAAATGGAAGTGCCACTTGAATACCGATAATTACGCTCGTGTGGATGCAGCTCGGAGGGACGGTTTGTACATATATACTCCAAATCAGAAGCTTGTACCAGCTACTTTTAGTAGCGTTATCCATATTGCTGATCAGTTTGCTATACTTCAGATCCTAAATGTTCTGGTACACCCCGCGTGTCGCCGGCACCTTGTTTTATGCAAGAAGTAGATGGCGTAGTTTACAAGCCCATCATTTCCGTAGGCCTCCGAATTACGGATAACTTTTTTTCATTTAAGATGACACAAGATAGGTGAAGACGTACTTAATCTCCGCAAGCGTAATACGCATGCAGGAACCAGGATAGTCGGAGAGAAAAAGGGAAAATACGTACATACATTCCTCCTTAGGCGCGGCGACACGTCCTAGCCCTTCATGTTCAAACTTGATTCAAAGGACACAAAGTCGTAAAGTTTTCTTTATGTACGTCGTGATCATCCGCACATCATCGATAAACGGAAATTCAGGTTTGAAGGCCCTGGACCATCAAATTATCACGTACCGACAGGCGTTATGAGATGCTCACACAGAAGGGTAAGTCACGGAGTCGACGAACAATTGGGTAACAGTCGCGCGCTAACGAGAGAGGTTGAAGAAGAAACACCAGCTTTGATAGGAGTTCCATAGGAGGGATAGCGTGGAATTCGGCACGAATCGCAACTCCATGAGCCTTAAACTCGTGAGTCAGGCATGCATGTGGCCACCGCGGGCTTTAGATTTTCCTCATAAGCGAACTGTTCGGAGTGTCGAATGCGAACAAGTAATTTGTTGACGCGAAGAATGCAGTCGGAAGCTCGAGTCAGAAGCAGTCCATCCCTCCTAGGTATACTTGTGGTTGAGATGGGATTGAACGTGGAAAGTGCGCTATAGATACATAATGACACCCAGAGAACGAAGAAAAATAAAACTATGTCGAACGGTCAGAAGATACATTTCTCGGGGAACGAGCACGATGACAGACCATGGTCATTGACTTGTCTGGGCCCCGCCTACACGTTGAATGCGTTCGTACAGCTCACGCTTGCGCGATGACTCCTGCAGCTCCTCTTCCCGTTGACGCATCTTCTCACGCCGGCGCTCGTCGTCGCGAAGCACGCCCTTGAACATCGTCTGCAGCACAGCGAGGAGTCAGAGGAAGACGGGCAGTGGAGAAGCTTCAGACGTACCTCGCGCTCGGCCTGCTGCATGTAGTGCACGCCCCAGATGGTGCCCGTCGCGAAAAGGACGGAGGCGGCGAGCGTGACTCGCGCGGCTTTGCTCATGACGTGGACAATAGACAAGCGGCGCACAGCCCCCCGCCATCGGCGGGATCTGCCATAGAAGGTCTTGATTGATCTTGCTCTAAGGCCTGCTCGGTGACGGGCCCTAGTCACAATCATCTTATATAAGCATTTTGATGCGCTAGCTTTACTGTATTTGGATACGGATCAGCAGGGTATTTCCCTTCACAGTTGAAGGAAATGATCGCGAAGTGTCGCACTTCGGCTCACAAATCACGCTGTGATTGCCTTATGGAGGTAGAATGGCTGCCCAATTTGAAGCTGTAACGGCGTGATTTTGTTCGCCGATTATGCCGTATGACTCAGCTTTTTATATATAGAAATTTTAGACGCGGCAAGTGACATAAGATACTACAACTGGTCAAACCATCAGATCGGGATTTGTGACTGGAGTCCGTCACTCCGAGCCAACCCAAGCGTTGACTGCGCAACTCCTGGAGCCCTATGCGACGCCACCGCACTCCTCCTGAGTCAACTGCTATAAAATGGCGCGTCGAGCAAGGCTTTGTACCGCAGAAAGATGGCCCAGCTCATCAACGAAGCACCACAGACTCAAGCTTTTCTTCGACGCGTCGCCTCCCTGCCCGATGTGCCCGGTGCGTCGCTCGACTCCGTTCTCGCGCCGTCCGTCGAGGAAGAGAAGGAGCTCCGCCGCCTCTTTGCTCAGGACCGCCAGAATGCCCTGCTCGCGAACCCGTACGTTGGACTTGTGAGCGTGTTCGACGCGCCGCAGAGCACGGGTATTCGTTCGACGCGTGCACGCGTCGTTAAGGACGAGGATGATCGTTCCGCGCAGTACGTCTTCCCGCTGCCTGACGCCAGCCGCCGCAAGGATGGTGCGCCGAGCACGGTGGAAAGTCTCGACGAATTTCAGAGGAACTGGGTTGTCTTCACTGAGGGCGCTCTCTCACAACTTACAGACTGGAGCAATGTCATTGCAGCAGGCGGTTCTGTCCTCGGATGCCTCCTTCCCATGGCACAGGCGGACAAGGAGTCCAGGAGGACAATGCGCAAGTACTTCCACTCGTCGGCCTACCCGACATCGGACATCGACCTCTTTCTGTGGGGTCTGACACCCGAGCAGGTGCATACATATTTATTTTATGCTTTACTAGTTCGTTGACACTGCCCAGGCTGAAGTCAAAATCAACCAAATTTATGAAGCGGTCCGCAACTCTGTCCCCTGGGACGTGACGTGCGTCCGCACCAAACACGCAATTTCTATACATTGTGCGCTGCGTTTGTATATGATATTTTGTTAGAACTCATTGAAAACCCCGCAGCCCAATATCCATATCGCTCCGTGCAAATTGTTTTGCGCTTATACCACTCCCCTGCGGAAGTTCTCGCCGGCTTCGATGTCGACGCTCCCTGTGTCGCCTACGATGGGACCCACGTGCTGGCGAACCCGCGCTCTGTCACTGCTCTCATGCGTCAGGCGAACACCGTTGACATGACGCGTCGCTCGCCTTCGTATGAGGTTCGCCTCGCTAAATACGCCGCGCGCGGCTTCGAGGTGCACATCCCAGATCTAAGACGCGCGGACGTCGATCCGACTGTACGTTTCCCTTTTTCGCACTTAGAAATTTCACCAACTGTTTCTCAGATCTTCGAGCGCTCCCTGAGGCGTGTCACGGGCCTTGCGCGCCTGCTGGTCCTCGAGAAACTCGCAAAGCCCGAAGCGCGGGTCTCGTACCTCGAGTCTCGCCGCGCACTGCGTAGCCGTGCAGACAATAACACAGTGTATACTCGTCGAATGCGTCGCCGCCTCAAGAGCGACCTCAAGGCCGACGAGGAAGTCGCCGGGCTCGACATGAATGACTACGACGTTGCGAAACTGCACGTCCCGTATGGCCCCGGTTGGAACGCGAAGCGTATTGAGAAGCTCGTGTACCAGACGGACTTGGGCATGAATTGTGAGGAACTCTTCTTTTTCTCTCAAGGAAATCAAAAGATGGCGATAGCTAAAGGATGGGTAAAGCAACATTCAATCCGAAAAATAAGGGTAGGCGACTTCATCGTCACGTCGCGTTCTTTGGAACCTTGAAAGAAGTGGCCGAAGACGAATGCCAGTATTGTCCGGAGCCCAAGGATGATACAGAGCGGGCACTTCAAGAGGAAGAAGACAAACATCTAATTCGCGGGCGCATCAGCTTCATCGAGGAAGACCCAGGGAGGCAGAGCATGACGGGCAGTTTCAACCCCATCGACGTCGGTGAGTGGAGCACGCAGGCGTACCTCGGGCCTACCGAGAAGCTTTTCGCTGCCATCGTTGCTTCGGACCGCGCCGCTGTTCAACATTTTTTCACCACGGGCGAGGTCGACGTCAACCGCCGGGATCATGTTGGCCGCACGCCGCTGCACGTCGCGGTGCTCTGCGCTGCTAGTGATATCAGCGCGGATCTAGTAGATGCGGGTGCACGCATGACACCGCGACTCGCGGACGGCCGCACGGCGCTCCACCTCGCGGCGCAGATGGACATGCCGGAGCTCGTGGAGAAGATGCTAACTCGTAGCACGCTAAACGCGAAGAACGCGAAAGAGGCTGAAGAGGAATCTAAAAAAAGGAAAGCGGCGGCTGGGGATGCGGACGAAACGGACGTGGTTGACGAAGAGAACGTCGCCGGAGAAAACGAAGGAGACTTAGAGCGACCAAGTAGCGAGGACGACTGGTCGTCCGGAGAAAGTGATGCAGGCGAGAAAAAATCAAAGGAGAAAGCGAAGGTCAGTGGTCAACCAGACGCGGACGCAGACATCCCGGAGGACAACGCCGAACTGCCAGATGTCCTCGATGTGAATGCGCCGGACTGGGACCTTACATTCACGCCGCTTGGGTATGCCATCGTCGGGGGCTCGTTGGGCACCGTCCAAGTGCTGCTAAATGCCGGCGCAGATGCAAAGCGTCCGATGAAGGCAACTCGCTACGATGCGCCCGTTCTCCATCCGCTCAGGCTGACGGTCCTCCAGCACGACGATGAGCGGGCTGCGGCACTCGCCGAGCAGCTCTTGCGTGCCGGCGCGAGCGCAGCGCAAGCGAACGAGCAGCTCTTTTCCGTGTTCCATGTACTTGTGTGCTCGGGCCGCACGCGCCTTGTTGAGGCGGTTTTGCGCGCAGACCCGAGCGCGGCCGTGGCAATCAACATTCCCGTCCTTGATAACAGCAAAAAGGCGTTCTACCCCCTTGTGACGGCAATCACCAAGGGGTGGTATGGCATCGCTGCTTTGCTCCTCGGTTATGGCGCCAAGGTGGCATACTCTCCGGATGACTTACAGAGAGCGAAGAACATGGTGTAAGTCCCCCTTTTTTTTTTAGTAAAGATGGCAGGTTTGTTTAGTTATTGTTTATAGACCGGGCTATGGCTACAGATTCAACCCAGACAAGAAGCCGCACGAGCTCGACTACCTTGTAGACGTCCTCCTTCCAGTCGAATCTTCTCTCGCGTGTCACAGCTACATGGCAAAGCTCCTTATCCAGCTCGGCGGTCAAGTCTCCGTTCCCATTGACCGCTACTTCGACTATTACGACAATTTCGCTCGCCGGAGCCTGCTCGACATGGTCCGGAGCCGGGTCGACGATCTGAAAGAGATGCTTGCTACCAAGGAAAAGGAAGCGGATCTGCTGTTTTCTGAGAATCCGAAAACTTTCGCTGAGCTCCGTAAGACGATCCAAGGCAGGTTGGATGCTTATAAAAAGACAGAAGAAGCAGAAAAGGATTTGAGGTCTGAGGAAGAGAACGACTCTGGCAAAGGAATGGTCAAGCGCACACTGTCCTTTTTCGAGGAGATGAAGACGCTTTTGGAGGACGTGGGTGCGAAGTCGTTTGTTGAGATCTTTGCAGACGATCCGGACGCCGCTCGACCCGCCGAATCACCAGCGAACGAAGAGGATCTTGAAGATTCTGACGATCGAGCGCGATATGTATTCATCAACAAGAGACGCTTTGGATCAGAGAAAGTTCTTCCGCACCTGCTCGACCAGTACGATGCACTGTTCGAGGCCTGCTGGGCAGGTGATAATGCGCGTATCGAAGAACTTTGCCTCCCGCGCAAAGGCAGCAAGCCAGAGAAGCCGCCAATTCAAATTGCTGTCAAGACGCAAGTAAAAATGAGGCGTACGGGGTTGATGACGTTCATAGACCACGCAGCAGAAGGAGTACATACGCCACTTTCAGTGGCCATCCTCGCACGCAAGTGGGATACTGCAAAACTTATACTGGCAATCGCCACAGCGCAGTATAAACCGAAAGAGGAGACGAATGAGAAACGCTTCAATGAACAAAACTTCGTTCTCGGTAGGTTCACTCCGTATAAGATCTTGTTGGATGCTCTTACCGATACGTGCCTCCAGACGCAGATGATTCTCCCGACGATTCAGATGCCAACTCATGTCAGTCGGATGATATGGATATCGATTCTGGAGCCCAAGGCATTGACTCCTTCACTGATCTGACTGCTCGTGAATCCGCTGTGCAATGTAATACCTCTCCAGAGCTCCTCATGAATACCGAAGTGACCAGGCGCCTTCGTGAAGATGGTAAGGGTGTAATTTCCAAGGGCTCCGTTGTAAAGCAAGCATGCAATGGCGGAGACTTGGAGGCGTTCGTCAATATCTACGAGATGATGCAGCTGCTTCCCGAGGCGCAAGAACCGGATATGTCTTGCATACTGGCGGCTCTAGAAAGCGACTCCTCAGACCTCCTGGACGAGCTTATCAGGCGAACAGGACTTGGGATTGACTTAGGCCAGCTTGTCGAGCCTTCGGAAGAGGAACATACTGAAGCGAAGACGAGCAAGTTCTACCTCGGCCTCACCGTGCATGGGAAGAAGCGCAAGGACCTGGCGCGACGCGGCGACGCGCATGCCTCCAAGCAGTCAGCAAACACAGAGATTCCATTGCTCTGGTCTGCAATTCGGGAGAGCGCGAAGAAAGTCGTTGAGTATCTAAGTGGATCGGGCCCACTCGTCGCGTACCGGTACTACTCGATGACCAAATCGACCGAACGGGCGGAAGGTTTGCGCAAGTTCCAGGACCTCGACAAGCACCTACCAATGCTGCTCGGAGTTTTGCCTAATGCCCGCCGGGAAACTGCTCTAACGGCTACAATCCTCAGCAGGGAAAGGAAGGAGAAGCTCTCAATGGCTAAGCGTATCCTTTCTCTCTTCCCTACGCAGGCAAGCAACTTATTGCACTCCACGTAAGCAATTTTATCGCAGTTATTTGTCTTAGTCTTCTTACTCACTGTAATTTGCAACCCCTTCTAGCCTCGCTTTCTCCGGTATGACACCACTACACCTTGCGGCAACCGAAAATCTTGAATCAGAGTTCTTTGACTTCCTGATTTCAAACGGTCTTTCTGTTGAGACGTCGGACAGATACGGGTATGTCATTCTCTGCTCTATGAAGTGAAGCAAGTTAATGTGCTGCCAGCATGAACGTCTATCATATTGTATGCTTCCTCGGGCATACGGAGCTACTGGAATACTTCCTCAAGAGTCTTCCTCGAGATGTGACCACGCACCTCCTCACGCAAACTACGCGTCGACGGAGAGAAACTGTGACTATTTTGCTTTCATGCTAATTTCCCGGATCGTGCGCTTATACTTGCAATGTCAGCCTTTGATGCTTGCTGTACAGGAGAATAAGCAAGATGTCGTCGAGCTACTTCTACGTTCTGGTATCGACGCGGTTAATGATTGTCTGATCACGCGAGATGTGCAGGGCTCGATGCCTTTGCACGCAGCTGTGCGCAAAGGTTTTGCAAAGATTGCACTTGCATTGATGAGCGCATCAGCCGGCTCCGGCGCGCTGCATAGCGAGAATGGAGTGGGCGAGACTCCGATCGAGACAGCGTGCATCCAATGGCTCCTTCATTCGACGCGCATCGACTACGATCTCATAAACATCACCGGTCACGGTTACGGTTTCAATGGTTACGCGAACCTCGACACCCACGAAGTGGAGACGAAACCAGGCCCACCAGACGCGGATAAACTTGTGACCGAGGTCAAGCTTCTTTACGAAGTCCGTGCTCACCTGCAAAGGAACAAGAAGTTCGTGGCGAACGCAAAGCTCAAGGATGCGCTGGATGCCTTCATCATATACCTTTCCCAGAAACGCGACGCGCCGCAAGAGCCACTAGAGAAACCCAGTTCTTCCGACGCTGACGAGTGTGACCGCGCGAAGACGTTCGAGATCGTGCGGACTGCCGTCCTCGCGTCGCCCGGCCAACGGAGGCTTGTGCATCTGATCGACGTGCAGCGGTCTGTATCCAGCTCGCTTGAGAAGGCTACGGGCAAGTCGAGAAATCTCAATGAAGGGGACGAGTACGCTCAGAGGTGGAGGTTCAGCATAGCTAAGGAGCTTCCCGATGAGGCCGACGCCGAAGCGAGTCTTGAGGAAGAACAATGGAAAGGTATTCTCAGCAGCAGCGAGAACTATCGCGCTTTGTTTAACCATAATACCATCAACTAAACACATGACTGAGTGGTTGTTTCGCCGTAACAAATATGTGGCGTCCTACATTTACAGCATCCTGTTTTATAAACATTCGCGCCGAGTCTGTGTATGATACATATATGTGATAAGATAGACGGTCATAATCTTCGCATCCTGGTCAATTTATATGAAAGCGAGGTCTTTGCATCACGACCAAGTGAGCATACATCGCGAAAAGAGTCAAATCAACTCCGATGTTGCTCAATTGTATTGAAAGTCAAGTACATGTGAGAGAACCCAGCGCTTCAATTTAGGCGACCTTTGTTTGGCAGTGAACTATTCACTTTTTTCAGGGTGTTGTTATTAGCGACAATATTTCTTTCCTGGTCTTTCGGATGACTCAGAGATTTGTTCAAAATTGATCGCCACACAGAATCCGATCATGATCGACGGGCTTCTGTCGATGACGAGTTTCACCGTTACAATATAGTGAGCAACACTACTGAGCATCCCAGTTCTCATTCGCCGTCAAAGCCTACTCGTAGTATTCACAAAGATCGGTTAAAAATAATCTCTGGTTTAATAACACTACCTCACCCTGAGTCTCCTCGGTCACTTGGCCTGTTCAAGGACTCGTGCTCACTCGAGTACTTCGTAAATCAGCCAACGTTCCATATACCTTAGCTGTATACTTCAAATGGGGTTTTATCCGTGCATTGTAATACAGATAGTTGTCGGCGTGCAGGTATGAAGGAAGACGAGGGAAAAAAATAGTAGAACCAGTAACGAAGTATGGAGAAAGATTCAAAAAAATAATAACCCAGTTGGGGCCGGCGAGCCGTATAGCACACATACAAAGAAACGACGTGAAACGTTTAAGCAATTAAGCGAAATCAGGTGAGGGGAGTTGAGACGAAGCAAAAGCTGAAAGATTTACGTGTGGGTGGGAAGGAGCGATATAGAAACGAAGAAGCGACTGGACGGCAAATAATAACGATACAGCACAAGCGAAACCCAACTTGACGGCGACAAAATGAGTCCGGACAAATCGACAAACAAAGCGCAAATACGATGATCTTGCGCGTGAGAACTGGCGGCCGAACTCCAAACGCTGCAGCTCGCATCGGTGGACTGCCTCACAAAAGCGACGAACTCGTGTATATACTATACGACCGTCGTCCGTTGATGCACCTGTGCTGGCGGCGGGAAAGCCGATGACATCGGCGACACCTGATTTCCCACGTTCCCACCACCGAGGGGCGCACCGCCTTCCGGCGTCTGATAACGGAAGTCCGAGTCGAGTCCAACCTGCGCGGAAACGGACCCGTTTACTGGTACCGATGTCGAAGGCGTGGAAGGAATCTGTCCCACGCTTGCCACCTTGCCTATGAACCAGGACTGAAGGAGGTATATTAGTAAGAACAAGTGCTATGAAACCAACAAGACTTACTGGTACCCAGCCACGGTCTCCGCCTTCTTCCTTTACGGCCTGCGGAATTGCGAAGGACGGTACAGATCAGATATCAAGGTATTTTAAGAAATGAGAGCATGCGTACATATGACCAATGGTTATACCGCTTAAAGACGCGCAATAAATCATCTTTAACCAGATCAAGTTCCTCGTCGCCCTTCTTCCTGTAGTCCATGAGCGCAACGCCTGGGAAGCTCGTTGACAAAATGCTTAGTGGCAGGATAGGCGTTTTCGTCGCAGGTACCGGAGGCGGTGAGCCAGTTGACGACGAGCGTGCGGCGTTGGCCTCCGCGATAGCAGAGGCGACAGGAACGTTTGTTTCGAGCAAACAGCCGGCAGGTACCCACCCTTGTTTGCTCGTGTCTGTGTCCACAATCCCCTTGCCAGATGGATCTCGCTGAACCACCCACCAGCCCCGGGCTCGTGAGAGGATGATGAAGGTGTCACCACTAAATGCATGATCAAAACCCGAACGCGATACGGAGGTAGTAAGTACTCACACAACGACATCAAACTCGTCGTCTTGTTCCGCCATGTACGGGTAAATCGCTACAGCGTAGGAAACACCCGACGTGACAATTTCCTGGCGTGCGGTGCTCGTGGACGCCTCGGCGTTCTCACTTTCAGCTGCTCCACTGCCTGATCCCGACGCTACATTTCCAGTGCCATAGGCACGGAGTTTGCTCGCATCCCCGCCGAGTTCATCCATCTTGTCCTTCTGCTCCGTCGCTGGAGACATGAGTTCGGGCCAAGCTGACGTCTGCCCGTTCAAAAGCGGATTGAGGGGAGGAGTGCTTGTGTTGAGTTTCGTTGGTCTCGACGCAGTACGGCTGTGACTGTGTCCCAGTGATGGTTTCATCGAGGATAAGGTCGACTCCGACGCTTTGCGCGCGGCATGCTTTTGCTGAGCCACAGCGATAGGCGAACGAATGTCCTTGATATGTTTTAGCATAAATACCGGATTTTTCTTCGCATCCTTGAGTTTTTGGAAGAGAAGAAGCGGCTTTTCGTCGTAACTCAAACAACGTTCTATGAAATTATATGATTATAACACACAGCAAGAGAATGCAGAGAAAGGACGCACCAGTCGATCCGTAGCAGATAAACATAGCATAGTTTTGCCAATCATCGTTATTGATCTTGTACTTCTTGAGAGCTGCCGGAAGGACTTTCCAGGCTGGGTCATCTAAGCTGACCTTGAAGCTCTTGAGGTTATCGGAGGACGTGCTGATATTCGAAGGAGGATTGGCAGGGTCTTGACGCATAGTGGCTTGTCTATTAGGTTGATTGACCATCACCCCACTGGTGTCCGGAGGCGTGGTATTAGCGGTAGCAGGGGTAGCGGTGGTAGGATAGCTGGCTTGACGAGAAGGGGCAGGACGGTCTACATAAGTCGATTGATACGACGGAGGTTGAGCTGCTCGTCCATTCGACAGCTCGTATTCGGATTTCTGCGGCGAGGAGTGAGGGGACTCAGTGTGCATAACACTCGACGACTCCTGCTTCGTCGGCGAGCGTGCCGCCCTAAACTGCGCCCATTTGAACGACGGCTGCTTGCGAAGGTTGCCATCCTCACCCTGACCTCATAGTATGAGTATCCTGCCGTCATGTATGATAGGTTCGCACGGCTACTCACCACCCCCGGTCGACCCAGTCCCGATGACACCCGCATAAGCTCCTCCATACATTGATTAAGGTGTTCAGTCAGTCTCCTGTTCTCCTCCTCGATGTTTTGAAGGCGTTCTCCTAAATCACATAACACAACGGTCGAGATTGTGAGGACATGAATTGTATCTCAACCAATCGAAGTCGAGACGCACCCTGCTCCTTTAGCACATCACGCAGCTGGTTCAGATTGATTGGCTCCTCGGGGTCGTCCTGTTCAGCTGGGCGCAATTGGGGCGCGCTATTAGCACATAAATGCGAGCGTCTGTGCTGCGCGACTCACATGGGGGCACGTAATGCCCAGGCTCAATCTCCACGCCGTGGGCTACTTTGACCTGGTATACTGCCTTCAATATCGCGAGCCGCTGACCGATTGTCGCAATTCCGATCTCCTTGAGCGTTTCTGCGTCGAGTTGCGCGAGGATGTCGCCCGTAATGTGGTGTTCTAAGCAAGTACATAGTGCAAGTTAGATAGGATGTACAAGCTGCATATCGACGGACGCACCGCGTATCGGTGCCTCGTACTGCGACAAGCCGAGCTTACGGAGCCACAGGTGGACGTCATGTTCATCCCATTCGATAATGCTGCCCTGCGGTTCGTCCATGACGGTTGCTTGTAAAGCAGAGGGAGCACGGTGTGGTAGCAGAGTTCAAGGGAATAGAGCTCCTTAGCTTATTCGCCTAATTTGAACAACCAGTCACGGTCGCCGGTCGGTAACAACAGCCTGGACCGTGAAGGCAGGACATGCACAATTACATTACGAGCTTGCAGTGGGTCAATTATACGATACAGAATGCCAATGTCCACAACTATGCTATGTACTCCAAAGAAATAAAATCGACAGCAAGAAGAGGGGAAAATGTTATAGTCCTTCAAAGAAAGACAAGTCTTGTGCAGACAGCCCACCTTTCGTCGGTTGGTTCGACGAAGGCTGCGGCTGCAGCATGCTGTGCATCTGCTGCGACGGAGGTAGCGTTCGAGCTGGTGCAGGAGAAATAGTGTTTTGTGCAGGAGAACTAAGGTCAAGAAGGGAATGAACAGATAAGTCAGAATTTGTAACAGGAGGGGATGTCGGTCTTGATAGTGATGGTGTGGGCGCACGCGACGCAGTTGCGGAAGTTATCTGTGCAATCGACTTCAGAGCAATCGACGGCGTCGGTGTCACCGTACGAGGTGCTATGTCAGTGTCCTGTCCTATTTCTAGAAGCGACTCGCTTTGTTTTGCTCTTTTCCCACTTAAAGGCGGCGGGGACAACAGCTCCGGTATAGGTGACGGCGGGGCCGGCCAGCGCCCTAAATGTGTAGCGGCACGCTCGACAAGTAGCGCTGTTGCGTGGTGATCTGCTGCAGACGGCTTCCGAATGTGAGTTGTCGAGATGTTTGACGGCACGGACTTCTTCGGCGGTGGTAGTGGCGGAATTGCTTTGGGCCTAGACATAGGAGAAGGAGAGGCGGGCACGCGAATGGGGGCAGGACTAGGGTCAATGGTCACGAAATCGCCAAAATCGCCAAACGAGTCGTCTTGAGAAGCACTGTGATGCGACATAATCGACTGATCTGACTGAGCGCCGAAACTCGTCTCGAAGGACATTGATGTCTGCAATTGATTACGAGGCAGAACCATGGATGAGGTAGAGTGACCGTGGAAGTCGGAGAAGTCGTCATCAAGGGGTCTCGGTCCTGAACGGACAAAAACACGGTTCGGCGACTTCTCGATGGGAGGAGGCGGAATAGACGATGTCGGAGAAAAAGAAAACTGTGAATGTGAAGTTGATTCTGAGGGCTGTTGCATTCTCGGAGGCAGTATTCTTCTCGGGGATGACAAGGGCGAGGAACTAAGCGGCACCTGAGCCGACGAATTGATGCTGCCAGTTAAGGCGCTCAGCTGCGACAGCCCCTCCAAACCAGATCCGGAGGGAGGGATATTGAAAGAAGCCGAAGGAGATGAGCTAGACGACCATGAGATTGGTGGGGGCGTTCTCACTGGTGATGTGTGCTTGTTAATTTCGGGTAACAGAGAAGGTGTTGATGGTTTGGACGATGACGCTACCGAAGTGGGAGACACTGGAGGAGGGAGGAGCGGTGGCAACGCAGGCGCAAAAGGGCCACTGTTAGTCGGCTTACTGGCAAGTGGTTGCGGCATGAGCTCGTCAAAGTCTCCAAAGACGTTTGAGGGCTTCGGCGCCGCAGATACCGTTGCCGGTGGCTGAGGCTGAGGCGTCTGCGAGCGACTCAGGCGAACCGGGCGTAGTGGATATGGTGAGGGTGGCGGGGCAAGTGGAGGTGGAAGTCTGGCAGGAACAGCAGCCGATGATGTTAAAGCTGTCAACTCATTAAGTCCATCATTGTCTTCAGTTCCGTCAGAATGACTAGGTACAATGTCAGACAGAAATTCAAGGTCATCTGTAGATAGCGCGATGGAACTCCGAGGATCCGAAGAGCTTGGGCGCACGTCGCTTTTTGTACGTGAGAACCTGTTAAGAAATCTCGAGACTGCAGATGGCGCGGTCGGCGATGTCGGTATGGCAGGAGTCTCTTCGGTACTTGGAGGAAATACTGAGGTAGGAGAGCCTAAAGAAGATGGCAAGGTCGATGACGATGGCGACGACGTTGTCGCAGGAGGACCGGATGATAAACTAGATAACGAAGGTGACTGCTGCATTTTGTCGGAGATGGACTGCACGTCAACACTGGCTCTTGCCGAGCCTGTTCCTGACAACTTCGAGGGAGCAGGCGAGGCCGTCATTTCTCGGGAAAGTGAGGACCTTTTGGAGTCCGTCCCCTTGGACGATGTAGCAGTGGAGGGCGTGTTAGATGCTCGCTTGCTCCAAAAAGACAAGAAACCACTCGATCTCTTCTCCACCAGTGCAGGTTTTATTTCCTCCTTCTCCTCAGGCTCGCTAGTCCTCCATCCTGCCGGGATGTCGTCGTCTTTAGGGAGATCCACCCTACTCTTCACGGACAGCTCCCACGCCGATGAACTCCTGGCCGTAAAGAGATGCGACATCGGACTATTACGCACGATAGGTAAATTTTTAGTCAGTTTTATACTATTAGACATAGCCTTGGCCGTATGGGACCTTGGAAATTGGATGGGAGGTTGTGGTGCTGTTTCAGGCAAAACTTTACTGACAAGTTCATGGCTGTTATGAGTAGGATATCAGTACACATCAAAATATTAATATAATCGCGATTCCTTACAGTCCATCCACACTACTCATGCCGTCCTTCCAATTACCGAATTCCTGCAAATTCTTTGTCTTCTGTTGCTCTGTCCACAAATCACTGGATAGCTCATCCAGATGATTCATTATGGAAGCCAGAAGCTCTGGAGGCTACACAAACCAAAATTCTTACGCGGTTTCTGCAAAATCTATTTAGTGCTCACCACAGTACGATCACGCCTAATTTTCTCCTCCTGTGCAAGTGCCCACTCGTCTCTCGGAGATTCGCCCTCCTCGGAGTGAGCGGGACTTCCCCAAGCTGGTTCCCAGGTATCATCAACGTCAACCGCTTCGGCGCTGTCAAATGCGGGCGCAGGCGAACTCCAAGCATCGCCAACATATGAGGATTCAGCGGCAACGTCTGTGGAGACAGAACCAAGCGACAAAGTTCTAAGTCCTGTTTCAAAAGAGCCAAACGGGTCGGTGCTATCTGGTGTTGGCGGTAAACCCAATGGAAGTGCAGGTTCTTCCCTTCCTATATCCAGCGAATCTGCCTCAACGTGAATCGTAGGAGAGGTGACTGTACCAGCCGAGCCTGGCGTCGAACTGCGAGACCGCTCTTCTTCCGATGCTGGCATATCGTTGCTCCCATTTTCATTAGACGGGACAGGTTTTGAAGATATAACACTCTCCTCGGTTTTGACACCGCTGCCGCCGCCGATGCCAATATCCATGCTTGAGCTCGCGCTCCAGCCATGTGTCGGCAGAGAAATATCGTCCACGGCCGACGCATTCGCCCACAGTGAAGCTTGGCCCGTTGGCTCCATCCAGTTGAGTCCCCCGGAGCTCCAAGACGGCAGGCCAACGTCGGCCTCTTCGTGTTTGCTCGCCGTCCACGCTGGCGCGTCATCGAGCGGCTTGAGCTTGCTCGGGACGTTGTGAGCAACGTCCTGCTCAGGGTTGCGACCACGCATTTCCCCAAACATCGTCCATTATAATTGGCACCGTGTGCGGAATGTTGAGAAAAGCAGCATCGGGCGTCACTACTGCGTCAGATTGTTGTTAGTTGCCGCTATAGACGTCGTCGAGGTCGTCCCGGATGTGTCGGCGGGCGTGTAAATATACCTAATTGGGTATGTACTTTGGATGACTCATATAGAAGTAGTAAACGGCAAAGTTAAGGCGGACGACTCCCGACGGCTTTGCGTTACTTATAGACTACTCACACTCGGCGTATGCGGCTTTCACTATCGACTGTTGACTCGACAACGAGACGGGGAGTCTGTCGACAGCATCAAGTTTATCTCAAACGGAAACGACGAGGCCGTGCTAGCATCGCCCAAACTCATCGCAGACGACAACGACAAGGCTATTAAGATGGCCACGAGGATGCCACCGACAGCGTCCATGGCCGATACCCGTCTTCCCTTCAAGGGCACGCTCGCCTTCGACCGCAATTCGCAAGACTATGTTCCCTTCCGCACGCAGACCGATGCGATGCTCGCAAGCCTCATGCTTGCATACCGCCTCGCCCCACCCATTCTCACGGTCGTGCTCGCGGTCGGTCCGCCACCCGTGTTTCAACGCGGCCGAGATCACGCTCGAGAAGGCAGAGGACGTCCGTGCGCGCGTCGCGGAGCGCGAAGCGCAGCTCGTCAACTTGGAGAGGGCAAATCGCAACGGATGCTTTCCGTTTGCGTTCCCCCGGGTCGTACTAGAAGAGGTCATTGATCTGCTCGCGGAGGAAAGGAGGATGGAGTTGTATGCGCAGCGAGACGTGGACGGCCCGCATATGGGGCGCATTGAACCAGAAAAGGTATGTGTGGAAATTTGATTCTGTAGTGCTTCACTGTTGAATGTGACGGTGTAGATGGATCGAGACCTGCGAAGTATGAGTTTGGTATGTAAGGACTGGACAAGATCAGCGCAGCACGCGCTCGGGAGGGTTCTCGCACTTCAAGGTAAGTTCATTCATGATCATGCTTTCACTGTATATTAAGAGTTGGTGTAGACGTGCGAAAGCCACAGGTCTTGAAAGCGCTTAATAGCCCTTTATTCGGCCGATGGACTCGCGAAATAGTTCTTTTCCGGCACTTCCGTGATCTGGACGCAAAGGGGCGCAGCTCCTTAAACGAAAGCAGTGGCGAGCTCTGGACGCTCATGGCGCGCCTCTTTGCGCACGTGCCCAACGCACGCAGTTTGTCTCTTTCCAGCGATCGAAATGAGATGTCCATTCCACAAGTCACTGAAAGCTTTATAAGGATGCCATCGCTGCGCGAGCTGCGGGTCATCCACGCCGGTGACATTACCCAGCTCCTCGGCACTTTGTGCAAGAAGATGTCGCTTCTTCCATCGCTCGAACACTTGTTCCTTCAGTACTCCGGCTCCGGATCCTGCGTACACCAAATTCGTGCCCCCGTCGGAGCTCGAGGACTCGCCCGGGCACTCGTTTCGCAAACTGTCGCTCAAGATCGGCAGTGTGAGCGATCTTTCGCTTTCGTATATTTCATGGCTCACGCGGCCGCGCGACGGGCCCCACGAGAATGGCTTCCGCCTCAGGTCGCTTTCGCTCGACCTCTCGTGCTGTTACTACAACGAGCGCATGTGCATTTCCGCGCTGGAGCCGTGCTTCCGCACGCTCGAAGAGCTGCACGTAAACCTGTCCGGGCTTGGCGAGGGCATGCTCACGAGCGTGCTGAAGCGCTGCGGGGTGCTGCGGCGTCTCTCACTCGTGATCCGCCACACGTTCCAGAACAGCATGCTCGAGGGCCTGCCGGACACGCTCGAGGACCTGTGCGTTGACTTCTCGTTCGAGAGCGCGGACTGGGCCCTGTGGGACCGGCACACGTGCTCCTTTCTTTCAAAGCGCAACATGCTCAAGCGCCTCGCGGTCAGGCCGGTCTGGTTCCGCGGTCCTGGTGAAGAGAGCATAGACAGGATTTACCCGGAGTCGAAGGCGCTATGCAAGGAGCTTGGGATAGACGCAAGCTTCGCTTGGAGTACTATGGACGATCAGCGGTGGAGTTCATGACCTTCCACCCCCACATTAACTCATATGTGCATTATTTGTTCTTGATTATTTGTAGAATGGAGCATACCCTGTAATTATTTGAAGCACACGCGCAATTCCGAGAAATGTGGCACATATTTTTATAGCGATAGTTGGGCTACTAGGGTTGGAACGGAACGACGTTCCACTCCAGTCGGCTGCCCAGAAAGGAAGGGATTACTCAGCACAGTCCAAGCGGCGTTACATCACTTACCTGTCGCTGCAAAATTCAGACTCTTCAACAGCCCAGCCTCAATCCCTCAGTGTAGTTCTGAGAAGTTCATAATATAATATTGAGATGTAATACGTATATAATGACTCCCTAGAATTAAAATTGAAAATAGCTACATTGCAATGAGGCCAAATCCAAATATGATGGTTGATTCTCTTGCAAATTGGTGTCTTTTCCCTTGCTCATTTTTGACTACAGCAGAGACTATTCTGGATGGTAGTCATCTGCAAGTTTTAGGCTTAATCTTTGTCTAGAGGATTTTGTCTGAAGGTTTGTCACAGCTTCTCTTTTTGTTGTAAAACCTCAAGGCTATCTTTTGACTGGTTACTGTAAGCATAATGAAGGCAAAATTAGGTCAATGATAGATTTATAGAGATATTATTTAGGGTGGCATAAGTATCTTTGAGCAAAAATTATTATTATCTGGAAAGGGAAAATCTACCCTGCAAAATGAGTCACTTGGAAATTGTCAGACAAAGATTTTCAAAAAGTCAGCAGCCCCCTTAGTTTATGTGAAGATGCTGGAAATACTTTCAGAATCATAACGAGCTTAGATAGATGCCGAAGAGAGTCGAAAAGCAGAACATATGCGTGATCGACGCCGCCAGAGCGCGGGAAGCAGGTGCGTGACGGCCTGTGACTCAGGGATATAAGCTGAAGTAATTCTTACCTTTCTGGGCAGCCGACAGGAGTAGAACGTCGTTCCGTTCCAACTTTGAATGACCCTACTGTGTCTGTGCCTCGAAATGCCAGTCGGAAGCTTTCGTTCAGAACGAGAAGCAGCACCTCGAAGAAAAATAATGAAAAGTTATCGGCACAGCTTTTCCCGACTCCGAACATGATTCGCTGGAAGCCGGGACCAATGGGCAACAGCTGAAGCGGGTTGTGTCTCCGGTGTCCGGACAGGCTCGGGGCACAGTGTTTTGCGTCCTGTAGGCACTCGTACTTGCCGCTCGATTCGAGCGGGATGTCCGGGCTCTGGATAAGGGAAAAGCTTACATAAAGCACGCAAGATCTTCGATAGTTTCGAAAACTTCTGTATGCGCTCCAGATCCATGACCAACGTATTCTGTGACGAACATGGCAACATGCTCCCTCGCACGCCGTTCTTGCCCTAAAAAAGTGCTTCTTCGCGATATGCGAAGAGTTGACGACGCAATTTTTTTTTCTCCCCCTTCTTCTTCACTACTCCGTTCCTCGAAGAGCCCGCTCGTCCGCACACAGACCGTTTGAGGTCGCGCTCCATGATTCGACGGGCTAAACGACGTTTCGACGTTTCCGGGCGCTCCCGCAGGACCTCTATGCTGGCGTTCCGACGGACTGCAACAGGTCGCGAAAAGTGCTCAGAGTAAAAAGGCGATGGTTTGGTGTAGCTCCATTTCCGCACGAGCAAGGCGTCCAAAGGTATACGGCTGGTCGCCAACTTCTTTTCTATGATCGCTTTCCTGGGAGATTGTTGCGGCCGTTGATACTGTTAGGCAATGTCAGGAAAGTGCAAGCCGGAGGAAGGATGGTGGAGGTTAATCTAAGGATCGACATGGACGCCTAATATGGCAGTCGTGGAAGGGACCCTGAGAACAACGGCGGCAGCCAATGAGGACGGTTCAGGACTCGGTTATACTCGGGCATACTCAGAAAGAGAGCTGCAGTACAGCTGACCCAAGTGCACCAGCGGGTTTTTGTGAACGATTAAGACCAATGCCCGAAGCGGTCGGCGGATGCAGTGCTGCCAAACCTTGAGGATAGTCAGCAGTCCATACATATGTATAGCCCGAGAATTTGTCTCATGCCGAAGTGATGGGGGAGCGGGATGCGTTGTGCATAGAGGCGCGATGGTTCGCCGCCGTGCTCCTCGGGATTTCGGATTTGTCAGCGGTGATCGGGTTCGGAAGATTGGTCGATGCATACGTCAATCCGACTCGCTACATGTACCCGGTCCCGGTCCTATCTAAGGCGCTCGGCCGTCCTACCAGTGTGTATATATAACCTTGCTCTCCCTCCTTCGACAGCGCCACTCCCTTCGTACTACTTCCTGCTTGTATCCCGCCATGCCCGTCGACCGCACCTCCCGCCGAACGTCCAGCCGACGACGCCACCCGCCAACGCGAGCAGGAGCTGCGCCGTGCCCGCGGCGAGATTGCTTGTGTCGAGTGCCAGAGGTGAGCTCCGCGCAGCCACTCGGATCGTGTGAGTGTCCGTCGTATGCTCATTCACGATATAGGTTGAAGTTGAGATGCGACAGGAAGGTACGCTCGTCGCGTGGCTGCGACGTAGATTTCCAGCGATTGAGGTATGTTTTTTCAAGGTCCCGTGTGCTTCATGTATCCGTCGGAATCGCGCCGCGATGTGTCCGAACGGTGGGTATCTTGCCGTATTTCTTCTCTTTTTTTCTAACTATTATCTTTATTTGCAAGGTCATGCCTGGAGCGACCACGAAACGCGTTCCCTGTTATCCGATACAGCACAGCTGCATCGCAAACTCAGCGAGATGAGCCAGCGTATCCGGCAACTTGAGGATGCACTGGAGATATCGCATTCAACCAACTCTTCCAGCTCGCATCCTCTGCTTCGGGAAGAGCTCCTGGCGATAAAGCGCGGTATCGGTCCTCCTGTGCCTCCTGTGCTAGAAACGGAACCTGAGGGTCTAGATGGTGACACGGTCGAGGCGATGGGAACAATGAGTATCTCTGAACGAGGGGTCTCACGATTCATAGGGCGTACGGGAGGAGGGGAGAGTTTATTATTTGTGCGTATAGTTAGCTTTCCCCTTCCTTTCATTTCAGAAAGGCTGACTTGTAACGCTCGATTTCACGAAGATTGGAAGCGATACCGACCAGTGCCAAGGGAAAGTTTTTACAGACGAACTCTTTCCGCAGTTACTGTCCCGACGATCAGATGCGTGGCTACTCATGCCCCCCAATAATTCAAAGGCTCAAGTTCTTGCAATCATCGAGTCATACATGCCACCATTTATGCGAGCGAGCTCCCTCTGCGAAACGTACCTCGAAAATTTCTCCTGGATCATGCGTGTAGCGGAGCGTCCACAGATCTTCGAGGAGCTTCTGCCATGCTGCTATCGGCGCGGAGGCTCGAATGCCACGGCGCAGCTGCAGCCCAACGAGTTTGGCGAGACGAATGCACACGAGCTCGCTCTGCTGCTGATGATCTTCGCTACCGGCGCGCTTGCGGACCTGACCCTTCCGCCTTACAACGATGAAGGGGAGCGTTACTACCAGATGGCGCTCGCCGCGCTCAGTGTGACGCAGGTCATCGGCGCAGCGAGCCTTCCTGCCGTGCAGGCCGTCGCGCTGATGGCCGTCTATAATGCGCATTGCGGGCGAAACAACACGCTTGACCTAGCTGGATCGCTATTCAATCTGGCGGCGAATTTGGGCATCAGTGTACGTGTCGACTGCTTACCATTCTGGAGTCGCGAAAAGCTGATTAAATGTGTCTACTGTATAGATGGGCCTCCGTACGTTCTTCCGCACTTTGCAAATCTTAACTCAAACCTAAATGAGTGCTATTTATTTTAGATAGGGATGTGGCAAAGTGGAATGTATGCACGGAAAACGCCGATCGGCGACGTCAAGTATTTTGGGAAATCTTCACTATCGACATCTGGCATGTATGCGACTTCTCCTATTATTCCCGATTTGCCCCCATCTCACGCCCGTTTTGAAGAACATCGCAAATGGAAAGCCGCCATCGTTTGTCCTCAGGTACTGCGACTGCAAGTATCCAGAAGGGAACGCCAAGTATGTGACCAAGGATGGACGCACGGAGCGCAGTTGTGAGTTATCGTTTTGTGTGCCCGTCTCGATTTGAGTCTTGCTTCTCCGTTCAACATTCATACCGAAGTCGGAATCTCATAAACCCATAACCTCCCTGTTTCCAATTATAAGCATTCCATTTATATGCCACATGCCTCGTGTCCGTTGTTCCGTGCCGTGTATGCTTCCTCTGGCGAAAGCCTGATTGCTGACAAAAGCTTCCTTTATCTTTGTTTTTCTATATCGCGCGAACGCATAGATTGGATGGACCGACACGAGTTCTCGCGGCTGACGTACGCGGTCAGCGACCTGTTTTCCGGCGTACAGCCCGTGCGCTACGCGCAGATACTTGAGCTCGACCGCAAGATTTCCGAACACATACCCCCCTCACACTTGCTCATCCCGCCGGACGGCTCGAGCATGGAGGAGGATGGCCCGCTCCTCATCATGCAGCGTACCATCCCGGTAGTGTGTGCTAACGGTCGTAAGTTTATATCCTGTACCTCTTCTTTTCTCGAAGATTTCTAGGAGAGGTTACCAGCGTCTGTTTACAATTGCTGACATAAATTGCACTCAAAGTGTTTATGTTCATACATCGCGGCTTCTTCGCGAAGGCACTGCTGGAGCATCCGAAGGACCCACTGCTTAGTCCTTATGCCCACTCGTATCTGTCTGCGCATCGCTCCGCGCTGTCATTGCTCAAGGTCATTCGCGAGCATTACACGGCATTCCCGCATCTCGTCAGTCGCTTCTGGTCCCTGTGGTCGCACGCGTTTTCTGCAACTGTGAGCAATGGTTGTTTCGACGCTGATGGGGGTTATACTTATAGAGAGGTACAGGTTATCATCGGGTCAATCGTTATTAAGAGCCGCAATTCGGACACAGCCCGTGCTGCCCTCGTAGAGCTCAATCTGGCTGTCGGGCTGTTCGAAAAGGCGGCGCAACACTCGGACAGAGCCAAGCGTTCCTTGGTGAGTAGACGATACTTAATTTTACTGAAACAGAAATTCACCGTACCGGCAGCCTACTCTCCTGCGTTTGCGAGAAAAGGCGTACAACTCGGCAAGGTCGTTTAGTGACTCTCCGGCGGCTGTGCCGGACGGAAAGGCTGGAGGCGAAAACGAAGACGAGCTGCTCATCTTTACTGGCAAGAATAGACTCTTCAAACCAAAGGTTGAGCACCACGACATCTCGTTATCGACGCCGATGTCGGCAGCATCTGCGTTGACTACCGCCTCATCCATGCTTCCGCTGAACCAAACCCAGTCTGATGCTTTGCCCACCGAGTTCTCGCAACGCACACCAGTCGCGGGACCGAGCTCTGGGCAAAGTCAGAGCCACAACTCCACCTCGCCAAGCGATACGACGATGCCAGCGACGCCGGCGACGCCGGACATAGACCCTCTCGCGATGAATGCGGACTTACCGAGCGCATGGAGTGCGTGGTCAGACCAGGAAGCGCTGCTGATCAACTACCTCTCGTCGGGTGCGGATTTGAGCCTCGCACAGAGCGCGGCCTTTGCGGGAGAGCCAGATCCGAGTGCGTTCATGTGGGCGGAGATGAGCCACGCGAACTCGCCTGACGCGCCGGGCACGGACGGCGCGTCTCGACAACAGCGGCAAGGCAGTGAAGAGACAAAACCGGGGATAGGACTAGATAGGAACGGCGGCTTTGGCACGCTTTACTCGAGCATGGACGCGGGGGAGCCATCCTCGTTCGTGCAGACACCCGAGGGAGGGATAGGGCAGCCTTCGCAAACACATAATCAATTCCCCATGCAGACGGGGACTACTCCGTGGGACACACTTTACTGATCATAGTATATGAACGGACTCGCTTTGCTCCCGTGATAAACGATTGGCTTGGTTCTTCGTCCCTTTCTTTGAGGTTCAAAAGTAAAAGTCCCGTCGACGCATATGTTCTTCGTATTCTTCTCCGTGTATCAGTAGTCGCTTTCGCAGTTCGTGCTTTCTCTCTCTCTCTTTAATCATCGCCTAGAGCTTGCTTTGTCTCTGTATATGCCTGTGCATTAATGTATATATTTTGGTCGCTGCTTCCCGTGAAAGCCGGACGCGTCGGCAGCGTTGATACGTGTCGACGCGTTTTGTGCACGTGAGGCGTTCTGGGCTGCGAGTGAATGACACGTCTAAGCTGCCGTTAGGCCTTGCTCAACGTCCACGACGAGGAAGACGACAAGTTCCGCTCAAAATGTCGCACACGCACGGGCCTGGCCAAACCCACTCACACTCACACTCGCCCGCGCCGCAAGCCCAGCCGGCGCCCCAGCAGCAGCAGCAACAGCAATATGTACCCCCGCCGCAGCTAGACGCGAAGATGCAGGCGCTCATCGAGGCGGACTACAAGCCCGTGAACCTGAAGCTCGGCCCGCCAAACGACGCCCATGCGTTCTGTGCGGTGCACGGGCTCGAGACGTGCCAGGCGTGCGGAGTCGACTTCTCCGGGATGAATGCGCTGGCGAAGATCTTCGTCGCGAACCCGCACCTTGTCTGCCCGCCTCCGCCCCAGGTCGTGCAGCCGCAGCGCTCGCAGGCGGTCACGAAGACGAAGGAGGACGGGAATGTGCGTCTCTCTCTCTCTTTCTCTTTCTCTCATTACGATTGTCTTCGCATTTGTGAATGATTCCGAATAATTTGCCGTGGCTTCAGGCGCTCTTTAAAGCAAACAAACTCAAGGAGGCGGTTTCTATGTACAACATGGCTTTGTCGGTCGCGTCGGGGCGGCTTCTCTGGGAGCCAAACGCGCTCATGCGCGAGGAGCTCTCTACCGTGCTGAGCAACCGGTCAGCCGCGTACTTTGCCGCGGGGGATTACATGAGCGCGCTGGTGGACGCGGAGCTCGTCATTCAGATCAAGCGCCCCTGGAGCAAGGGACACTTTAGGAAGTCTAAAGCGCTGGTTGGGATGGGGCGCCTGGAGGAGGCGTCCGATGCGATTAAGCTCGGACTGGCCTTCGAGCCTACAAATGCTGTGAGGATTATTAGACTGCTGTTGTGTCTCCCACAGCGTGCTCGTGCTCACACGTTTTTCTATTTTTGAAAGGAGCTGCAATCATTTTTGGAGGAGATAGACGGTCGGATAGAGAGAAGGAAGGCATGAACTCGGTTATATTTTATTTTATCTCCTGGGAATTGTGGTCTGCTGGCGAGGACACTGCATTACTGTTCGGAACATGACATCTGCTCGTACCTGTGCTTTCATCTGCAATGTTATATTATAATTTACATGCTACGTGGATGATATTTCTATCCCAGCGCGATACTTGCTACATATAATCTGATGCACTTTTTGAGTTACGCCACGCATCATGATCTACTCTTGTTCAGACTTGAGGCCGTCCCACAGCCGTGGGCCCCAATGACAGTTCTTGCACATACTTGTACTTGTACCGCGACGACATCTGCTTGTCTACTCCTGTGCTTTCTTCGTATCCAATCCGTTTGTTAAGAAGAGTTCCAGGCTGCCTCCAGCCTATAAAACAGGGCGACGCCTCTCGGCTTGCCTCGGAACAGTCGACGCGACTACCAGCACACTCCGCTCGTCGAGAGGCACGTATTATAACCGACGCCGCTACCATCTCATGTCCAATGGTTCCGAGGGAAGCACGTCGAGGACCGGCTCGTCGTCCCGCCTCGCGACTCTGAAGAGTCTTGTCCCCGCCAGCAAACGGAGCGCGATGCGCACGTTCTTCGACCGGCGCACGTCATCTGCAGAAGGTGGCTCGATGCAGAGCTCTCGCGGTCCCGAGACTGGCGAGCAGGGCCAGAAACAGTCTTGGCGCGAGTGGGCAGGCGATAAGATAAGCAGGCGCACGAACAGCATGAATGAAGCCGCCGTTGAGAAGGTCTCTTTGTTTCCTGGCTGGGCAGCGCGGCGGTACCATGGAGAGGAGGCGGGGAGATACAGTGAGCGTGCCATCATGCCACTTACTCAACACATGGCTCACTTACACGCATACACTAGGTGCGGAATTCTCACTTGAAGTTTTTGTATCCGGTTTCGCGGCGAGCTACGTGCCACCAGAATCTGCCACACGCTCACAGCGGGCATTCATGAGACTCGCAAAAGGTGCGTCGCTATATATGCCCTCGGGAACTTATCTTCATTGCGCACAATACTAGCTTACGCGGCTCTCCCCAAATTACCTACATCCGACCCTCAGACGCCCGCGGAAGACAGGCCTACCCTCAGAGCTAGCAGCTCGACGGAGGAGCTACTGAAGAGGATACAACTCCCGCCCACCCCGAGCGAAATCACAGAAGAGTCGGAGCTGCGCGCGCTTGAGAAGCAATTCCTCAGAGCCGAGCAGGACTCGGAGACAGATGATTTCTCACCCACCGATTCCGACTCGTCTAGTTCACGCCACACCCCTTCGCTGTCAACGGGGTCTTCGACTCAGGTTTCGTACGTCAGCGCGAGCCCGCAGTTCTCTTATTCTCCGGCCGACCTTGCCCGCCTGCACACGAACCTCAACACGCGTCTCCAACCGTTCTGGTCGCGTTCACTACCGAATCGAACTTTGAGACTGTCGCTATACAGCTCCGCGCCGAGCTCAAGTTCCTTCATGCCTGACGAAAACGAGGCCGATTCTGCCTCCGATGACTCCACGAGTGCGCCGATATACGTGTACGAGACAACAACCAGCGCGCAGGGCTCGTTTGAGGCCAAGATACGCGTACCCTGGGAGAGAATATCCCAGCATTCGGGAGCATTGCATATTGCCTTCGGCGAGGCAAGCGAGGAGGTCGAGCTCTTCGTGCGTGCAGAGCTTCTCCCGTCTGCGGCTCCAATGACTCCCAATTCGACTATGAATTATTCAGCTTTTCCTTCGCCGAAGCCGACTGCATGTTCCGTCCTTGCTGTTCCAGTAACGCACTCGCAAGTGCGCCTGATTTCGGACATCGACGACACGATCAAGCTTTCGAATATCGTAGGAGGCGCTCGAGTGGTGTTCCGGAATGTGTTTGTGAGGCGCTTGGAGGAGCTTGTTATCAGGGGAATGGGCGATTGGTATACGAGTATGTGGTCAAAAGGAGTGAGGTTCCACTACGTTGTAAGTGATTTAGTAATGTTCCCTTTATCTCTCATCTGACTCGCTTAATTTGATTTAGTCAAATGGGCCTTTCGAGCTCTTGCCGGTCATAAACGAGTTTATCAAGGTGTCGAATCTACCTGGAGGTAAGCCAATTTTGATTCTTTTTTTTCTGATAAATCTAATATTGCGCTGAAGGATCGATAAAGATGCGTTCGTATGCTGGTCGCTCCCTTTTTAATGGACTCCTCTCTGCACCCGCTACGCGCAAACGTGATGGTATAGTGGACGTACTCAACGCGTTCAGCGGTGCACGCTTTTTCCTCGTCGGAGACACGGGAGAACAGGACCTCGAGGTGCACTATTTACCTGCTTATTTACTGTATTCTTACGAGCGACAATCTTTGCTTTGAAGTTATACGCACAGATCGCAGCAGAAAGACACAACCAGATCCTTGCAGTCTTTGTGCGCGATGCGAGTGGCGCAGACGTACGGGTGCTGGACGACCCGACTGGTGAAGAGATCAAGCATCAGGCTGCAACATTCCGGCGAACAGCTTCGTACGCAGCGGGCATGCCTTTGCCAGTGTCGCCGGGAGGGATGAACACGCCGCTGCCGGCATTTGCTGACACGCCGACCCAGCGGAATTTCCCTCAGACCTTTAATGATGGCCACGGTGGGACGCATCGGTCGCATGTTGATACACCAACGCAAGACTATCTGACTGCAGGGGGGCCGTCATCGTGGTCGCGGCCACGTGCACCTGAGGCTGCTCCTCGCTCCTCCTCCGAACCCACGTCGGCATCTGGCATGGGCTTGCCGTCGACATTTTTCGACTCGGGGCTCGCGCATGTGCCCTCCACTGATTCCTCGTATCCTTCCTTCCCCTCGCCATCGCCTGGCAATGGCATGGATCTACAGTTCCCTGGGAGCCGCACAAAGGCCGAGGTTGCGAATCTCCCACCTGGCGAGCGGCGGCGCTATGAGCTGCAGGAGCGCGTATATCGAGCACGGTTACATATACCAAGTCACATTCGGTTGCGGGTGTTTAGGGAGCCGGAGGAATGCTTCGAAGCGGATCGCATCCTTGATGAACTTGCTAGGCAGCGCCAATCTGGGCACTGATTTGAGCATGGGAATACTTATATACAGTTATATATACGACTTTTGTATACCATACACTATTGTTGTTTTGCTCTTTTTTTTTTTTCAAGAATTAAAAACCATCTGTGTCTGGTCCAAGTACCCTTATTTACACGCAATTTTTGGTGGCTTACAGTCGATATCATAGTACGAGCTAGCCACATATTTTTTTCTATAGCTCAGGCCGTTATCGATCAAACCTTGTGCATTTCGTGTCAAAGGAGTCGTTACATCGTCGAAAGTAAAGAAATACGAAGGGATAGATGATGTGATGATGCATTCGGCATATGCAGGGCGTATAGAATATGTATACGTACAAAACTGTATGGCTCGTATCACAAAACAGAGAATAGAAATCAGACAAGTCAATCGTTTTCACCAAGCGAACTTCAACCTCTCCCCCTTGCCAAGCACTCTCCAGTTCCTCTCAGATCTTCTCAAGGCCATTGGCGTCGAGCGCAAGCAACATCGTGCCCATCTTCACGAATTCCTCGCGCACACGGAGGTTGCGCTCTTGAAGCTGCCGTTGCTTCGCCATACGCCTCTGCGCGACTGGGCCGTACTTGCGTACACGGGACCGTGGCAGAGGAGAGGACGCAAGATCAAGGCCCACTTCAAAGTCCATTTCGGAGTCATCATCAAGGAAGTGAGAATGGGATTCTTCGGAATTTCGCGCTCCCTCGAGCACCCGCAGCTCTGAATCGAGCTCTGCGCGGAGCGAACACATCTCCTCCAGGTCTACGTCTCTGCAGGCAGCGAGGGGTAAGAAGCAGGCTGAGACACGAGTAGACTTGACGAAGGCAAGGGCAAAGCAATGCTCCTGTGGTTCGTAACTCTATCATCCGCGCTGATGTCCACCGGCTTCAGGTCCAAGAAGTCGATCAGGTCCAGATCACCTTCGTATAGCTTCGCGTACACGCTCCGCCCTGCAGTAGCAATATCCTTTCTGTACTTGAAGTTATGCTGCCTTTGCTCGACAGTCCACGCCTTTGCAGCGTCTTCGAGGTCCGTACTCCCGCGTTCAAGGTGCAGGCGCGCCTCCTCGAGTCCGCTCGCCAGTGCAGCAGCGTATGACGGAGGCAGCTGCACATGGTGGCGTTTACTCTCTGCGACTTCGTTGAGAAGATCGTTCTGCTCCTCCGCGTACAAATCCAGCTTTTTCTCTTGTTCGACAGTGTGTTTCTCCAATATATGAATCTTGCTTTCGAGCTCCGTGGCATGAATAGCATGATAAGAGCGATGCTCAATCGCCGATCGTCTCAGCCCACCACATGCGATGAAATTTTGCGCTGTGGCGGCCGCGCAATGAGCTGCGATCGAATAATTTTGACGAGCTTTTCCGGAGGTAGCCCATAACGACTTCGAAATATTGGAAGAGTTAGCCTTAGGTGAGTCAGAAACCCTCCTACAACCTTCATCCAGCCGACTCTCCTATTAGATGACGAGGTATGAGTGCAAGTTTGACCTTTTAGCATATGGGCTTACCTCAAGATGATGCCGCATAGTCCCCACAATCACGAGGTATAAGGCCAAGATGCAGGATGTGTACACCAAGCCTGCACAAAACGCCCTCCACATCATGATACCTTTTTGGTGCAGAACAATGTTCGACGGGGTAAAAGAGCGAATAGCATTGCTTGTAAGCACAAGAAGCTGTGATGAACATCTCCCTATGTCGGAAAACAATCTCCTGGAAAGCGCTCGAGTGAATATGGCTGAGTTCCAAAGACGTTTAGCACACCAGTTCGCCATCTGCATGACTATGGACGACATGAGTTTGCAAAGACTTCCCGCTTTAGAGAAACCAGAAGTTGAAAGGCGAAAAACTAGTGATACCAAGGCATCGATGGGCTCTATGATTGACCAGAAAGTAGTAGTCGTAGTCGCTCCAAGCTTCTGACCAGGTGATGTGAGCATCTCGTCAAGCTTCACACGCCTTTCATTGACTTTAGAGCTCGGTAAGAGTTGCTTGGAGGCCTGGAGTGTAGTAATACACACGCGGAAACAGGAACTAGGAATGACCATTACCACTGCAAGTACCCTACCGCAGAGTGCCCAGAACCCAGCAGCTACGTGACGTCCGATAAGCGAGGCTTTCCCGCCGAATTTCAAAACCGTTTTCGAGACCTGAATAAGAGCGTGCCTGGCAGTTTTCAAACAACTAAGAGCAGTTTGCAAACCAAACTTGGCGGCTGCAATGGACATGCCAAAAAAGGCCTTGGGTATCATCTTCGAGAACGCGAACAATTGACAGCAAACGAAGGACACGGCTGACCAAAGAGACCATATAGTTGAGCCTACGAGCTTCACGAGCAATGAAACACCCTTTCCAAGCTTTAGGACAGTTATTGCAACTCTAGCCGTGCCGAGTTTGACAGATGCGGCTGACACGCGGAGACCGACAAGGAGAAACGCTAACATGAGTTTTACAACTCGGAAGACCGTGCCAGCTGCATGAAATACAGCGTCGGTGAGCGAATGGAGGACGTGGATAACAAGTCCCCTCGCCGTCGACAAGATGTAAAGGAAAGCGAGTTGTGTTTGAACGACCGCTTTTAGAAAACCCGAAACCAGTCGCATGCCGAGTTCGATAGTGAATCCATATAGCTCGGCTGAACGACAATAAGCAAATGTCGTGGTTGCCCAGAAAACAGAGATTCCTTGCTTCCCGACCAGCCAGATCCTCCCTCCGAGACTCAAAATAGCCATTCTTGCTTGAATTTGAGTGGCAAAGACGATCCGCACAATGAGCAATGCAAATGCCCCAGGCATGCGGATAATGAGTTTTAAACTCCGCACCGCCAACTCAAGGAGCTGAGAAAACGAGTCGCCTATATGAGTTCCGGCTTTGACGAGCGACTGACAAATATAACCTGCCCCAAAGATAAGGAGTCGGCGAGCAAGATGCAGGTTGTCTGCGGCGACGTGCTTGAGTAGAACAAATGGAGCCGTCATGAAAATGCACAAAAGCGAGGGCACGACGCCGACATCGGGGTTTCGCAGAGTGGCATAGAAGTTGTCTCCGGGCCATCTACGCTCAACTAGAGCGCCGACAAAAGTATGGCTGAGGATGCAGTCGATAGCAAACGGTATGAAGTCGGGTGGATTGAATTTGCCGTCGAGTAAACCAGCAAAGATGCAGATTAAAGCGAGGACCGCACCGAAAAGAGCTTCTTCCTTGTCCATCCACTTTGCGACACCGTCCACATACAGTAGCTCGCCATACCAGTCAGAGGAAAAGGACAGGAGGACATGAAAGAAGGAGTGTAGAAGCTGAGACATGCTGAACCAGCAGCAAAGTGGTTTTCGAAAATGTTGCTGAAATGTTGCTGGAGTGCCAGTATGATGCCACCGCGGAAGCCACTGTCTTCAACAGCAGAAATGTCCGAATCTTGGGAAGACAAGCACAGGGATACAGGGGAAGAGACAAATGACCGTACAACACCAATAAAATGGACGAGGGAGCAAGTGTGCTGCGTCGACCAGATGAAGCGGTTGAAGAAAGAAATGGGTGGCAAAATGGCGCTGGATCCGCGCGTTGAATTCTGCATCACGTAATCGCTTACGCTTCCTCATCGTCCATCATTCCAATGCGGATGGTAGCTGAGAGACATTCCCCAACCTGGCGTTCAATCCCATCAAGAAGTCCTTGCACTCCGACGATTCGAAAGAAACTCCATTGACATTTTTTGTCACTAACCGATATGACTTTCATATTGATATGCATGGTTTTCATGCTCCTGTTCGCGTACAAAAGGCAACAGCAACTCATGTCTACAAACAAATAATGCTACCTAGTCAAGTACTCGTGAGGTATGAGGTAATCCCGGCATGAAATTCGTGTTTTTCACGCTTTGTTGTCTTTGGTTTTACTACCTACAAAGCGGAGTCCAAGTTACGAATCGATCCTGTGAGCCTGAGACCCTCGCAACTTCCGTCGCTCCGAACTGTGCGGAACTCAAGTTTCTACATCGAAGATCACTGGCGACGCCGTCATCCAGCGAACGTTTGAACCCTCTGGTCCATGATTACAAACTCGCTGTACCCTTCAAAAGCACGAGGCCCAGCTTATTCTTGCTATCGTGTGGCTATTTTCCGGCTCTTACGCAATAATATTTAAATACATGCAGCCCTGTGTTTATAGAGACTGTCCCGGCTTAACGACGAACGAGATGTAATGTATCAGAAAATTTTAAACCTTCATCGAGATTCGGTCGGCCGCTCGAAGACACTGCTACCGAAACCGACCGAACTGAAATTACACGTCTTACCTACATCGCTTGATTCATTCGGCGACGGCGAGGCGAATCCGGCGTTCGAGGTTGTCTGCTATCTGCTATTAGAACTATATGCACGATGTTTCACACAGTTTCCTCTCAATACACATTCATAACTTATATGACCATCGTAGATCTTCTCAGTGACTTGAATAATTGGAGCAATAGATAGCGCAATTTTACATCTTGTTTTGGCGCTAGTCACGCAAAATATGGCCTCTATTGCTGAAAAATTACTAAGTAAGTAGCTGTAGAAGGTCTGGGTGGTGGCGCTAGCGGAGCTCCTGAGAAAGTGATGCCTATCTGGAAAATGAGATATTCTTTCGAATGAGCGTTTGGTATTTGGGGCAGAAAGTCTGAACTACAATCTAGATGCGGCGATCACACGCGGTACGCCTAGTCACGTGGTTTTCAAACCGCGTCTAAGTCACGCGTTTGACTTTGGCGGTCGACTCAGCGCACTTGGCCGCGAGCACAATGGAGAAGATCGCTCCTGAAAATGCGGGTCTCCTAGGACGACAGAGAAATGCTCGACATCAAGGCAAGACCCTTCTATTGTGGAGGATCATTCTATTTTCAGCATGTGCCCTCATGCTGATCTGGACTTCATTGCGAGTGCGGTCACTCGCAAAGTTATCGAGTCCACGGGCGTATAAGCAAGGGAATATTGTTTGGACACCCTGCGGTGACAACATTGAATGCGGGCGGCTCGAGTGAGCTTCTGCTTGTGCCAAGTTTCTGTGAGCTTGTCTGATGTTTACTCCAAGGGTTCCGCTGGACTACTTCAATGCATCTCTTGGCACGGCTTCGCTCGCTCTCGCACGGTACCCCGCGACCAATAAGCGCATCGGCACGCTCCTCACGAATCCAGGTGGACCGGGAGGGTCGGGAGTGAACTACCTCTATCGCGCGGGAAAGCACCTGAGCGACATGCTGGAGGGGCGGTATGATATCGTGCGTTCTATTTTGAACACACGTTTCAAAATGGGGATATTGATCCTGGTGTAGGTCAGCTGGGACCCGCGTGGTATCAATGGCTCTACGTGAGTGCACAAACTAGTTCTGTGTTTGTTCTCCGACTAGCCACGAATTCGATACACAGAATGCAGCTAATCACCGAGTTCTTAGGCCTCGCATTGAATGTCTCGCCTCGCAGACCGAGCAGGACATCTTATTCGCGAACACGCACGAGGAGGTCCTCCCCGACGCGCGCAACCTCACCGATGAGTATGATCGTGCTGCATTTGTCGCCGGCCTCAAGCTTGCGGACGCGCGCAATGCTGTATACGCCCGCCTGTGCCATGAGCGCTCGGGCGAGACGCTGAAGCACGTCGGCACGGCTACAGTCGTACGCGACCTCGTACGCCTGTACGCTGAGCTTGAAAGCGAAGACGCTTTAATCAACTTCTGGGGATTCTCGTACGGGACAATCGTGGGTAGCTATCTCGTTAATATGTGAGTGCCTGCGGGGTTTTAAGATAAGTGAGACTGACGCGAGTAGGTTTCCAGACCGAGTTGGGAAGATTGTCATAGACGGCGTAGTGGTAGGTTTGTCTACTATGAGTCGAGATCCCGGTCTGACGCTGCGAAAGAACCCTGACTTATGGGCAAACACGCACGTGCACACTTGGCCGAAAGGTTTGCTCTCCGTTGCTTATTCTGTATTGTAAAATATCGATTTATTGCTCTCTAGATGATTTTGTAGACACTGAAAAAGATTTACGGAACTTCTACACTGCGTGCGCGGAGGTGAGAAGTCGAGTCAGTGCCCGTTTTTCGAATAATAACTGTCAATCTGTATTGACAGGCCGGCCCCGATCGCTGCGCTCTTGCGTCGCCAGGCTCAACAGCAAGTTCCATCTCAAACGAGATCGACGGACTTCTCGCGAGGTTGTACGAGCAACCTTTAGCTGTCTGGAACGCTACGCGCCCAGGCCCGCTGACTGCCAGCATGATCCAAGGTTGCATTTTCTTTATCTCCAGTAGTTCTGGTTTCTAACCAGGCGTTGCGTCTCAGCCATGACCTTCAGCTTTCTTTACAGACCGCCCAACTGGCCAACACTCGCGACCAATCTTGCCGCGGCTCTCGCGGGCGACGGAGTGCCCACTGTGCAGTATTTCCTCCAAAACATCGAGCTTAATACGACGGTGGCGCCGCGCACGACCGCGGCTATCTACGCGGTGCAGTGCGTCGACACGCCTGAGTTTCCGGCGGACGTCGACCCCACGAAGGCGCTTGAAGACATGCTGCACGAGATGACCGTGGCGCAGCAGCAGACGTCGCACCATTTCAGTGCGCTGGACATCGATCTGTGTCAGCATTGGACAGCGCGTGAGACAGAGAGGTTTACTGGCCCGTTCAATCATACGTTGAAGAACGAGATCCTTGTCATCGGGAATACTGCGGATGTGGGTACCGTGTTGGTGTTAGCGGTTATCGCCAATACTAATGAATGTTTCCAGCCTATCACGCCAGTTCAGAATGCTCGTGCGGTAAATGAGATGATGCCACAGTCGACACGGCTGGTCATCCAGGACGGGAGTGGGGTGCGTCTGCTTGTTCCTTCAAATCTGCAACTTATTATCTCATTTTCTTCTCGCAGCATTGCTCAACCGCGATGTCTTCTCTGTGCACCGCCAGGACGCTACGTGCATACTTTCTCGAGGGTGAGCTCCCGGAGAACGGGCTCGTCTGCGCGACGGACGAGGTGCTCTTTCCGCCGAAGCCGACGGTGGACTCGGATTCTTCAGTGCTGTGGCTGAACAAGTCAGGCTCCCAGATGTACTCAGCGGAGGACGTGCGGCTGCTGAAAATTGTGCAGGCGCTGGGCAGGGAGTTGGAGCCGTATATCGGTGGTTTCAAGAGGCCGGGAAGAATGTAAACACAGGATGGAATAAACTCAACCTTGGTCACTTCGTCTTACCTTTCCGTAAATGCTGCTGTCAAAAATGCGGCTACGACTCATCATGTGCTTCCAATTCTATATCTCAGCAATTAACCGTCTGAGATACGCTGTATCGTTATTTTAAAAATCGTATGAGCTCTTTGATCTTTTTACGATTCTATAAAATGCGCTTCAAGCGAAATTAATTTCTGTGAGGAGTCATAAACCGGCAGGTTGTTACTCTAAGGACATCGATTTAGAATGATAAGTATCCTCACTTGAATTTCAACGAAGACAAAGCCAAGAAATCAAAAAAAAAAAATCGGAACTACCAAAAATTATATTAGAGAATAATTACATGTTCTAGCGCGCCGTGTAAAGTTTCAGAGAGAAATATGAGTTCTTTGTTGAGTCCGAGACAAGTCTTTCAGATCAATCCTAAGACGCAGTTTTGAAACTGAGAAAAAAAACCCCCAAAATCCGGATATATTTCAGCGTTTTTAAAACATACACAAGACCAATTCGCCTGAAAATTTGCACGTAGTGTGCCACTAGATATATCAAAGTACCTACATGCAAGTTTATTTGAGAAATGGTGCTGCATAAGATGGGTCGTTGCTGCGACACTGCTTTTGTGACAGAAATACCCAAAAATTTAGAGTAAAATGGAAAACCATTTGCAATTGTCTCTGGTGTGAATCGAACACACGGCGCCACGGGCAAGACGAGATTTAGAAAACCACAACGTGGCGATTTAACCACTAATCGACAGAGACCTCCTAAGCGAAGCAAGCTTTGTACTTTAGAGTATGTTTAAGCAAAGAAGGGCTTTCCAAAACAAGGTGAGTACCTTCCAATTGAAGAATGTGGCATGTGTCCGGTTCACACGGACGGATCAAATGCTACTGACGAGAGGACTTGCGCGGCGTGCAGACGCCAGAGAGAATAAAAGATTAATCGTTTATAAATGGCGTCAATTGAGATTGGATGGAATGGACGCACACACCTTTCCTCTTCCTGGCTAAAACAATTAACCCATGCTTCTTGATAGCTCGCTTTATTGTGTACTTTGTTCTTGTTGAACTCACAGTGCGCTGGCAGCTACGCACTTTCCTATCGGGAAATTCCCGCTGTTATTGGTAAGCTCCCGGCTTTCTCTTGGCTTGCCACGCGTGAAAGCGCCCGACGCCCGACACCCGACACCGACGCCGCCGCTGTCAAGATACGACGATGTGCACTAGCCGACCTACGAGTTTACACTAGTGCATATCCCTCGGACTACGCGCCCGACAATATCAGGCTGAAGCCTTATTGTTAGACTCACAATTCACCGTCACTCACGCCGTTTATATTGTACAATCGCTTCTATCCTTCTTGCCGCATGGAACGTCAAGGAACGTCCATCGTTGCTCGCTACGCTCGCCCCTCGGTGCCTATTCTGCTCAAAATACGCAAAATCCTGCTAGCCTCCAATAATGCCCTAAACTGTACTTAAGGAGGCTGGCCGGCTGGTTCTCGCACCCTGCTTGCCCCGCCCTCCTTCCCTGCGAATAACGATGACGCCGGTCCGTCTCTGCGCGCTGCTCGCACTGCCGCTTTTCCGAGTCGCGCTCGCGACGCCGCTCGTGCCGCGCTGGGACGACTTCGAAGTCAAGCACGCTTGGGCCGGCGCTCCCCGCGGATGGGAAGTCCACAGCGCCGCCCCGCCCGACCACATGCTCGACATGCGTATCGGGTTGAAGCAGGATAGGTTTGAGGAGCTCGTGGACCACTTGTACCAAATCAGCGACCCGGCCCATGAACGGTGCGTCTTGCCTTATCCAAAGTTTGAGTCCCCGCATCGTTGCGCTTATCCCGAGACGCGATCGGTAGCTACGGCGCGCATTTGTCGAAGGAGGAGGTCGACGCCCTTGTCGCGCCGCATCCCGAGAGTGTTGAGCTCGTCGAGGCTTGGCTCGAAGACCACGGCATCGAGCCTGCCTCCGTGCAGCGCTCACCCGCCGGCGACTGGCTCTCGCTCCGCGTCCCCGTCGCGCAGGCAGAGCGCATGCTGGACACCAAGTACCACGTATTCCACAACCAGGCGTCCGCGACGTATCTCGTGCGCGCGATATCGTACGCGCTCCCGCGCGCCCTGCATCCGCACGTCGACGTCGTCACGCCGGCAACGCACTTCGGGGGCATGCGCCGCATGAAGACTACGAGCTTCCTGCAGCCGCAGGTCAAGGCCATCAGCGACGACGAGGCCGCCGCGCAGCGACAAAGCCTTGCCGTAGGGCACTTTGCGACAGTGCCTTCGAGTTGCTCGTCGACGATCACCCCCGCTTGTCTGCGCGCCCTTTACAACACGTCGACGTACACGCCGCAGGCGACCGACACGAACAAGATCGGCATCTCCGGGTATCTCGAGGAATTTGCTAATGACGCCGATCTTCAGGTTATTATCAATTTAATTATCCGTCGCGTGATGAGTGCTGACTGAGACTTACCTATTTCATTTTTTAGACGTTCTTCAAGAAATTTAGGACTGACGCGGTTGGAACAACATTCACGCATGTGCAAGTCAATGACGGGGGGAACAACCAGAGTGACCCGGGTATCGAAGCGAATTTAGATATTCAGTATGCAGAGGGTATGACCTTCCCCACACCGAACATCTACTATAGGTTCGCATACCCCGGTCTGCTCTTAAATGCTAAATCCGCTGAAATAATATGATAATATCTTATTCTCGTACTTTCAGCACGGGTGGCTCGCCTCCCTTCAAGCCCGACGACTTCACTCCGACAGACACGAATGAACCTTATCTCGATTGGCTCAACTTTATCCTCAACCAGACGACCATCCCGCAGACATTCACGACGTCATACGGCGACGACGAGCAGACGGTGCCAGTTGACTTCGCTACGTGAGCATCGCCCTCCGGGAAGTTGTTGACTCGGATAGTATTTACATCTCATGGTCGCATAGGTCCGTGTGCAATATGCTCGCGCAGCTCGGCGCACGGGGAAGCAGCATCATGTTCAGCAGCGGTGACGACGGCGTGGGCGGGGGTGACTGCGATACGAATGACGGCACGGATACCGTGCGTTTCCAGCCTAACTTCCCTGCGTCCTGTACGTTCCCCTACCCCCTTTTTTTCTACATGCACATGCACTATCGCACCGGTGATCTGATGTTTAAGTGCGCATCCTATATTGTTAGGCCCATTCGTGACCACCGTCGGAGCTACGACGCAGGTGAAACCCGAAGTCGCCGCCAGCTTTTCTGCCGGTGGGTTCTCGAACTACTTCGCACAGCCGAGTTATCAGGCGTCTGCCGTCTCGACGTTCCTCACCGGGCTTGGCACGCAGTTCCAGGGCATGTTCAAGTACGCGCGTTCGTTTTGGTCTCATATCAACGGCCATACATTCGCCATAAATAGCAAGAGATCGCTGATACTATTTTTTCTTCTTGGGTATTCTTAGTGCGAGCGGGCGGGCCTACCCAGATGTTTCGGCACAGGGCGAGGGTGTATGTTCTCCGACTTGTTTGAGAAAAGTGAAGCGTGTGGCTCATTCAGTCTGGACCCTTAGTTTCAGGTAGTCCTCGGCGGGGACACCGTGTCCGTCGGCGGTACGAGCGCCAGCTCTCCCGTGCGTCCTAATTTTTAATTCGCCGTAGCTGCACAAGTCCACCTTTCGTCCACCGCATCTCACAAATCTACAGACATTCGCGGGCGTCGTCAGCCTGCTTAACGACTTCCGCATCGCGTCGGGCAAGGCGCCGCTCGGCTTCCTGAACCCGATGCTCTACACGACTGGCGTGGCCGGCCTCAACGACATCACCAGCGGGTCGAATCCCGGCTGCAACACTGACGGTTTTGCAGCAGGGAAGGGGTGGGATCCCGTACGTGTTCCTCTGTCTTCTTTTCTTTCTTTCTTTCTTTCTTTATTCGATCTCCTTTTGAGGCCGGATGAGACTGGGAGCTTATACATGGATCTTTATCGTTTAGGTCACTGGTCTCGGAACCCCTGACTTTGGGAAGCTGCAGGCAATTGTCGCAGGTGCTTGATTATGGCAGTGGCCCTATTCAGGAGAACGGCTACGGAGTCAGCATTGGGTCGCGCGGGGAAAGAGGTTTTGTGGTATGAGGGTGATGGAAATTCTGAGTAAAAACATATCCTGTCGATAAATTTCATGTATTCATTCTGGGTATCAAGGTCTTACATCGTTGCTCTGCACATTATGTCTGGTCGTCTGGTCGTCTGGTCGTCTTGTTTTGGTGGTGGGGGAGGGGGTCTCGAGCCAGACTACAGACTCGATACAAATTTCTTTAGGTGCATGCGGCCGAAGTAAGCCGGATCATCGGTCCCGACTCTATCAGAATTTTTGACCTGGTTCGTTCATTCTTAGGATCCTACTATATTTGTTTGGACGGTGGCTGCTAAAATGCGCAGTGAGAAATGTAAAATTCCGGGAGAATGGTTTTTTGCCAGCTATCGAGCCTTTACAATCTTGATTACCAGATTTATTAAGAATATTATCAAGCAAAGTCGTACTTCGCGTAAAAAGTGTGCAGCGGACCCACATGCGCAATCATGGTCCCTGATGTATGGCGTGATCTGTGATGCCGCTGATGGGCGCTTTCCCCACATCGAGACTTTACCCGGATCAAACTTGGGCTCCGAATCTTACCGTGAAACCTTGAGAGGCGACGCAAGATATCACGCAAGAAAGGACGCTGCAATTGGACTTTGTGGTGTCTCCCGTTCGATAAGATACTTTTGAACACGAGGGGGGCAAGAAGTGCTTCCGATCAATTTGTGATCCCCTCGGGCTTCCCGTGGTCGACTATTTTCCTTCTGTTCGAGGGACGAGCTGATAGACAGACTATGTGGCTGATGACCGTTGAGCGTCACAATATCCGCACAAATCGGTTCCCACAGTACAAACAGCTGCGCGCGGCCTCTAGAAGCTCATCAACGACCCAGCTGCGGCCCGCCTCAGGAATCCAAACCACACTCGGAATAGTCGCCTTTGACGGGCCTGCAGCGTCTCCTGCGGCGGAGGTGTTTGGAACGCCGTCGTCGTCTTGGACTCGCGCCCGAGATGACGGAGCGAGGAAGGCCTTGCGCGTGCAGCTGATGCATGTGCGCACCATCGGGGTTGAGAGCACGAACGACGTGATGGAGCAGCGAGCTAGGACACATTACGTTTTAGCAAAGAGCTCTAGTATGCATCTGCACAAGCATGTAAAACAAAACAAAAAAGAATACTCACACCACACATGCCCCATTGGACATATTGCAGTGAGCAGGTTTTCAAGGGGAATCGGTGAACGGCACGCCGGGCAAGGCTCGCTAAGGCCAAACGCGTCAGGCGGGACAGTCGTGAACTTCGCCTTCGCTGCTTCATTCAGGGTATGCGCCTCGGCTGCCAGATCCTGTGGGGAACCGTCAAGCAGACCCTGCACGATGACACGCATGAGGAATGGTAAATCTTGTTCTAAAATTCCATGGCGTTAGTACGTAGCCTTTCCCAAGCAAGGGTCGACGGGGGATGTGAATGCCGCGAACCAGTCAAAGAACCCATGACGGCAATCAAATGCTTTACGACGATTTTTATGAAGCGATGTGAGATCCCATTCAGCAACGTCTGCGCGACGTTACCAAATTGCTCCCGTGTCTGATCAGACGATGACGTCTTCTGAACAAGCCACAAAATTTAGCACCACATATGTATTCAAGCCCTGAACCAATAGAAATCTGAAACGAACCCAGCAATAGTCCGCGACGGCAAGCCGGAGCCGGAGTGAAAGAAACGAGTCCCAACCATACAGGTCGATGCAAAGACTCCGTCTGAATGCCTGCCGAACTACATCGTTTATCTGATCAGCCCATGGCTCAATAACACCACCAATCTCTCCTTCTGATATGTCGGTGGGAATAAGTTCGAGTACACGATGCCAAATGACGTCGAAGACCTTGCGTTGGCAAAGATGTAGAAGTATGGGGCGGAGCTTGTGAACTGGAGCATATCCTAGGACTATGACACGGACAGTTCAGTATCGAATTGCAGTCAATTGCTCATCTACAAAGAACGTAGGAAACACTTACCCGAACGTGGGTGCTCAAATGTTGTCTTGACTAACGTTAACAAGCTTTCATTGGCCTGTGGGTTATTCCACAGACTCGCCACGACAAGCATGCTATTGTGCCTCGCATCATGTTTGTAGCTGAAGTCTGTTGGCTGACATCCTCTATTTATGAAATACATAAATCCAAAATAAACGTAGTTCAAGTTATTGAAAGTAAACTTTGGATATCCAAACAGTATAACGCACTCATGTAACCAGGCAATTGTTTGGGCCTCATCGAAACTATTGGCCCCGCTAATTCTGCACACGTCTGTTGGTAGTATTGTGCCGCCTTCCGCCTGGACAAATACTGCGCGAGCGGTGCGCGACAGGTTTGCAGACGAAAGCGAAGCAGTTCCTTCCTCATCTGTGTTGATATCCATTCCATCGTCTCCCCCTCTGTTAACAAATGCCGGTGCAGTGCAAGGATTTCTCACGACATGAAGCGAACCATCGTGGAGCGTTACGACGAGTGGGCTGCTTTCCGGGTCAGTGACTCTGCTAAGGCCGGAAACGGCTGCAAATGAAGATGAGTCGACCGAGGCTTTTTGCGTTTGGACTCTGAGTGTCGCGAGCTCAACGCCACGAGGCCGTTGTGGGGCTGCTGCTTCTGTTTCTCCAATCGCTGATGGTTCTGGCGGCTGCAACTGGAAGAACCGGAAGAGTCCAGCTTTGGAATGGAATATCGTCGGCTTATGGGACCCGAATCGAAGATCCGGGAGTAAGAAAGAGGCCGGGACTTTACAGTCAGAAACAGAGACATATACAAGCGGCGGAAGAAAAATTCACATACTAACTCATATGGATTATCTACCTTATTCACCCACGACAAGGCCGTGATGCCCTTGCCATCAGCGTCGGACGCATATGAACCAAGCACATCGACGTCCGCGGCAATGTAGAATCTAGGGCTGAGCGGCGACACAGGAGCGTCTTGCGAGATCTCCAGTCTTTGTCGTACCCTGGCAATAATAATCGAACCATCAGCTACGCCGCAGGCCAAGTAAGCTTCACCTGCGCCAAAAAATCACAACAAAGTAGTCAGGTAAGTCAGCATTCAGTTTCAGGGAAGCTTCGTGGATCGGAGGTGGCTTAGGGAGGAAGGGGAGCGGAAGGGAAGGTACAGTGAAGTTTGGAAGACTGACTGTGAAAAGATTGTACAGCCCTCCACGGACTCCACGCCAAATGCGTGATCCACTCGTCCGCGATGCGTACGACGCGGTCACACTGCATGACCTTACCGTTAAATCTGTATCCAAGTATCGGATCAGCGCCAACAGTCAAAAATTTTGAAAGATCGGGGTTTAAGATAAACGATAAAATGAAAAATGTATTGATTTGGTTTAAACTGTGATGTCGAGCGAAAGCGATCGACAAATTGGAAGGAGTCGTACCTCATGAGGACGACTGATCCGGTACGGTTCCCTAGAGCAAGTATGGAGGCATCAACAAGAGGATTAGGGTGTACATTGAAATCCGCCTGTTGAGACCAGGAAATGCCTAATTGTCAACAGTTGATCAAGCATATGCACTGAAATGAAGTTGGGAAAAAGGAAGTCGTACAGTGAACTTGAGCTTGCAGAGCTTTCAGATAGGAAATTCGATCCTGTTGCAAGTCATGTTCGTTTCCGGGCGTCGGGAGCTCTTGCAGGGTAGATGTGATGTCTTGCGTCTGAGCATCGTCGGCGCCCGAATGCGTAAGATTTATTCACTTGATCGGAAAGGTCAGAGCAGATAATACGTACTTTCGACCATGCCTCTTTGAGGTGGTTTCTTGTTGCACACCAAAGCGTTAGTTCCAAATTTGTGTTCATGACTACGAGAAGACAGCTGTGCATATGAATTCAATTTTACGGATAGGAATGATGGATCAATGTCAGTCAATCACATCTTTTAGCCCGAAGCCAAAATACTGTGGAAACACACCCGGAGCCTGTAGTAAACCTACTCAGGTTGCTTGGGGAAATGGTCACCGCACGCCACGATATGTCCAGCGATCCGAGAGAGAGAGCGCCCCATTCTGAATGAGATCGAAAAGTGTGAATTGGCGATCTCAAATTTGATGGTAGACACGAAACGAGAGAAAGAGCGGAGAGTTCGGGAGTTCGAAAACGTGAATGAAGTTGCCTGACCTTGTGTCTGAGAAGGCCACTGATGCATAGTAAGTTTTTCGAGCTCGATTAAGTTCCTATGCCAGCCTAAATCCAGACCAGCCTCCCTACTGCTGCTGCCACTATTGCTGTCATGGAAATTACGTCTGTCGGTTTTCAAGAGCGAGAGATTATCGAAGTTGATGCCAATGTCCGGAGTCTGTCGCGCCGCGGCGGCGTAAATGAGTGTGAGCATTCTCCCGCATCGAGTTGCGTATAAGGCAAAGATACCAGAATGAATATAGCGCTCTTCGTACACAAGATCAATTGGCCGTCGGCGGACCATTGGGCAGAGTTGATTGAAGGTTGTGGAGCTGGTGTGGGCACACCCAGAGCGGTATAGATCTGGATGTCGGCCATAGTACGTTTCAAGTGGGCTTACAAGCTTCGGAGTTCTACTGAGCTAGATATCAAAGAAGTCGGATGCTAAAAGTTCGATGTGGTGGTAGAACTCAAACTTTCTGCAAGTTTTTCCACAGGAAGCCTGGCGGGCTTAGTGCGCTTTTTGGAGCTCAACGACGTAGCAGACGGGTCAATAATTTCATGAATCTAAAGATTTTTAGGTTGCCAGTAGTTCAAGAGTGCTGGAAGTTTGAGTCTGAGATGAGCTTGGGCAAATTTTGCCTGCACGTGGGGTCGAGACGCGACGCGTCGCGTCAACTCGGAGGTCCTGTCTCAGTGTCTGCGCCTGCATTGCATTTCATTTTTCCTAAATCTGGAAAGCCATGTCGGTGAGAGTTTACAATCTATGTGCGTGGATATCGTTGTAATTGCTTCGTGAAGGACTTGACGTTTTGCCATCTGCATATGACGAATCGGGATATGCTCATTTTCGAGACCTTTGAGAATCCGTCAACCTATCTCAGCGGCGAACTTTCTGACGAAGGTTCGCAGCTCGATGTCGGTATTTTCCATAACCCATCTGACATGCACAGAACTCGAGATACCGGCACACGAAGTTCCGCCGAACCCAGACGATTCAGACGGTGCGTTTACGCCTCTCACTTCGACGCTTATTCTAACCACAGGCCTCCAGTCCTCCCCTCACAAGTACACCCATCGTACCCTTACGGAAACCCAACGAATCTCAAGCATCCCGCAGCCCGTCCACGCAAGCCGACGGACCTCTCGTCGCGCGCGCTCTTTGCAGATCTTTCCTATGCAGGTGGTGGTGTGAACGGTGCCTTGCGCTGGCGCGATCTTGCGCTTGACAGCCTGCTTCCTGTCGACAAGGAACACGAAGAGTCCGTACGTGCCTGCGCTTGCACGCAAGATGGCGAGTGGCTGCAAGCCAGAATAACAATCCTGCTGCAGGTCAGCCTCCGCAGCCCGCACAGCCGGGCCAACAGCTCGAAGAGAGCGAGGAGGACGATGATGTTGAGGGTAGCAGCGAAGATGTAGACAGTGGCAGCATGGATGATGAGGACGATGACGAGAATGAGAACTCGGAGAACTTCGAGGTCAGTTTCGAAGAATGATATTCGTTAACACTACATATTACCCGGTTTATGTGTACTTTTAAAATTTGTATCTCTACCTTACTGTACCATGAAGAATCGAACACCATAGTCACACCCATATTGCAGCTCTGGCGGTAACGGCATACACCAGCGCCTCTGCGTTATCTTCCCTGAGGATATCCTGAACAGTGCATTCTGAAGCTTGCTCTACTGACCATTCATACGCATCAGCGAGCACTGCGTCTGTTATCGGTAGAAAATGCGCCGCCAACACACGCATGATATTTCCTACACGTGCGATTGCTATGCGGGTCGCGTCGTCGATGATCTAGAAGAACTATATGAGTGCACAAGACTTCAATCTAAGTGGGTAAGCACGTACATCATTCTGGTTCGAGTACACTGCCTCGGCGTCGAAACCTTCCTCACCTTCACGCTCGCTCTCCCGTACATGCTTGCTCACCCATACGTATCCATTCAGACCGAGAATGAGGTCCACACCACACGGCAACGAAATAAAATGGCTCTTCAAGCGCCGAATAAGTACCGGCGGGACGGCGACAAGCTGTCCATTTCGCAACTGCGTACACCCGGGCAAATAGGTACAACATCTTCATCAAAATTCAAAATGGTTACACACCTTGCCATATTTAAGCGATCGAGTGTGCAGAGACATGGCGCCATCCGCGAAAAATGCTTGGACCTCGGCTACGAGGAGGTCCCCCTCTTCGAAGAAATTTCGCATCTGTAGTTCATCGCTCTCGAGTTTTCGCCGCTGTGTTGTGGTGACAACCCAGTGGAACGTGGTTTGAAATTTGAAAGATAAAACTAGACAGGTATAGATGCGGAATTAAGGAACGAGATGTGTGCCGTATAGAATAGTGAGGCTGACCTGAACACCTCCGGGTAAATTGACAGATGAAAGCATCAACACCGCGTCTTGTCTCGCATTCGCATCAACTTTCCATCTTCGCGCGGCGACCTTGTATGGGGTGGGTAGGCATATAATAGAATTTGCAAATGGTAGCTTAGATGAAACGCTAGCCATGCATTTCGACGTACCTCTGTTATTCTCCCGACGACGAGATCACCGACCTCCGGATTATATCTATTAGTATGATGCGCGAAACAAGACGCGTCGGCAGTCAGACGGATGTGATCAAAATGTGATATAGTATTGGGACAGAAATTGAGCGGAAATGTAAAAGCAACAGGTACCATCTGGCAAACGTTAGAAACCATCAGCAAGTGAAAAGGAAATTGTACGTGCCTAGCCCGGAGCGTCCGGACAGTAACGAGCTTGTTGACGCGCTCGATGGTTCCCGTAACGGATGCTATCACTTCATCCCCGTCGACATAAGTCCCATGGCCACTGCCCAATTTGAATTCCAGAAAAACCCTTCAATGAACATCCATCTCAAAATTATAGACTTGAACGCACCGCATGAAGGCCTGGGAGGACGTCAAGGGCATGCCCGGCGAGGTGAGCTTTGCGCTCATCCCACCAGCCTCGAGTTCGTCTTCATCGTCTAATTCATCCATGAGTGCATCGTACTCGACGTCCGGATGGTTCTGTGTGCTCTTATAATCATTATCGATGGCTTGTAGCGGAAAAGGGGTGAATGTGAACATCGTCGAGAGGAATGAAGACTGCAATTCTGGATGCGATTACCGGAGCCGGCGGCTTTCATATCCAGTTTGATTGCCGGAGAATGGTGGCAGCCACATTTCTTACCTGCAATGAGTACGTCCTCACAGTCACAATCAACTGGAACCGCCTACATTGCGGTTGGTAAAGCTTAGACTTGTCTATAACAGCTCTGCTTCAACATAAGGATCCTAAGTAGCCGGAGCTTGCAAGCGTGCTTCAGGTTCTTACTGAGTGCATTCGGCACATACAGATGTTTATTTCCAGTACATACATATGTTTGAATCCGGGTTTAATTTGATACAATATTATTTGAACTTCAGAGTACATTCTCGACCTTCTCGTGTTGACTTGCGCCAGCGACATCAATATATTGCTTTCTTAATGATGAAGATGAAGAGAGTTTGTCTAAGTTGGTTGAGTTTTCACTCCAAACTTCTGGACCGAAGGATGACATCCATATTACAGATTATAGTTCATCTTTCTAATAACACGCAGACTAAAATAGACGTCTTAGTGGTAAGATCAGAATTGCCATAATAAATTTTAGCAGAATGGTGTCCTCTTGTTTTTGCTAGCGAGGAGATGTCTATCTAATCTTAAGCAGTAAAACTCAGAGACTTGGCCGACCTTAGACCAATGAAATTACAATGGCAAAAGAAAATAGGCTGCTTGAGATCTGCCAGTAGAAAAGGAAATATTCAATCGCCATCGGTCGTTCTAATATCTTACAGCGTCTGGCTGCAGTTTGTATAAGTTTATTGTCTCCATGATGAAGAAGATACATGTAGCTGTGATGACCTCCAGATCCGCACTTAACCTTTACAGGTAGTAGCAGTCGCAATGAATGAAAGTATCGTCTCAGTATGCCACATACATTTTAGTACTTATAATTTGGCAAGGCCATTTTCATTGTCTAGGAGAATAAAAAAACCCCATTTTTGTTTCAATATCTTAATTGCTTTTTCTTCAGCCCCGCCGAAAACCTCTTTCAAGTTCCAGTGCCAGCTACGCTCGCAAATGCGAAACTCATGACCGTGCGTAACACCGATGGGCAGGATGCGTCCGGTCACAGACCTAAGGTTAATAAGCGACTCGAAACGCGGCGGTTCTTTCCAATCAGTTACTACTTGATGGAACACATCGTCTTACAAAAGGCACCTCGTGCCGTCTGACTACCTCGTCTAAGCGTATGGAATTAAACGGATTTCATCAACATCATCACGTCGTGATCATTTTTCCGCCTCCTGCCGCTCATTGAGCTTATGCATTTTCCGTTGCCAGCAAGCATTGCTTTCTTGCCTGGTTTATTTTAATGCAATGTGCTCGAGCTTAAAGTCCGTCGCCATCTAGATGGTAACTTCTTGTCTTGAATCCGCAGCTTCCTTATCTTGATAGACGCTAGGCACTTACAGAGCGTGTCATGTCATGCATGCTTGGCTATACTGACTCTACGCGAACTCCGACAGGCCTACTTCAAGTCAATCGACGCTTAAAGTTAATTCGTTTCCGCATTGAGTAAGTATGTATATACTTCGCTGCTCTCATGAGCAATAAGGGGCGATCGTGTGCTAGCAGTAGGTCGATGCAAGCGAAACAGGTGCTCGAAATGTCTCGCAGATAATCACTTTCCTCGAAAGTAGCCGGCGTTCCGCCGCGGGTTTGATCGTCTCCTAAGATTCGGCAGTTTCCCGAGCCATGAGACTGCATAAGATTGTTCTCCTGTCTCGGGCCCGTTTAACTTTCGGGGTACGCGCGCTCAACACGCGCTAACCTCGGAGCGTGCCTTTCCCGAATCTATCATCTTTCTCGGTACGCTTCCTTGGTAATGAAGAAGGGGTTTCTTTTCTTTTCTTTTCTTTTCTTTTCGTCCTTTCGGATCAATCTTTCGTGTCATCAAGTTTGATTGGTTCTTTACCTCTGGCGCAAATCATTCTGAAGAAGATCTGGGAAGATCCGCCGCTTTTGGTACTGTAAGTCGACTCACGCTCAAAAAACTTCTGAAAGTTGCTCGACACGTCTGAGATTGCTGACGTCTGGGCCACATGGACGGTTCTTACCAGGAAGGGGATTCGAGGCTGCAAAATTATATAGCCTGTACACCCCTCTCCGTCAAGATAAAGGTAACCAAGTAACTCGCCTGCTCAAAGAGACTAACTTTTTCTTCTCAGTCACTATGCTGCCTTTCCCTGCACTGAATCTGGTGTGGAAAACATCTCCACATGGCCGCGCCGCCATCCGACTTCGCGCATTGGCATCGTCAACTGGCGGTCCAACGTGCACCCCGCGCCGCGACTCCTGCCATGCACTTGTTTTTACATCGCGACTCGTGAGTGACGTGTCAATGGGCTCTGCTTTTCGTCGCTATTCGTTTCCCGTAACTCACTACTGTACTCCCTGCTACTGTATGATAAGCCTCGCTGTTGACGCATGAACTGGATTTGCCGATACTATATGCGTCACGGCTGGGTCTGAGACTCTTGATTACTATTCCCGATCAACCTGGTCTTTCAACCGGTGACACTTTTTTACATCCCTTATATCATTGATGCTTAAAGTCGACACAATTTCCAGGCACATGAAATCTACTGGGAAAGTTTTATCCAAGTGCGTACAACTCGCACGTTCCGCAAAGGGCGCTACCGACGTGATCGACGCTTTCGAAGCCACTTGCTTGAGCGCTTATTTGTGCAGGAAAGAGCGTGTATACCTTAAGCCAGCTCTTCGCTGTCTGTCTCTGTCTCTATCTCTATCTAGGACTTCAACGAAAATACTCTTTTCTTACATCTCCTGCCTCTCACGTCATTGAACTCTTCCCTGTTCATAAATCCTCGTCTTGGGCTTCGGACTCGGATCTCCTACATTCTCGCGCCCAGAGCGGCGTCCCTGCGTAATGTTGCAAGCCTCGTTCTCAGTAGCCTGTGAGATCATGATAGGCTGTCATGTCTATACGTCTACCTGATCGCGGTTGCCCGTGGCTCGGAGTGCCATGCGTAGTCCTGTGGGCTCGTACTCAGATCTACGCTCTACACGGCATCCTGGTGTTTCTTCACCCTGTCCGAGTCTGGTTGTGCCTTGGCGAAAATCTGCATATAAGAGTCGTTGATGGCACCCTCTGAAAAGCGGGTGGCTACTGAGCGCTCTGTGACTCTCTCTTTCAAAATGAAGATGCATATTTACAGTGCTGTCGCTGACACTTTTCTGATCATTCTCAGTGGAGTAGGTCGAAGTATTCAGGTACCTATGATGGCACGGCAGCCGAACGCGGAATATGCATACTAAGCTTCGGAGGCAGAAACAAGTTGAAGCAGCGGCAGGAAACAACGCAAACACAATTACAATTATTAACACTAAAGCGACTATGCACATTACTTAATAAACCTAGGATATAACAGCACCTGACTCTAGACAAGATACGAGCAAAAGAAAAAGAAAAAGGGGAAAAAGCGCGAATAACTTAGTTCAAAAGAGTTAAATGAGGCGAACGGAGGAGACTGGATCAGAAGCGACGATAAGCAGAGGTGGCGATCAATCCAGGAAATTAATTCGAACGTTGCGTGAGGTACCTGAACGGAATGCGCAGCAATCAAGATGTAGAATACAGTTTCGTTGTAAGAAAACCAAGGAATAGCGAGAAAACTGAAAGTGTGGACCAGGTGTAGTGTCCATGGGAATAAACAAGACGATAGCGATGATTGTGATGCGACGATTGATGCAAGATGAGAAAGAGAGAGAGAATGAATGAATGAGCGGGCTAGATTCGGATCTGCAGAAAGAAATGATGGCGAGCTCGTCGCTTATTGAGGGGTCAAGGAACACGGGCAGAGCCCTCCGGACAGCTGTAGAGTTCCTCTTTCTATGCCTTTTCTTTTTCTTTTTGAGGATGACCGTTGTGGGATTTTTCGGCGGAGCTGTTAAAGTATCCCCAGACTATGAGTGCCGCCGGCATCGCCCCTCCCTCCTTTCCTCCTCCCTCCGCCGCTCCGCGGAGGCCTTCCCACTACACCGAGTATTCCGTATTGCAATAATGCAGAAGTTTGTTTATTTAAACGCGAGAAAGTATGCTGAAAGCGCGGGAAGGTCGTTTGTGCTCGCGTCCGAGTAACTCTGGCGGCGCGAGCCGTTGAATTTGAGGACGACAACTGACCCGGGCCAGTGGCGTGCGGCCGCGCCGGACGTGATGCGATAGATCGCACGGTTGACGGGTGTGCCACGCTGCAGCGCAAGTGGACAATAGAATATGTGCAAAGGGAAGCGCAATGGCTCGCCGTTAAGGCCCTGCGTAAGCACGATTGCTTGCGGCTGAGATTCTTGAAAGTATTCGCTGACGAGAGGCGTTGGACATGAGCTCGCATGCGGCTTGCGCGTCAGCTGGCAGTTTATGTTGATTATCTGCGGACGCTCTGCCATGCGCAAAGAGCAATGTGAGCATCTGTAGTACGCGTAAGAGTGGATACGGGGAACAGACCTTGGTTAGGCACAAAAAGGATGGCGGAGACAGTCATCATTTCTGGCGCTGGGGGAGGCGTCTGGATGACGACCTGCGAAGACGATTGAGGGGGTGCGGCCATGCATTCTCTGCGATGACGAGGCCAGTCCTACGTATTGTCGTCGGCGTAAGAGCAGAACATGTCAGACCTTGCAGGCAGAGAAAACCCTGAGCAGGGATGAAATAAACTCACGTTCTGCAAGTGTTCCGGGCTGCAATACCATGCATATTGGCAGCGACTGCACCACATCGAAGTCGGGCGGCAGCATACCAGGCAGGGGTGGTGAATAAGGGAAGACGATTGACTGGTGCCGTTCATGTTAGACTTGTTGTAGGGAAGGACGCTGGTGCAGATTGAGAAGACGGGTCAAGAGCAAGAGCGAGGCTCGGTGGTTTTGGAGCATTGAGCTGTCGAGAGCGCGGATTTATATGTCCGGAAAGCCATGTCATTAAAATGAAAAGGAGAAAGAGCATCAAAACATCTCCGCGACGTAACGTCGTTCGCTAAACTGAAGGCTTCCACGCCCAAACGCCCGATCTCGTTGGCGAAGCACGATAGCCGAAGGGGGTAATGCATTGATCTAGATAATTGACAGAGCGGTGCAAACGGTTCAGGAACCCCAGACGTATGTTTGTCTGCGTTCATTGGTGGCTCGCTGGATCACATCAACGGAGACTGGGGTGTCGATGGATACGATTCTGAGCACCCAAATTTATTCAAATCCGGCTAAGCGTCTGAGAATGGACATAAGTAACGTGTGTATAATTGCAGCCGCAGACAAAGGCGGCTGCGAAATCACATAAAAAGAACAAGCTTAAACTCGTATTTGACTACAGTTAGACAGGCTGAATTAGCCGCATGCGTTGGCCAACACGGGATGTAGCGTCGCCGACGTCGAGCACATTACACATCTTGTTGACTCGGCTCAAGACACGTTCGGAGTAAACGGGTCGCTGCACAGCGCGTCGTTGCCTTCAGAAAGGAGCTTATAAGCTGATGCCTGTCGTCAAGTCTCAGGCTGTTTTTGGTGCAGATCCCCGTCGGCTGCGCTCACTGTCGGAGGACCTACGCCCATCCGTCCGTCCGTTTGCCTCTTTCGATGGTTCGGCGTCGACCTGGCCGGAGGAGGTGCGTTCGAAACCGCCGAAGACAGGCGCAAGTGGCGGCGTCGTGTCAAGATGATTGTGTGCCTCCTTTGGCAGACTCAGAGAGTCAGTCATCCGCCATCCCGGACTCGCCGCCGACTCCGCTATGTAAGTACGACTGAAGACAGTCATCCTTCTTCAGTAAGCTTCACTTTACTTGTCCATCAGAGCCTGAGAATGCGATAATTGGTCAATTCGCCAAGCGAAGCGAGGAAGCTAAAGCTCAGTGCTTTGTGGATCGTGAAGCCTGAGCGTTTCGCAACTAGCTCCGTGTAACTCGGACGCGCCGGTCAGCGCGTCTGAAACGCATTTTTCACTTGCTGAAAAATATGTCCTTGCGCAGGCTTGTTGAGAAATGAGGTACCGTGTGAGAATTTGACGTTATGATGATATTTTCCTTGCTCGTTGATCTAGCTGGTTGCGGGCATGAAAAGGGCTATCTATTATATTCGCTTGCCACATCTCCCGTGCTATAGCTTGCCGCGTCCCGACCTTCGGATTTGTTTCCTTGCCTTCTCCAAGCAGGCGGCAGTGATTCAATTAAAAATGACCGTAAAGAAGACATACGGAGATCCAACAATGCTATGCAGAAACCGGCCCATATTTCACCCCCATGGCCCTCCTAAAACAATTTACACGCTCTTTGTTTGTATCAAGCGCGGACGTGTAATTAAGCTACATGCGACGTCCGAGGCAGGTAGTTTCCTATAAAGAAAAGCCGGTAGCAGTATCATGATAATGTCTACTTTGAAGTCTGAAAGACGATCGCTTCACACCGACCTCTAAAAGCATGCGAATGTGCCTATGCTTGTTGTCCGTCACAGTATGCGCCACAAATTGTATTATCCTCTGATGACGTGCCTGGCATAATTTGGTCGTCGCTAATAATCTCGGGTGTGGTCTCCTATGTTAGTATAGCTCGGGTTGCGCAGAGATCAGTGAATCACTAAGATGCATATATTATTTATTGTCATCTCGCGTTTAGCATTCTATGTGGTTCCGTGCTACATTTAGAAGAAAAGCGGGAACTACCTTTTGTAGAGACCGAATGACACAACACGCGCGCTGGAATGCGCCCATACCCGAAGTGCGTCGGTCAGACATGCGCCCAAGATACGGCATGTACTAAAAGTACATATCACGCAGGCAAAATAGATGCTTTGCCGAGAAATTCTCAGGAGGTCTTCAGTCCGAGGTTGTTTCATTACGAAAAGAATCTGAAGATCACCTCCCCTGGTAGTAGCAAGCGCCTGCTCCGGATCTGGCGTCTCTTGAAACACGGCTATGAATTGACTTGTCGGGACTCGTTAGTGCAAGATGCCGAAGGGAGCAAACACCGCGGCGAGGACATGAGATGACGAGGATCGCATAGGGCAGTAGTACAGAGTATGTAGGGTCGACGCAACGATTAACTTTTAAGTTTTACCGTCGCATGAAAGCAGAGCCCGAGTGCGCTTAGGGCCCTTGGATATGGCTGTACGAACATTTGAACGGCCTATGAACGAACCAGCAGCTCAGGTGAGACGCCACAATACCCAAATTGAGATATCCGCTTTGGATTTTATGGGTCACGACATCAGTCACGAGTAGTTACGCTCCGGTTCTCTTTTCGTGTCGAGTTTGTCGAACGCGTTTCAAAACAGTCAACGACCATGTCCGACGATGAGATGAACGTTGATGATGGTAAGCGCAGTATAATGGCATTCATGGTGTTACAATTCTTACATTTTGCACATTAGTTGGCGGTGTCCGTCGAAGGGGCCGCGGATTCCAGAACGGTGGTGGTAAGTTCAATCCTCTGCTTTAGGTGCATCATCATTTCTCATTGTGCATTACTCCTGGATACCGCCTCTCGCTCACTTTCTGTCATCCTGGCCTGGAAACTGCCCTAAAACTATATGCGTCACCGAAAATTTTCACACTGCTTGTTGATACTGGCTATGGGCGTGCATCGGGAACGCCAAACACCCTGGGATCGCTTCTTCTGCTGCGCTTCGATAAAATCCACCCGTAGGAGATGACTCAACGGCTGCCGCTGAGCCAACGTACGAGACACTCGAGACGCCGGCAGCAAGTAATACGGTAGACACGAAGGCTGCGCGGTGTGAGTTCACTCGCAAACTCGCTTGTGACGCATCGCCTCTGATATATCCACATCTATGCTATGCATCTCGATACCGTCCACCACTCCCGTGCTGCGCAATGCCTTGGAAACGGCCTGTAAACACTAACGTGGTTTCCATGCTTGGTTCTTGCCTCATGACGGTGCACCGCTTGAATCGGGCACAACTTTCTTCGCTCACGAATACAGCCGTAGAGGGCTGGATAGTGCTTGTCACAAATGTGCATGAAGAAGCGACGGAGGACGACTTGATGGATAAGTTCGCTGAGTATGGCGAGATCAAAAACCTTCACCTGAACCTCGATCGACGGACAGGCTACGTGAAGGTACGTCGTGGCAAACTTGCTCTCCAGCTAGAATTGACATGCATTTTTAAAAAAAATCATACTCCTATTTTTTCTCCATGAACAAATCGCCGGAACTGCAGGGCTACGCTCTTGTTGAGTATGAGACTCTTACAGAGGCGCAGGCGGCTATTTCAAAAGCAAATGGGACAACATTGCTCGAGCAAGATTTACAATGTGACTTTGCGTTTGTGCGTCCTCCGCCATCAGCACCAAAGCACGGTGGGCGGGGACGAGGAGGTCGTGGGCGAAGCGCGAGCCCCGGAAGAAGACGATAGTGAAGTGCCTGTAAAGGTGAACGGCTCATAAGGTATGGGGATGTTGAGTCTACATACACTGTTGTACTTTTTCTGTTTGTTTGATCTTCATTCAACATCTTGAACCTGTTTCTCCAAGATTAGCTGCCTTTTTATTCTCCCAAAAAACATTTTGAAAGTTCATTTGCTGAGAAGCTCACGTAATGTGACTTGCGCGGATAGTTTCTCACGACCCTCCTAGTTCGAGAAGAACGTCTTGTACTTGCTTGAAGCTGTCCTTCGCCAACCACAACGCCAGCGTGATCACCGAGCATTCCTTATTTTCCCATGGCTCTACTCGAAGAGGCCGACTCTGACTCTATAGGGTCCACTGGTGTCAAGAAACCTAAATCTAAGTCTTCCGCTGCTGCCGAACGCCCTGCATCAAAGAGTAAGGCTACCACAGCGAACCAGTCCGACGCGGAGGAAGGACGAGGAAGACGGCGAGAATGGCGATGAGGAGGATGAGGAAGAAGAAGAGTACGAAATTGAGGCTATCATCGACGCGAAGAGAGGCGCATTTAAACCTGTATGTGCTGTTTTTTTTTTAAATCTAAGTTTCCCCCATCTCTGGCAATCGCGCTGTATAAGGGCGGATGGCGCGTCACGGCGCGTCTATAGACAAGTTTTCGATGATTGTTTTCAGATTGCTAATGACGTGATGGTAGGGCGAGTATGGCTATCTTGTAAAGTGGAAAGGCTACGACAGTAAGCACAACAGCTGGGTCTCGGAAAAGGACGCAGGGTGAGTTCCACTTCCCTTAGCACGATTTTTCGTGCATCACCACAAGCTTCATTGACCATACCCGTCTATCAGGAATGCAAAGGAACTCATTGACGACTATTTCAAGAGAAAGCAAAAGTCGACTTCTGCTTCGAAACCTCCTCAGCGCGGACGTGCTTCTATGTCCGCAAAAGCGTCGTCTATTTCTGCAAAAGCGACTTCAAAAGAGAAGAGCAAGGGTGCTAGCCCCGCTGTTGAGAGTACAAGTGCGTCAGTCGTGAAGCGAGGGCGTGGGAAGGGCCGCGGCAAGGCAGCGGCTTCGGCGTCTGCGTCTGAGGCGTCTGAGGATGAAGATGCGCAGAAGACGAAAAAGAAGAAGCGAGTAAATGGGAGCATGAACGGGACCGGGGCGTCTAAGCGTGGTTTGCTTGCAGAATTGGACAAGACGGATGACGAGGACGTCGCAATGGTAGATATCGACTGGCGCAGAAATGGAGGGACACGACGAACGGAAGTACACGACGATGAAAGATTTGAATATGTCAGCACTCAAGAACTGGGAAAGCCACGTCAAGCAGGTGACAACTGTTGAGCGTGTGGGTGAAGGGCTTATGATTTACTTTGAAACGTGCGCATTTTGGATTGCTTTTGAAAATGTTTGACGAATCGAGCAGTATTGCTTCTCAACGCAGGACTGATAACAAGTACGTTCGAGAACCCTCGTCAACGTGCGCCAAACGCTTCCCTCAAAAGGTGTGTACGATTTTCGTAATTTGTCAACTCACATGCGTGACTGAATCCATAAACGCAGTTGATTCAATTTTACGAGTCCCATCTCCGATGGAAGCTAGCCGAAGACGACGTCGGTGACTCCTAAAATCGTATTCTGCTAAAGCGCACCAGTATCTCCCTCACTCTTCTTTTTGTCCTTTTATATTTGTTTACTACTGATGCTTTTGCTGAGCCTGTCGATTTGTACAACGGAGACACCTCCATTCATCTCTCCGCGACTATTTCGTGTACAAAAATGTTTTCTTCTTATATAATGCTGATCTGTCTGCTAATTACTCGTTCTTTTTTCCCTGGTGTGTGCGATACTAGTGAAAGCTTCAAACTTATTGGCATGAAAAAAGGATAGAACTGAACGAATGAGACTGTATTTATTATCGTCCAAGTATGTAATTCCTCGAGAAGACTACTCGCTGTACGAGTGGGCATTTCAAAAAAAAAAAATGCGTGAGTTGGAACGGGGTCGAACACTACCCGTCCCGCATTCTGCGGATGAGAAATTTCGTTACAAATGATGGATTAGCAGTTCGTGAATATATGATAGGTTCAGATTACCAGCAACAATTCGAATACATCATATCACTGATTCAGGAATCATTGCTAATGATAACTTATGAACGCGTGAAGCGGCAATTGCCAACTTCGGTTAAAAATCGTGCAGTCTGACTCACTTTTGCCAATTGGGCTCATGAGGACCTGCATATTTCGCAGACGCTTATTTTCTATAGCAAGCTCGAGCTCTCTTTTAATTGTTCCTCCGGCAACAGCGCGCTACGCCAGTCAGCAAGCAGGTTTCGACTACTGGGATCATAAACTTCGCAGAATGGAGCGCATAGAAGAGAAAAGGCTGAGCATTCAACAGGAGCAAGAGCATGCGAATTCAGCGCTCAGGGGGAAACCGCCGGCGAGATCTTCGTACAAGAAGATGAAGTTAAGGGGTCATCCAAGAGACGAGGAGGACGTGCGCATCTCGAAGACGTTATCGTGGGTTTTGCGCCATGGTGCGAAGTCAGCGGGACTGCACATGCGTTCGGACGGGTATGTGCGAGTGAGCGACCTGGTGTGTACCGTTTTCCATCAAGACTGTTCTGCATCTCAAGCCTCATCTCCTCGCGCAGCTAGCCATACCCAGGTTGCGGTCGGTAGACTTTCCGACCTTGGAACGACTCGTACAGACAGATTCCAAGGAACGATACCACCTGCTCTTTGAATCGCAGGAAACGGGAGATCCTTGGTGGATACGAGCGAATCAAGGACATTCCATCAAGGTATGCATTTTTGCGTGGTGCATGATAGACCTTTTGGAATAATAGATGCTGCCCTACAGGACGTTGATCTTCAGTTCCAAGAAATCACGGACGTGGGCCAGATACCTATGGCTGTCCATGGAACTAATCTGTTAGCGTGGAAAGCAATAGGTGGGGACAACGCTGCTCGCCCCTGAAGCGAGGCAAACTCTTATTTTTGCTATATCACACTTATTTATTTATTTAGAAAAAGAGGGTCTATCGCCAATGAAGCGTAATTTTATTCACCTCGCCCAGCATGTTTCCCACATAAAAGGCTTAGAAGCCAACGCTGGTTCGTGCTCCCATCGCGTTCTTAGTTGAAGCCTGTCCTAACGAGCATATTTATTTTTTTGCCTCATACTGCAGGCTTGCGCGAAAATTCTCAAGTACTCATATATGTCGATCTTGAGAGCGCGAAGCGTGACGGCGTCGTGTTCTATCTTTCCTCGAACGGTGTCGTCCTCACCAAGGTGACAAATCCGGGTTCCTCCTTCCGAAGTACTTCATGCGAGTCACGGACGCGTACGACACCCCGCTCTGCGGCTGGAGTGGTGTGCGCAGCCTTGGTAATGTGAGTGAAAAAAAAATCCATGTCCGAACTGGCAAAAGTCGCCAAAGAGAAGGACGTGATAAACTTGATAAGAGGAAGACAACTGTCGCTGAACCGGATGGAGTGAGAATGGCGGAAATTGATGAGGTGTCGGAAGCCATATCGAACGTTGAGTTAAAGGAGTCCACTTAGGAATCTGCTTTTCACACTTGTCATATCAACATCAAACCCCTCATTGTGTACCACTATTAGCATAATCTACATGTTATAAATAATGTTCTATTGTAAATGACGAGCCGATGTCCGCCAGGCGGTTAGGACTTTAGGCAGGCGGTGTGCCACTAGGTGTACTGTCATCGCTCAGTAGCCATGCGTTGGGGTTCTGCCGTGAAATCGGAGCTTGATGAGATTTGGGACGACTTGAAGACGACAAAGGCACTCTCGGGAAGGTGCTCGAAGCCAGCGACCGTTCAACCTTCTCAACTTCATCGTCAGTGGATTCGGAGGGCTGGTCTCTCATATTATAAACAAAACTAATAAAAAGCACAATGTGAGCATCGCGTCAAACCTATTCGAATTTAAAGCTAGTCACCTGGAGGACATCCTCGTTTTTGCCATTTCTAGAGGATGAGTAAGTCCCGCCAATTTTGACTTCGGTATACTCCCTTGAGATCCTGCAACATCGATATTGCTCTTGAAAAGGTTGTTCGGGCCAGACAACCGAGCATTTACATCTATACGGACTCGGGCTGGAGGTTTCGGCGTTGCATCGGCGTCGCTTTCTGAGTCCGAGGTAATGTCAAACGCTTTCTTGTACCTCGGGCGAGGCTTTCCTGCTACCATCATGCTCGATTCTCTCGGCAGTGGCGTATTCCTGGATTTCGTTGCCAACTCTGGTATCTTGGATAATTTCGTCGCTTTCCTCTTCTTTCGTGAGCAACTAGTCGAACTAGCGTCACTCCGCGCAGAGCTGTCGCTGAGCTCGATGACTTCACTATCGCCGCCTCCCGTCTTCGTTGCCTTCTCCTTGCCTTTCTTGACATCACCCATGGGGTTCTTCACACCCTCCAGATCGCTCATATCGCTCTTGTCGTTCTTGTCGGCCCTTCTCGCGCGATTTGCCTTTCTCTCCAGTCGCTCCTTTTCCAGTTCCTCCAATTCGTTATCCATCCGATCCTCCTCTTCGATCTCTTTCTTGCGTGCACGGGCTCGCTCCCGGACCATCTTCTCACCGACGCCCCCGCCACCAACTCCATCCTCGCCCCCGCCCTCATTATTGTCCATATCTGGGAACATCGCGGTGCCATATTTGCTGCTCTCCCTCAAGGTGCGTACCGCGTCGGCCTTGTCTGTATAACCCATGTCCATTTGTACGAGCACGGCAGCGGCCTCAGGGACGAGCACCCGCTGAATGAACTCTGTCGGTGTAAGTGGTGCTACACGGTCGGCGTCGACGTTTTCCAGAGGGAAGAGTCCGTATAGTGTCTGATATATTATCACAGCGCCTTGCTCTCCGTAGCTGTATAAATCATCAGTCAGTGCATTTATAGGAAGAAGAAACCGGAGGCAACTGACTATCCAGGCTGACTTTTCTCAAACGTGTTGAACTGCCCGGCGACACCCATCACTTTTCGTACACCCTTCTTGTCTATCTCCTTCTTCAGCTCGTGCCAGAACAGACTCGTATCCTTGTTGCTCAAATAGCCTTCCAGCTTGTCCCGCAGAGCAGTGACACGTGCGGGGAGTCCTGCGAAATCGATATGCGTCGGCCAGCCTTTTGCATGCGCCTTTGGTAGAAGAGTCGTTTCAAACTGATGGCGCTGGCACATGTTAAGATATGTGAGAAGTGGCGCTTTGAGACCGAGTGCGTTTGAAGGACGTGGGTCACGATAGGAAGCGTTGCGTATTCTGGAAAGCATGGCACGGAGAAGCGGTGAAGCATCTGTAGGAAAAGGCATGTCAGCAGTATGGACAAAGGGTCTTAGGGTCGTCTAGAAATTGCGATAAATCAAAACAAGTATCTCTGAACAGAGTAAAATTCTTACGACGCTCCTCAGGCTGAGTGAAGGAAAAGTCGTCTATATCAGGCAGGTCTAACATTCTGTATTAAATTCGAAAAAACATCAGCAGGCACGCATGTCTGTTGAGTTGGAGATTTATCTAACCCGTTCGATTTTCTCCTCCTTTTCGAAGGGCCTCGCTCCTCGTCACTCTCTGACTCACGCTTTGTCGACCCGGAGACAGTGGAGGAGTTCGAAGGCGGTTTGTTTGAGAAGCCTGCAAAATCCTGCGAGGACATGGGAAAGGGTCGAGGACCTCCATAATTGAGAATCTCGTCGTCGGATTTTAAAACCAGAGGATCATCCTCATCGCTATCACTGTTATCGTGTCTTGGACCAGCAGGCGCGGGACCTGGTGCAAGATTTTGCCTTCCCTTATCTGAGAGCTGAAGTTAACAATGTACATACAAGGCGTGTTAAACATACCTTTCACATGTAAGGCTGAGGTACTGGAAGAAGCGGTCAGGGGAAAAGGAGCAATTTTATGCTTCCCTTTATCTAAAATAACAGAATAAATACCATAAGAACGAAGATACTCGTCTTTAAGCTTACCCTTCGTAACTTTGGTGACCGGTCGAGGAGTTTCCTCTGCCGCCCTTTCATCTATCAAATTTTGGATGGGGTTCGCCCGAACTTTTGCCTCTGCATGTTTCTTCAATTTCAGATCGACCTCTGAGTTTCCGCTCCTCTTGCCGGACCTAGCGCCTTCATCCAATGCGGCGATGAGCTTGCCTTTGCCCTTCCTATCTGTACACTCCTCTGTCATAAGCTCCGTGGTATCAGAGGCGCTGTCCTTGCTGCCACCATACGCGGGGCGCGGCTTGATTTTCACCTTGGACGTCGCTCTTGAGTCATCCAAGGTGATATTCTCATCGGATCTCGGTCTTGACTTAGCCTTTGACGGTGCTGAAGAGGAGCCAGCCTTGGCGTTCTTCCTGTTTTTCGTTTTCGCCCAGCTAGCATTATCGTCGGTATCGGAGTCCTTGATTACTTGCGAGCAAGCTTTGCGATAGCCGGGCTTGATAGGGTTCTCGATAGGCTCACTCGCTTCCGAAATGTTCATTTCGTCCGACGACGCACTGTCGCTGTCGCCTGAAAGGTTATGAACTGGGACGGCAGGCCTTGGTTTCATACTCGGCACCTTATCCCTCATCTTCCCCTTCAACTTTGGCGCCTCCTTGTCCTTCATAGATGCTCCCGTCGCCCAAGTATTCACCTGGTTCTTCGGCTTCGACGGCTCAGCCTCGCTGTATTGCGTCGAACCAAGGTCCACAAATTTTATTCCAGTCCTCGCCCCACTGCCTGAAGCCCTGTTGCCTGATCCAGATTGGGAGCTGGCTGCTGCGTCGATGCTCTCCGCAGACCCACTTTTATTCTTATTGAACTTCAGCTGATCTAGAGTGAATCCATTTTTCCACGTCCCAACAATCGGCATCTGGTTCGGTTCTGAATCGCGAGAACTGGAGAGTCGACTGTGACTTCTGCTTAAAGGTGCCCTGTTCTTGCCCGCCTGCGACTGCTCCAACGTCGTGGCATCGGCCTTAAGCTGGGCCACGATATCTTCCATGGATGGACTTCTTCGGGCTCAGATGCCGTAACCGCGCCCAGCCAACTCGAAGTCTCGTTTGACAGTGAAAAGGCTGCCAGAAGCGACGGGAGAAGATTTCAGTCTGCTTGTGAATATACCATAGCGTGAGTATTATAGGCGATCGTGTGCTGAAATAGTGTTAAAGGCAGGCTAAGCGCGACCTGTCACAATCATGGCGTATCTTCATCCTTTCTGCTGTCACGCGTTTCTGTCACCTACTTAAGTAAAGCCGTACTCTGGGTCAGAAATTGTTACACCGAGATTATGTTACAGCAAGAACTAGTAAAACATGATAATTTGGTGTACATGGGCCGACTCATTCGTCCGGAGGATCTGATAATTCGCTAGACTCATCACTTGCCTCCCCTTCTTCTCTATCCTCAACCAGCTTTGAATTCCGCCCTCGACCAGAGCCCCTTTCCTTCTCAGAAACTTCTCCCATCTCGATGTCCTCGGCTTCTTCCCCCTCCTCGCCTTCTTCGTCCTCTTCCCCGTCCTCTCGTCTATTCTGTTCCTCAGCGGGCGACGACGGGCGAAGCGGAGACAGCGGGCTACTGTCCGGGCCTCCGACCGGCGTGGGCGCAGGCGTTACATCCCGTGAAGCCAAAGGTGTGTCAACTAGACCTGATGTAGAATTTCGGAGACGGAGCTGGTGTGTCGCAGTCTGCAAAAGCGGCGTCCCTTGTCGCTGCTGCGTGAATGATTTCGCGGATACGTTGAGGGACACGGTGTCCTTCAAGCCCCCCTCACTCTCCTTCTCGCCCTCTCCTTCTGTGGCATTCGCATTCTCCGCACCATCAACGTCCATCCCAGACCCAGATGCCATAGGCGCAGGTAATGGATCCTCCGAGTCCGCACGTGAACCGCTTCCTTCGGCCTTAGGGACATCTTTCCCCAGAAGTCGCAGATGACCAAGCTCTGTAACAATCGTATCCAAAGCACTCTTTCGTGCAAGAATGGAGCGGTTTTGCGAGTTGTGCTCGTCGCGAATGATTTGCATATCATTCTCAAGGGCGTTTATTGATCTTGAAAGAGAAGACAAAGTTAATACATGCGTTTCAAAACTTGCGGGACTCACAAATCAAGCTCCTCTCGGGATGGAAGGACATTAATCTTCTCTGCGACTTGATCGTATTCAATTTTTCGCCGTCGCTCCAGCTGAGCCTGCTCGAGTGTAGTCTTCAGCTCTTCGATTTCGCTCTTAAGGACAATGTGCTCGTTCGCTAACATCACTCTATGAATACTGTTTCTTGACCCCCAAAAGCTAAACGCACCTATTCGCATTTTCTCCTTCTTGTAGACATCCACCTGTCTGCGCTCAGCATCGCATACCATCCGACTCTTCCGCAACAACAACTCGAAGCTTGCGAGCTCAATGAGAAAGGCCTCGCGCGCCTCCTCAACTGAGGACGTCGTGAAGGGTGGTGGCTCGACGATTGGAGGATAGGCAACCGATCCATATGTGTGGAATTTTTTGGTTAGGCGACGCAGAGGACGCTCGTCGTTGGTGATTCGAGTATGGATGAGTGCATCTTAACATGGAATTGTCAAACAATGAACAGGCAAATTTCTGGACAACACGCACCCTCCTCTTCAACGGTTAGTAAAGATATGCTCGGAACGTCTTTGGCCTGCGTTGACTTCGTAGCCATTGAGAGATCGAGCTGTTCGCTGTGTACTTGTAGACTCGAACCTGAAGTGTCACGAACAGGGTACTTTCGCACGGTCTAATTCATTGATCACAAACGTCGGATCGAACGAAAAGAAGGTATTGAACTGCGAATAATTCAGCGTCTCGGAAAGTGAAAATAATACAGTTTCTTGTAAAGTTATTTATGGAACTACGAAATATGAGAGACCCGTCTTCCCTATCTACAAAGTCAAAGAGAAGAAATGAAATAGGATACAGAATACACAGCAAGTATTGCAGTCAGCAGACCAAGGGACGTCGCGATCTTACAATTCATCGTCCGACTCCTCGCCAGGACCCAGAATTTCCGTTTCCATCTCTTCCGGCACCAAGCGCCTGTATACGACATGATCCTCGACAGTCTCGTCAAAAAGCCAGCTTTCTGGGTAGTCCATTGTGTTGCTATCGACCCAGGCCATGAAGACCCTACCATCCGCGTGGTCATCATCAGGCAGCGCGATATTCCAGCCTAGATACACCTCGGTGCCCTCGTTTGCCCAGGCAACGATGCCCTCCTCACGGTCCAACCGCATCCTGAAGCGTTCAATCATCTGCAGCGTCGCCCCGCGTTGCAGGAGCTCGAGGTGCTCCTGTGACACGTTCGGGTGTGCACGTCGCGTCACGTTCGCGCGGTAAAAGGCGGGTGCCCAGGCAGGCAAAACCATGTTGAGATCCGACTCGTCATCCTCACTGTCCATCTCTTCATCCTCATTATCCTCGCCGTCGCTGAAGATCCGTAGGCCAAGGTAGCGCGCATCGATGCTCGATGCAGAGTCAGCATCGCTGTCGTAGTGATCTTCATCTGACTCGAGCTCTTCATCTGTCAGCTCGCTATCCAGAGGAAAGATGCCCATCCAAGGATCTATATCCGAAAAAACAGCTGTAGAGGAGCTCTGAGCCTCTGTAGCAAAAGATGCCACCAGGTTTCTAATAATGAACAACGGGACAGGCCTTGAGTAGATTTCAGATCGACAGCACGGACACGTCTTAATTCGATAGATCGTCGGAATTTCGTCCAAATCATCCTCGTTTGCCCGTTTAGGAGCATTTCGGAACCATTCCTGCAAGCATCCTTGACAGAGCACATGGCCACAAGGAGAGAGACTGAGCAGAGCCGTCAGACAGGATATACTTGCAAGAAGGTATGGTACTTACGCGAATGGTTTGAGAAGTAAGTCCAAACAGATTTGGCATTGAAGGGTTTCTTGAATTGTAGCCAGTAACTGTATATTTTCATGATCGATATCATGACAAGTGCGAGGGAATCAGTAAGACGAAACATACATCTTCTGACTTTTTCCCGGAAGTCTTTAGCTTGTCAATCTGGTTCCCTTGCTTCCGACTCATCTATGAGGATTAAATTAATGGTGTGGATTACGCATATTAGTACAATTTCGCTGCACCTTCTTTGTTGCAGCCAGCTCGCGCTTTAGGTCTTCAATAGCCTGACAACGATAACTTGTCAGAAAAAATTATGAATTATGGGACACGCGTAGGAACGAACCTGCATCTGGTCGGCGGCACTCTTTCGCGCTAGTTCAGCTTCCTGTGGATACGCGCGTAAATGCAGAGTACATCATAAATCTAACTTTACTTCACCTTCTGCAGCCCAACAACTTCTTGTTTTAGATCTTCAACCTCTAGTGCTCCCCTAGTAGAACCGGTTGGTTGAACAGCTCTGGAAAGCGATCGTGGTCTTTGAGTGCTTCTTGCATTTATCATGGGTGCTTTTTCTATCTTGCTCGGAGCTTCATCGTCCGTGAACGAAGCAAAACGATGGCTTTGCGTCGAAACATCCCTAGTAGGCCCAGCATCGCCTGCTTCAAGGCTAATAGAAGTAGCGTATTTGGCGACTTTGTGCTTCCGTTGTCTACCGGTCCGCGAATGTGTCTGGGATGTCCCAGCTACAGCTGGTTTTGGTCCCTCTTCCAAGAAACCAGCTTTCCTCTTCTTTCCAGTCACAATGCCCCCCGTATCGTTCTCCTTGCTTCTTCGTGAGTCCGCTGAACGCGACCCGTGTCCACCGATGACGACACGTTGCGCCACATCGGCCGTGGCGGCGCGCTTCGCAAGTGCACGCTCGCGCATTTCGCGTGATGATCTGATCCTCTTGATATCTTCAGTTCCAGGGAGTACCAGAGGCATGATACGAAGATGGAAATGAGCTGAAAGATATGTAAAACAAGAGTCCAGTAGAGTCACATAAGGACTTATGTAAATAAGCCCAACGCGTCGTGATCGCATAAAGAAAGTCACATTCGCACGCCATCCGTTCCATTGCCGTGGACACAGACGGACACCTCAGCGAGCTCACATACCTCTTTCCACCGACTTTCACGGCAACGCGGCCGAATTATTCACTTAATTGAAGTCGCGGAGTCAACCTTATCATTAAAAACCGGAAATTTCGAAAGTCTGGCGTGCTGTTGAGATGACGCAGGATGAGTTAGGTGAGCACTACGAGTCCCCGACCATGAATCACTGGATTGTCGTTCTGACACGCGTTCCTCTCTTGTTGAGATACTTGTCGCATCTGCAGCGCGCCTGCGGAGCCAGATGCGCCTCTGTTCCATCCTTGTAAATGCTCTGGAACTATACGCTATATTCACCAAGACTGGTATGTAAGGAAAGCACAGTTCAATGGTCCATCTGTTGATGCTCCTTTTTCCGCTGGACAGCTTAACGACATGGCTCGCGCACAGCAAGAAGAAAACCTGCGATGTTTGCAAGTACCAGTATTCTTTCACGAAAGGTAGCCTTCGAGTTCGTGATAGTGGCATTGGTGCTGACAAAAAGCTCAACAGTATATTCTCCGAACATGCCTAAGCAAATACCCTTTATACTATTTCTTCGCAAGTTCGCACAGCAGATATTTTGGGGATTTGTTATGGGACTTCGAGGCTTAATGGTTGCAACAATATGGTTGGCGTTCCTACCCTACGTAACGGTTTGGACTTGGAGGTTTTATTTTATCATGGGGGAAAATATGTGAGTATCATGAACACCTTCCGTATGCCGTATCTCAGAGAATCTTTAGTGCGTGGTGGATAAACGACCGCCCTCGGCCAACACCATCTCCAATATTTTACTCCTATTATGCTAATGTCACAGTCGCCGATGATCAGAACAGGACAGATACCTCCAACAGAACCATCCTAGGGCTGGCAACGAGCTATCCTGTCTGGCGCGCTCTTTCTTCAGATATTTTCACGGGACAAATAATCGCTTCACTCATTGTTCTCGTCTTCTTGGGCATCTTTCTACTCCGCGAATGGATCATGCAAAATGCTAGGCCTGGAGTATTCGAGGACAACGATATTGCCGGATTAGATGTTCAGGACGGAGCTGAAGACATCCAGCAGCCTCAGGTGCAGCCTAATGAACAAGCGGAAGCTCCGCCCCCTCCTGTAGAGGTCCTAGAGGCTCAACAGGTTGAGCAGATTGACGCTTTACCAGCAGCAAGCTCGTCCACTTTTCCCGAAGCTCCTCTCATGCGGTTCCCCGAGAACAACGGCTCTATTGGGTCATCGGATACTGTAGATGTTCCAGACGTACCGGAAAATGAAGCATTCGTCCCGCCTCGAAGCAAACGACGTTTGCATATCGTGAACGATCGGGAAACGAATCGTGAATTTCAAGCTGCACGTTTTCGTACTTGGCCGAGGGCACGAGGAAGGGTTGGCTCGTCCTCGTATGTAAAGGGGAAAGGAAGAGCTCGGAGGCCTGGTGGTATGGTGGACATGGATTTACACGAGTCACCTAGAGACACTTCTCTTACCGAAAATCTTGGAGAGCATCCTGACGACTTCGAGTTTACATTCTCTGTCGACACCCTTGCTTCTACTATTGATGACAATGCTTCATTGAGCCAATTCTCTGCGAGATCATTTTCATTCAACCCACCGTCGGGTAGCAGTGAACTATTTCAGTACAAACCAGCATCGCTCCCATTTCCTCTCACACCAAACGATGATACATCTGATCCCTCATGCTCGTCTTCTGGGCTGCGTCGACCGCCTCTGCCGAGCATCATCCTCTCGGCTCCTCTTAATACGAACGACGATTCGTCCGCAAGTGCGCTCGTTTCTCCTATGTCTAGTCCATCAGTCGTGCCGAGGGCTGTAGAGTCGAATACTCAGCCTCTGTCGTCGCCAAGCCTTGCTACTTACCGAGCGCCTGAGGAACTCGATTCCGAAGCCGGCTCTTCCCAACCGAATCAAACCGAGTACTTTGACGATAGGGCTGGGGAGGTTGGAAATGTCTCTGCGGCGTCCTCTGTGGATGCAAGCTCTGCGGAATCCGCTTTCAAAGAGGACTTCGATGAATACTTTCGAGAAGAAAGCGAGGAGTCTGACGCCGATGGCGAAGAATGGGACGAGCACGCCGAAGTAGAACCAGGTCTCCTTAGGGTAGAGGGAGAAGCCCGTAATGTCCGCGTTAATGAGGATCCGAATCCACCTCCAGTCGTTGAGGTCGGGCAGGCGCCAGATGTAGCCGAAGAACAAGACGCCATCAACGAGGATGATGTCGATGGTGCACTGGAAGGTTAGCACTTTTTCCCGCTTTTGTTAGACTAAGTGAGATTTTAATGACATGCCTAGAAGCTATTGGAATGAGGGGTCCTCTGACTACAGTATTCCAAAATGTCTGTGTCTACCGTTTCATCGTACTTGAAATTGCTAAATAATACTCTCAGGCGGCTCTCATGATCTTTGTATTGGATACCACAATCGGAATTGCTGTATGGCTTCCTTTCACAATTGGTAAAACGACTGCCTTGCTCTCGGTAAGTATTGTCTTATTTTCTTAATATTATAGACTCATCTTTCCGCAGTTAGAACCTGTTCGCATCTGGCAGATCTTGCAATGGCCTATCTCGGCCATTAGATATCTCACCGATCCAGTCGTTGATTCATGTTTCTTTTTATTCAAACGTGCTGTTCTTCCGCTCTTTAAAATATTTTTTAGCCAAACCTCTGTCGACTCTTCGATCGACTCTTTCAACCCGACCAAGGTTTGTTGCTTCTTATAAGCTCTTTTACATGCGACTAACTTCCGGGTATTCAGACCCTACTGGATGCTGGATTCTTCAAGCTATTTATCTCTCGGAGTCCGGACTCCGAAGACTCTGCGATTGTCCGTGGAATTGGCCACGTGTCAAATTCTCCAGTCGCTCATTTCCTTGAACCATATTTTGCCCGGTTAGGAAAACGTGTTCGTCTGGATTCCGTAGTCCTGAAATCCGCTTGGATTGAACTTGCTAATGGCGATGCGTCGGTGAACAAATTCTTTGCTGTCGTATTGGGATATGGCCTCGTTGGTCTTTTGGTAGCACTGTATCTGAACGTCTTGAATGTGGGCAGTGTTCAGAGTGCAGGGAGGGCAATCAGGAATGCAATTCGGCAGCAACTCATAGTGCTAAAGGCATGTCTCACCTTCTTTGTTAACGATCATAACTAATTACTCAAAGAAGGTTGCGGTTTTTATTGTGATTGAACTGTGCATATTCCCGCTGGGATGCGGAGTGATGCTCGACTTCTGTACGCTGCAACTTTTCCCGGATACGACTTTTCGTTCGCGAATGTCGTTTTTCGCTTATGCACCTGTGACTGGCACTTTCTACCACTGGATGATCGGCACAATGTTCATGTATGATTTCTGTAAATACGTCATTCAAAAAAAGAAGCTAACTGTCTGTAGGTACCAATTCGCCATCCTGTTATCAGGTTGTCGAAAGATTATGCGGGCCGGAGCTATGTGGTTTATCAAGGATCCTCAGGACCAGAATTTCCATCCCATCCGCGATATCCTAGATCGACCTACTCTTACCCAATTGAGAAAACTCGCCATTAGCGCGGTCATGTACTCTATCGTCGTTGCATTGGGTATGGGTGGGCTGGTTTTCTCTTTGCGCCTGTGGGGAAGGGTGTTGCTGCCTTTACGCTGGAAATTACGGTATGTCTTCCTTCATGCGTTTTAAGCAGTCACGGCGCTAAGTTATAAATCAGGGAACCACTCTCAGATATTCCGATCGACCTTCTTTTCCTTCACATTGTAATGCCATCAACTATAAAGTATTTCCGACCCCGCAAACTCGCCCACGCACTGGCTTCTCATTACTGGAAATGGGCCGCGCGACAATTGCGACTCACATCCTATATGTTCGGGGGGCTGCATCCCGAGGAAATGCGTCCTTCCGCCAAGGTATCCGCGTGGTTGTCCCCGTTGCTTAGTACAAAGCAAGTCGAGAAGCCATCGAATGTAAACGAAGAAAAGCAGATCGACGGCAGCTACCGGAGGGTTCCTGCGCAGGACAACATTGCGCTTCCTCGTGAAATTAAGGCTACCGTCGCTGTTGACGAACTCGGAAATCCTCTCGACGAGGCTGGTCAGCGGTTGATGGAGATACAAAACTCCGAAGCTGAGAAGGCGAAGCGGGATGTCAAAACTGATTACGCTCTAGTCTATCTTCCGCCGCGTTTCAGGGAGCGCATAATTCTCTTCATCCTTTCTTTGTGGCTGGTAGGATCTTCGCTGTTCGTCGCTGCTCTTGCTGCTCCTATACTGCTCGGTCGAGCTGTGTTCGGCCTCGTTCTAAGTCGAGAGGTGCATGACGGGTATTCGATCGTCGTCGGCTTCTACCTGCTTTGGGGATGTTATTATTTCAGCAAAACACTAAATCGGATGGACAGGCGAAGGCAGAGATTCGGTGGTGTCGAACCTCGAGGAGAATGGGCTGTGTATGTGTTTAAACGCAGCATGTTATGGGCAGGAAACTTCGTATGGGTGACTTTCTGGCTAGGGGTCGTTATACCAACCTTGGTCGCATTGGTTATGGATGTTTATATCGTCCACCCACTTCGCGTGATGGTTAAACCGGATCTTACGCTGGAAATCCGCATCTTTGACTCCTGGGCGATTGGTCTCCTGTATACTAAAATGGCACTGTCGACAATGCGTTTTCGTCCTGAGACTCGCGTCGACGCTGCTTTGAACCAAGTTAGTATTTTTTTTCTCTTTGTAATGCTTCTGCATGCTGACAAACTACCAGATGAAGGACAACGGCTGGAGGCGTCTGGATGCGGTAGCGGTCACTTTTGATATCATAGCACCTGTCACCGCTGGTCTCCTCGCCATGCTCTTCCTCCCCATATTTCTTGTGCTAGGTTTGCAGCGCTTGCTGCCCACGACGATCAGCCCGAACACCCTCTGTCAGTCTCCTCACTTCGCCTCCCCTATTGCCCCCATTACCATTCCATCTGCTCCCGTCGTCGGTACCTCATACTTACGCAGCTTGTGTTGTCCCCCGCGCGCAGTCCTCTACGTTTACCCAGGCATTTTTGTCGCCGCAGCGTGCGCACGGATGTATGCTGCTCTGCAGACGCTCTGCGGCACATGGGCACAGCAGATCCGTGACTCCGAATTCCTCGTCGAAATGCGGTTGCGGAATCTTGAGGCCGCTTCGAATGCAGCTGCGGCATCAACCTCGACGTCATCTGTAACATCGCCAGGAGGCACTCCTGGCAGAGGTTGATCGCTTTCTCATCGGGTATTTATTCCGTTCGATGCCTTTGCTCCTCGTTCACAAATTGTCCTGTATCAACTTCACGCAATGTATCTTTCTAGGAGGCTTTGTTTTCCCTAATTACATGAGATTACAAGCAAGCACTAAAGAAGGTTACATTTGAAAGAGAAAGAAAACTACGCGCGGCTGCCGTACACATCCTTGGGAGAAGTGCCAGCCTGACCCTTGCGGATATTGGCCTGAGCCCACCTTTAAAAAAAAAAAACATCAAACGAAAAGATACAACAAAACCAGAAACAAAACAGACGTACTTCTTAATGCGGATGGACTCAATTTGGATGAATCCAGTCGTGTCGGTAGGCTCGAATCCGCCGAGTTCATCCATGGAGGATTCGTGTTCGTCATACAAGCCCTCGTCAGAGGAGCGGCCCTCGACGACGACATTACCCTTGTAGAGCTTCAGGCGGACAATACCGTTGACAGTGCGCTGACTCGCCGGTATGCTAGCGACAACAAACTCGCGCTCGGGAGTGAAGAAATGGCCATTGTAGAGGATCTGCGAAAGCGCCGGGGTAACGAACTGATCGCGCAGGCGGCGCACGTTGCGATCGAGCGTGAGACCCTCGAGGTCCATATGTGCCGCACGCAACAGCGTCGCGCCGGGGCTCTCGTAGCATCCGCGCGATTTTACGCCGATGAAGCGGTTCTCGACGATGTCAATTCGCCCTATGCCGTGCTTCCGTGCAAGCGCGTTGAGCTCGAGGAAAATCTCCACCGGGTCGGACACAGTCTTGGAGGCTGTGGTGACTTTGCTCGGGAGCCCCTGGTAGAATTCCAGGCTGATACGCTCGGGCGCATCGGGCGCATCCTCGGGTGCAGCAGTAAGCTTCCACATATCCACGGGCGGTGTAATATTAGGGTCCTCGAGAATGCCCGCTTCGTATGAGATGTGGAACAGGTTCTCGTCTGTAGACCATGGCTTCGCAGCGGTCTGCTGCACGGGAATGTTCTTTTCTGCAGCATACGCAAGTAGCGCAGCGCGCCCGGCAAAGCGATTGTAGAATTCTAGGGTGTATAGATGAGAATTGCTGCGCACTTCATAGACGAGCGCCTATACACGCGAGACGCACCGGGAAGGCGCCAGGGTGCGATGACTTTGATATCGGGCTTCAGGCCATAGAACGCGAGCTCGAAGCGGACCTGGTCATTGCCTTTTCCTGTGCAACCGTGCGAGACGTAGCTGAGAAAAAGGACGGTTATTAACGAACGCCGTTGGGTGGAGATGCGTTCTGCTCACTCGCACTGCTCCCTCTCTGCGACCGACATCATGCCACGCGCGATGACGGGGCGGGCAAGAGAGGTACCGAGGAGGTATACATTCTACAAGGATTGAAAGGGATTCAATGATGCAGGGCACGAAATAGGGATCAGACAAACTTCGTAGATGGCATTGGCTTGGACAGCCGGGTAAATGAGCTCAGTGACGAACTCGCGCTTGAGGTCCTATATCGCATCGCTTCCATTGAGCATAATGCTGAAGCAAATACGCCTGCTAACCACGTACCTCGAGCACGAACTTCTTGGCACCTACTTTCAGTGCTTTTGCATGAGCAGCTTCGAAGTCCTGCACTGATAGTTTAAAAACGTGTATCACGCTCGTTCTTTAGACAAGATTGTACTGACCTCTTCCTGACCTACATCGGCCATGAAAGCGACGACCTCATAGCCTTGCTCGATGAGCCATGCGAGGATGCAGGAGGTATCTGTATATCGCGAGCGGAATCTCCGATCGGCACGGGCGCATATAACAGACATCGAGAGACATACCAAGACCGCCAGAGTACGCTAACAGCACACGACCTTTCGCAGACGACATGGTGACCGGAAGGCGATGAAAAAGGTCGTGCAGAGACGTCGAATAAATTTTGACTCAAGAGCAGTCGTCCGAGTCACGAAAAATTTATGTAGTCTCGAGATTGCCATTCAGGGTAACAGACGACCTGTGCATACAGCCAGTTATCTTCCTCAACCCTTCACATTCCAAATACTTCTTCTGTCCTAGCTTTACTTCCATGGTCTACTAAAGCGCAATCTAAGAGATTCACAGCAAAAATGTTTAAGTAGAACGAGTGTGCAGACTCAGGAAGGCGACTATAACTGTTAGTGTAACGTAGCAGTCACGTGACAGAGGCTCGTTTGTGACGCCATTACTTGGTTACAGTGCCCCCTACTTGCTCTATCCATTTCTCCACCAACATCAACGACGTCAGTGAGGACTGCGAACGACGGCCACGTCCACGAAGAAGACGAAGACGCGCATTTCCACTGCTCTAGACGTGCTGTGCACGCTCGTTTAAAACCAGTTCTCACTTGTTCTGAATGGTCGTTACGCGCAGAACATCTGTGCCTATGCCCCCGACGTCGAGGACGCCATCCTCGCAAACCGCGCCAAAGATCAACAAAGGAAAGGCACCGCAGACATCGTCTTTAGCACGCGAGGTCGACGTCTCTTTCTCAAACGGTGCTGCTATGCACGACGCGGACTACTCAGGCCCTCAGTTCTCGGATGATGTACTGTTCTCCGTAAGCCCTGTCCTTTGCAGTCACTACAAATTGCAAGTCGACTCATTGCTGTATAGGATGGCTCACCACCGAGGAAGATATCCAAGGACAGGTCGAAAGGAAAGTTAAAGAAAAAGGTTTGCATCGATCGACTTACACCTTACACTCGTTATACGTGGCTGATTTTCGTCAAGGAAAAGGCTCGTCCTCGAAAAAAGCGACCATCGAGCTGGCTAGACCTTTTCTCGCGCATGTTCATTTTAGCTTTTCTCATATACTCTCTCTCCGTCTGCCCTACCGACAAGCAGCAGTCACTTGTTTGCCGTGGTCTCTCTGAATACCGCCGGGTCATCCTGGAGCCGTATGTGATCACTCCTTTCCAGAACCTGCTTCAACACCCTTCGGTTTTTCCGTACGCTGTGCCTGTTATCAACGCTGCGAAACCGGTCGTTAGCCGCTCGCAGAAGGAATGGAATACGCGCGTCGTACCACAATGGAATGCGCGTGTTGTTCCACAGTGGAAGGAGCACGTTGTACCGCTATGGAACACGCGTGTTTCGCCGTACATTGCACGTCTGGACGCGAAGGTTGGTCCGTACCGTCAAACCGTCGGCAAGACATACAGCAGGAACGTCGCGCCATACGTCGCGTATGCTCAGCGCGTCGTGCATAGGTCGCAACCGTACATTCTACTCACAGTGGCGAAATCATATGATACGTACCAGTCCTCCCGGCCTTACCTTGTGCGTGGGTACAAGCAGCTCCAGCGCGTTCCGCCGCTCTTTGTCAAGTATGTGCTCAAACCCCTCGCCGTGGCACGTCGTCAGTTCGTCGACCCTCACGTCGCGCTGCTTGTCGAAAAGATCAAGGAGTTGAGTGCGGGCACTGCTAAGACACCTACGGGCGAATCGGTTGACGACAAGATCACGCCTGCTCCGGCAGTGTCACCCAAGACCCAGGTGGATGCTGAGGAGGCAAGTGGGCCTGCGGAGATTGAACTCCCGCCGGTTCCGCAGGCAACTCAGTATGATGACACGCTCGCATCGGCCTCATCTGTGGTGTCGGCGTCTGTTTTTCTTGGCACGCGAATAACGGAGTCTGTACCTGGTGCTACGTACTCCCCTGTTCCAGAGCTCGAGCATGAGGAGGAAATTGCACCCTCAAGCGTTCCCGAGCTTGCTGCGACATTCTCTTCGTTTGCGGTACCGGAGGCAACTGAAGCCGTGGAGGACCCAGTCTCTTTGAGTTCCGACGTCGTGGCCCCGAAAGAATCCGGAGCGACTGCAGTCCCGTCTATCAATGTCCCCAAAGCGCACAGGCCTGAACAGCCCATCCATTCGCCTGCTGTTGAAGACACGAAGATCTCTTCTGATGATGATCTTGACGGTTTCTTAGACGGCCTTGGACTGGACGTCGACGAGACCGTCACAACGTCTGGCACTCTCGAGGTCGAGCCCTCTCCATCGGCAGTCGAGGAAACTGAAGAGGAGAAAGCTGTTCGCGAGGCAGCGCTTCTTGCTGAGGTCGCAGAGAAGCGGCGAAATCTTCAGGCGCGTCATACGAAATGGGAGGAGAAGCTGCAGGCGGTTATAACCGCGCAGACCGCTGCACTTCGGAAAGCGCTTTCTTCGATCCGCAAATCCGCAGCTGCGGAGCTGAAGGCAAATGCGACGATTAGAGACGCGGTAGAAACGCTGCACGTGGAGGCGGAGAAGGCGCTACGCGGCACAGATGCGTACTTCGCCAAGTTGAAGAAGGAGGGGAAGGCTCGCGATGAGAAGGTTAGGCTGTGGGACCGTGTACTCGTGAAAGTGGAAGCAAAGTTCGATGAACGCGTGCGCGCCATGGAAGAAATGGTGAACACATGGTACCAGGAGGAAGTGGAGGCGAAAGAAGCGCAGGAGGTAAGCATTTTACCTTTGCTTCCGGTTCCGACATTGCTCTAATGACTACGAAATTTATAGATCGAAAAGGGATCAACGGCGGTAAAGGCCATCGCTGACAATGCGCAGACGGACATGGGTCTCGACTATGCCTGGCTTGAGGATGTCACGTACAAGGACTGGAGGCGCTATCACGCTTTGCTTGAAAGTGAGTTTGTTCGTTTCATTTCTCTAACTAAGAAACTTAAGTTTCTTTGCTTTTGTAGGGCACCAGGCATGGCTCGATGAAGCGAATTCTATAATAAATGGCTCGCATGCATCACCGGTCGCGAATGCCGTCGAGGATGTCGTCGACGACCTACGAGCCGAAGTGCAGGACATTACCGTCGGATTCGAAACGCGTCTGCGGCGCATGAAGCGTGAGGGTGACCGTGCGTTTACGTCCGACGAATCAAGTGAACCGGATGCGCTGGAACCGGAGGTCTCAGTGCTGCCAGTGGCGGAGGCCGGCTCGCCGCAGGGCAAGTCGGACGAGAAGGTCCTCGGAGAGGTGTCGGATGCGATCCTCGGGAGAAGCTCAGATGAGGTCGTCGCTGCACTTGGACTGGCGGACTCCAAGCTAGACTCGAAGCCGGAAGCAGAGGCGAAGAATGCGCACGAGGAGCTGTAGAAATTTGAATGAATGTGGAAGAAACAGTCCCCTCTCCTCCCTCCCTCCTATCGCTCGAATGCATATCCCTGTTCGTGTTGATTCTGCTTTGTGTCTGTCTCGTGGTCCGTCTGATTTGGATTTATTACTTTTTTCCCCGCTTCATTTACTTTCGTTGCTAGTCTATTTCGCTATATGACCTGTACTGCATGTCGATTAATCCCATTTATTCTTTATCCTTTATTCCCGTGTGATTCGATTTTGAGATCCGCCTCTGAAAGGTGACTAGGAATATGCTGTTGTGTGGTAAGCAAAACCTATACACGCTACAGCGGACGACACGCCGAAGTAATATTATCACTTCTGCCAGAAGACAACACATTCTTCTTCCTCAAGTGCCCAGTTCTCAAGAAGGTTCGTTATTCACGCCGGTAAACCTGTCTAACGGATGTGGGGGGTATACAGGGCATCTTTACGACTGGTAGGCCTAACTGATATGTGTATTAGTCGGATGCTCTGTATGCTAAGTCAGGCCGATTCTAACGAGCATGTGTTACGTGCAATGTCATGAAGTCCCTCGCACACACAACCTCTCCACCAAACTCTTTTTCTGCGAGCTCCTTAATTGCCGTCATCACCGTTCGAGCTTCCTTATTTACGTCGTCATCGCCCCTATATCGCGCACTGAAGTGGTTCAGTGCGAGCCGTCGCGCGCCGATTGCGTGCGCGAAACGTCCCGCCATCTGCGGCGTCGAGTGGCCCCGACTGCGTGTGCGCGCCTGCACAATCTCCTCCGTGTCCTCCTCGGACATCGTAAGGTCGATTCCGGGGAGGTATGCGTTAGTCGCTTCGTGAATGAGCAGGTCCGCGCCGATTGCGAGCGGCGTCACCGGCGCCGGGTTATGCGTGTCCCCAAGGATCACGATTTTACGCCCCGGCCGTTTCTGGATGCCGCGCAGCAGGGTCCCATCCGCTAGCGTAATGTCCTCGCCCCGCTGCAGTCGCGAGAGGTAGGACAAGGGCGCCTTGTTGCGCTTGATGTGCGGCAGGTACTGCGAGGGGTCCATCTTTTCAGGGATGGGTGACTCCGTCACGACGTATCCGACGCAGGAGACGGAGTGCTCGATGGGTGCTGCGGAGACGGAGACTTGGCTATCGACGTAAATGTCGTTCCAGACACCTTTTCCCCATTTCACGCCTTCCTCGTGCGTCTGTGCGAGGTTTTTGCCAGGCAGTTCGCAGCGGTGAAGCGGAAGCTCAGTGTAGTCTCCTTGAGGATCGCGCGGGAACCGCAGCTCATGTACGACATAGCGCCCTTCGAGCTTGGTGTGAGTGTAGCGCAGCGCACTTCGTATGAAGGCACGCGTCCCTAGAGGGCCGTAGATCTCTAGAGGCTAAGTAGAATGTGAGAAATGGCACGAAACGTAAGATCATATAAGCTTACGATCACTTCTTCGGGGGGTGGAGGGTTTGTTCTGGGATCCAACGTGCCGTCAGCCATACCGCCAGCACCATTCATGCAACCTGCCATTAGCGGAGCAATACCAAAAATGTGGTCACCTGGACGGAGAAACAATGTAATCAGGATAATTATTTTTAAAAGAACAAGAAGAAAACTCACCATGTGTGTGCGTTATGAAGATCTTCCGAATCTTGCCCATTTTAATATCACTCTTTTGCACTCGCTGCTGCGTCGCCTCTCCACAGTCGAACAGCCAGAAGTCACCGCGGCCTCCGAAGGCCAGCGCGAGCGAGGAATGGTTTCGCGTTGAGGAGGGCTGGGCAGAAGCCGTCCCGAGAAAAGTGACACTGATTGCGGAGAAGGTTGCGGCCTGCGCGGCTGCGCTCGTGCGTGAGGGCGGCATGGGGTACGGTTTCTGATAGGTATGTACAGCTGAGACCTGGGTAGTCACCGAAAAGCAGTGACGAGTGGGAAGAAGAAGGCGGGTGAGATTGGTCGTCTGCAACGAACGATGAAGGGCGAACATGCAGTGGCAAGTCCGGATTCGAGTCACCGCACGGACTCGAACGATTGTGAATCAGAGAGACGGTCGGCGCGCAGGAAAAGATCGAGCTGAGATGATAAGAGCGGGTAAGTTAGAAGAGACATGGTTTTCGAAAAGCCTCGATTGTTTTAGAGATTCCAGCACATTGTTCTACTTTTTTTTCGCAAGCAGCAAGGATATTTGAGAAATTTAAAGAAAATCCATAGGACCTTGCCACCACGTGCCCAATGATCGACGCGACGCGTTTTGCGTCGCAATCAGTCCTAAAAGTTACTTTAGTAGTCAAATCGCAAACGCGATTTAATGACTCGAAGCCCGCCTTACAGCAATATGCACAACGGAGAGTTATAGACAACTAAATAAACACGAAAATACCCAAGACTCCCCCGCAGAGGACACAACATACACATCAATGCCCGTTTACCGCCTCCACCCCAAAGTCATTAACATCCCCATTGTGCACATTCACTTCCGTGTCGTCTACTTCACCATCAGCATCGGCGTCTGCTCGCGCGAAGAGGTATAGTGGGTCGACGACCTCTGCAAGCGCCTCCTCGCGCTCTTCCAACTCTTCCTGGCTGAACGGCGCCAACGAGAGGTTGATCGCATCCCATTTGTCCGTGTACGTATCCCATTGCTGACGAAGGCATGTTGTCAGACAGATCATACACCAATTATTAAGAGATCAGGCAAGAACAAATAGCGTACATTTGCACGTTTTTTCTTGAGCACGATTTTTCGCTCGATGTTTTTGTAATAGGCGCCTTTCCCTTTTCGTCTTGAAGAGTCCTCCGGAGCAGCGTCGTCGTTGTTCCCGTCATCAAGGACGAGGAAGAACTCGTTCGGGACGTCCTGCTCAATTTTGACTGTCTCATAATCTCTTACGAACGAGAATATTGTCTCCTAAAACTGAAATCAGAGAATAAAACTAGATTCCAAGACGGAGAAAATCACCTCGACATCTTCGTTATTTCGTCTTCTCTCGATGAAGTCTTCTGCAACCTCGTCCTCTTTCGGTAGATAGTAAGCCAGGAAGTGGTCTCCGTCAGACTCCATGGGTCGTAAGATGGCACAATCCAGGCGCGGGTCGGGTACCTGGGCAGAAACGGATAAGAAAGAAGTCAATACATCATGCATCAATGACGTACTTCTGTAGACCGCTCTCCTGGTCGCTCCGAGAATCTGAACAAGTCGTATGCGTTTGCCCAGATGTCTGTGTCTGGAAGTATCTCGTAAGATTCTACAACTGAGACGTTCGGTTTGTTGGGGTGCTTGAGGGTGGTGATGTCGAATTTCTCTTCGGCATAGGCGAACGACGCTTCGACGGCTTTGATTTGTGCCGCACGCGATATGTCTACGACTGCCGAGTCTTCGTTTGCGCGTCTCCTGCAAACAAGCCGGTGAGCCGAAAGTCGAGAAAGCCACCTCGAGGAAGAGAAAAAGAATCAGAACGTACGGGTCATGACTGCTGGTCGGCGTCCTGCTCACAGTGCTGCTGATGTATTCCGTCTTACGCAGCCACGGCACCTGAGGCGTAGAAGGCGCCGTGCCCGACGAATAATTGCCATTTACTGAGGACAGTAACGAGTCTCCCAGCATAAACGCATCCTTTGGATCTACTGCAGGTGCGTTGTTAGGATCTGGGTTGAGTTCTAAGCCCAGGTAAGAATGATTCAGTAAGACGCCATTAGAACACAAAGTCTGTCTGCGTACGTGAGTCGTCCACACCCTCCTCCCACAGACAGTCAAAGAAGCTCAGGTCGAGCGGCATGCCAAGCTCGGCGTCGACGACCATCGGCAGGGGCGTCTCGCTCGCCAGCGACGCGGTGAATTCTGGTCCCGCATAGCGTGACGGGTTCGTCGGGATGTTCAAGAGCTTTGGTGGAAACGGCGGCGCCGGGAGCGGGTTCTGGTAACGGACTTTGAAGAGAAGGTCAAGTTTACTGTTCGGAAGTAGTAAGTCAGCTCGAACTCGCTGTCGACGGTGGCAGAAACACACTTTTTCTTGACTGACATGGCTGCTCTATGACGGTGAGCGTCGAGCACAGATGGCACGCATTTGGAGGCTACATATGGAAGGCACGTCCAAAAAGGGCTTATCTGATAACTTAAGCACTACAAGTAACTCACTTGCGCGACTTCTCTTTCTCGCACATTCTCTCACAAGAACGTGCAGCCCATCATGTCTGAGCCAGCTCCTACAGAGGTCCCGGTGAAGGAGCCAGGTCCAGAGGACGACGCAGCAACACAGCCTGCGCCTGATGAGATCGCGACAACAGCCCCCGCGGAACTGGAGGAGCCGCAGAATACTCTTACAAAGAAATTCACCGACGCCGAATGGAAAGCTGTAAAGGAGTTCAGGGTATGCGCAACTTCGGAACTGCTGTATTCTCCCTAAATTTCCTAATCCCGACTTACTTAAGGCAAAGCTCCCGAGCGTTATAGAGGAAGCATACCCAAATGACAAACCAGATACCATTAAACTCTGGGGAGTTACAATTGACTCGAAGGGGACTCCGGACGCGCGTACCAGTGTCCTGCTCGTGAAGTTCTTAAGGGCTAGGTATGTTAGAATGAGAACAACGCGTGATTGCTTGTGGGTAACCCATGATTTCCATGACAGGGATTTGAATATTGAGAACGCCAAGAAGATGCTCGTCAATACTCTGAAATGGCGCGCGGAGTTCAAGACCGATGATATCCTGAGCGAGGAGTTCCCGGAGGATGTATTCGGGAATGTCGGTCATATTTACGGAAAGGACAAGGATGGACGTCCCATAACGTATGTACAAGCTCCCTATATGAGAATGATGCAGCATACTTAACTCTTCTGCTTTTCAAGTTACAACTTGTATGGCGGTAACAAGGATCTGAAGGCGGTATTCGGAGATGTCCCTCGCTTTTTGCGGTGCGTCTTGTTTTTTTGTATTGTTAAGTAGTGAACTGAAAAGGTACTAGATGGCGTGTTGCACTCATGGAGAAGGGTGTCTCTCAACTCGACTTCGAGAACTTTGACCAGATGATCCAAGTTCATGGTAGGCTTTCTGTCGCATGCACTAACTTTGGGAGTTTGGACTAACGTCTTTGTTAGACTATGAAGGTGTTGGCCTGAATAGCCGCGATGCCAATTCGAAGAAAGCCGCTGCAGACGCCACAGCTATCTTCCAGGACTACTATCCAGAATTCCTTGTGAGTGTTCCAAACTTTTAGCTCAGTTTGATAGTTCTGTTGATATGCTGTAGTACAAGAAGTTCTTCGTCAATGTTCCGGCCATCTTCACGTGGATTTTCTGGCTCTTTAAGCCGCTCGTCTCCGCGCAGACGCTCGCGAAAATGAGCGTTGTGGGGACGGGGACACAAACTATCGGGAAAGAACTGCTACCTTTCATCGATGCTAAGGAGCTTCCCAAGCGCTATGGTGGAGAAGCCGATGCATTCTGAACGACTTATGCGTCTTTTCTCTTTATTCTTTTTTCTTTATGTATGTGCTTGAGTTGGAGCAGTGGTAGGCTTGTCTCAGGACTCAGTACTGCTGGAATTTTGTAATGATTTCTTTTCGTTCATGTATATCATAGTTCTTAGCTACCTGGATTTTGGATACCACTCATAATGAAATTTGACTTCGCCTTATTCCATAGACAAACAAGGTGCTTGGAGGAATTTTATTTCCATTCATTTTGTTACGAATCCTCTTCGTTCCCCGAGTACGAAGTTTGCAGATGATCACTGGTGCCTAGCAGAAAAGAAGTGGCACTTGAGCGGCACAGCTGTACATTTTGACCACGCGCCACAACTTCGCTACAAGCCCTGCACATTTCTTCAGCCGCTCGCTTCCGCGCCTGACCTTTGACTTATAGCAACCCTCCAAAACCTCGCATGTCTCACCAGCGCCAACTGGAGTTGCTCTGCTGACGCTTTCCTGGATGGACGCAGAAAATGCGATGAATTTGGCAGCCGAGACATGGTCACTGCGTCGGACCGTCTCCCTGCATCTGAGCACGTAACTCTTCCGGTACTCCGCAAAACGTGCTCAAGGTCCGAGTTATCGATGTAATATGGGCCTGCGGAGACATTCCAGACCTCCTCAAGAGCTTCGGATGCCTTTCGAGCGGAAATCCGTTGTCTCAGTTACCCCAGATTTACATACTGCACTGCGTCGATCCGGAGCGCGTCGGGGGAGGTATATAACCGAGTTAACTTATCGACTGTGCTCATACGCAACCTATTGTTTACCTCCCTCCATTATGCTGTCAACTTCTCGCACGACAATGATGTTGCCTACTTCGCCGACCCGCGGCCCGGCACGAGCAAATGTGCCGCAGAGACAGCTCTCCGTACGCCGTGGATCATTGTCTGCGCCAGATCCGCACGCAACACGCTCAATGTCGCCGCCGCGGAGCGCATCGAGCAGGTTGACTCTCGTATGCGTGCCTCCAGCAAAGCAGGACGCCGAGATGGCATTGGTCGGGAGTATTAGGCCGTATGCTAGCCAGGGAGGTAGCCCGCGCTCGATCTCGAGCTCGGCACTCAGTACAAGCTCAAGTCCCAGTCCGTCGCGCATGTCAATCCCCTCCAAGTCTTTCTCCTCGGGACGCAGCGCAGGTTCCACTCCAGGCCCGGCGCGAATGTCGTTCGCCGCCAAGTCTTTCGCTGGCTCGAACTCCCCGCAGTCGCCTACTCAAAGTGGACATAGCTCCGGACGCGTTTCTCGGAGCCCCTCGAGCCCGTCTCGCACATCTTTTGCTTCGGCATCTTTCTCTGCACCAGGAAGCCCTTTAACCCCGACATCGGTTGGCGATCACAGGCGAAGCAGCTCCACATCGTCTTCGTCTTCGATGTCTAGGTCACCGAGATTCTCTCCTAACCAGATCTACGATATGGCGAAGGCATCTGCCCAGCCTCCGGCTGCCATTATGAGCACGGCTTCACCCGCCGGGTTCAGGCAGCTTGCTGACGATGTCTATCTTCCGTTCGTAGACCGCCCCGCTGAAATTTCATTGCTTATCTCGGAACGAGGGAACGCGAAGATTATGGCTCTTGTGGCGCAATCACTTTCATCAGCGATCAATCAGCTGTCCCCGCGCTCGGTGACTGACCTCGCTGCATCGCCGGAAAGCTGGTCATTCGAGGAAATTACATTCTGGTTGACTGGTGTTCCTCGGGAGGAAGTGGGCGATGTCCTTTGGGTGGACACTATGCGGCGTGCGGTTGTTTTGCGAAGCGAAGTACTGTGGGAGCGCTTGAAGAGCATGCTTGGCGTTCCTCCAGAGCTTGATGTTTGTGTTTTTAATGCTTCCTTCTCCGCTGCAAGAGAAGATGCGTCTTCTGCCGAGGGCCCCCTTACTTTCGACAAGATTCATGCCGCACCGTCTTCTTCTATGGCGCAGCTCAATGACATCTCCGAGGCTGCAGAGGACGATGCGGAATCAATTTCTAGCACAGAAGACTGCGTGCTTGGCCTCCGTGTTTCCACGCCGTTCGCCTCTTCAATGCCTCCGGGCCCATCCTCGCGCCAGCCATCGCCATCGACATCCGCCTCGCTACGCTCTCGGTCAGTGAGCCAAAGCTCTGTCCCGAGGTGTTCGTCGCCGCTCGCTCCAAAGCCGTCCAGTCCGCTTCAGATTCCCGGTAAGGAAGCTAGGGTGGGCTCGTTGCATGTGCGCACGAATAGCAAGTTGTCGCCGCGCAGTAGGGAGTCGGTGTCTCCGAAATTTCCCTCGAGCTTTGATAAGATTGGGGCGCAGCCAACTCCTTTGACCGTTATTTGAAAATAAATCTTGTTTTCTGTGCTGTTGACAAATTTTTTGTAGTGTTCTCCGGTGAAGCGTGTGTGCTTTCATGTATTGTGTTTTTTCTTTTTACGGGTCTTTGGTTGTTCTGGGTTTCGTGTTTCTTTTTTTCTGTTTTGGTCGCTGGAATTATGGACTCTCGGACTCCCGGACATTTGCATGACTTACTTTTTCACGTATATATATATGGGCCTTCTTCTGGATTTTGACGTGATACTGAGCGATTGAGAACACAAAATTCCTTATTCTGCCAGAGCCGGGAATGTTTGCCTCTTCCGAGCTTGAACTTCAAGGATGAATATTGTCGAGGATCGAAAATTCCTTACGGAGAGATTATTCCGTCTTTCAAACTGTTTCAATTGCCCATGGATGATGGCCTTGTAGAGCAAATGAAGCGTTCCGCGTGTACTCTAACCCCCAGAATGTCAAACAAAGCTCCTGGCCTGAACATAAGCGTCTTCTCTTCTTTTCAAATTTCCGGATCTTAGTCGTCGCAAGATCGCCATGGCGGCATTATGCAATAGCAAGCGTTATTCTTGCGCAACGAAGCAAACGCGCCTTCGAGAATATCGATCGGAAGATGAGCAGCAAATGCACGCAGTGCCCCCGATCATCACGGGTGGGATTAGTTACGATAATTTTATAGTTTGAACCCGCCGAAGTAGCTAAAGAGAAGGCTCGGGGCTGATCCTTCTGCAAAACCGAAACTATTGGTCTACAGACCATAGGTTGAAATCCATACCACGTCTGCGTCCTGAAAGAACTCTTGATCTGTGTTATAAGATAAGAACAGTACGAAGAGTGATCAAACTCGTTTCCGGGTGGTTGGTGGTAAAGCCGGTAAGGGCCACGCGTGGGAATACGTAGTGGTTGGTGGCTCAGAGCGCGTCTAGAGTCCCGACGCGTCCTGTCTCATCTTTCAACTTCCTCTCACTCAACACTCACGTCTCCAGAGCAAGGAAATGGCTGAGTACGTGAAACATGAGCCTCATCGAGCTAATATAGTAACTAAGACTTTTATCCAGCACTAAAGCTGCAGCAGCGCTAACGGCGGGGAACGAAGGCTCGACCGAGCCCAGCGTTGAGGAGTGCGTTGAAAAGGCGAAACGCGCGTTAGCCCTTAAAAAGTATGAGCAAGCCGTGGATCACTATGCGACGGCCTTGGAAATAATGTATGTTTCCTGTGAAACGCGTCGGACAGTGACTAACTAGCATACCTGGCTTGTGTACAGGGCAGCGAAGTTTGGCGACGGAGCCCCTGAGGCAGCAGACCTCTATTTTGCGTATGGGAAGGCTCTTCTGGAGAACGCCATCTCCCAAACTGCTGTACTTGGAAAGGAACAGGCAGACGAAGAAGATGAGGCTAACGAGGCCGGTAAGTTCGCTTTGTTGGTTTCTCTCACTTCGTCGATGAAGTTGCTGACGTGTCTCCCAACGTGATTCTCAGCGTTAAACCCATTTATCTCTTTCTCGGGGGATGCGGAAGAGGACAACGCGACAGCACCCGGAGGCGACGACGTTGCGGTTGACCTCTTTGCAGAAGCAAATGCTGCTATTGAGGATGAAGAGAAGGAAGATGACGAAGAGGAGGGCGAAGAGGATGCAGATGGGGAGCCGGAGGACGACTTCAATGCAGCCTGGGAAGTGCTTGATCTTGCACGTGCTTTGTTCGAAAAGCGCAAAGAAGAAGACGACGACATCAAGCTCAAGCTGGCGGACACGTACATTGCTCTGGGCGATGTTTCATTGGAGACAGGTAATACTTCATTGATGACCTTGTTTGTCAATCCTGTGAGCTCATCACTCTTGCAGAAAAGTTCGATTTAGCCATTTCAGATTACGAAGCGGGCGCAGCTCTCAAGACCGAACTCCTTCCACTTTCTTCGCGTCAAGTCGCAGAAGCGCACTACAAGCTCAGCATCGTACTCGACCTCACGTCCGGGCGCCTCGCGCAAGCAATTGAGCACGCCGAGAAGGCACTCGACAGTGTAGAGGCTCGCCTTGCAGAACTACGCAATGGTCTAAGCGGCCAGCTACCGCCGTTACCCAACCAGACTAAATCAGATGCGAAGGGAAAGGGTAAAGCATCCGGCACAATCCTCGCGCAAGACGAACTTGTTCAGAAAATGAGCAAAATCCAAATTGAGGCGGAGATCAAAGAGTTGGGTGAGCTTCGGGAAGACCTTGCACTTAAGGTTCGTTTTACTTAAAAATGATCGACGGGCGTAAGATGGAACTGACTGCTGACCAGGTCGATGAATTGAAAACGAGTCCGAACGGTGACCCCCCTACAAACGCACCAGAGCTTGTTGCGAAGGCGCTTGACAGAGAGCTCAATCCGGGATCTTCTAACCCCGGAAATCCCTCAGCATCTGTTGTCGTTAATGACTTAACTACGATGGTAAAAAAGAAGAAAAAGCCGGTAAATGCCAACGTAGCCCCAGAGACGAATGGAAAACGCAAGGCCGAAGACGATACGCCAAGCGATTCCAAGAAGGCTAAGGTCGAAGACTCCGCTGCAATATCTTGATCGCAAATGGACATTACGCGCACACCGTCCGATGTTGTATCGTTTTCCTATATTTACATATCTTTATTAGGATTTCGACAGATCAATACCGCCCCATTGAATAGAATATACGTTCAAAATGGAATCAAAAAGGCAGCGTTGTCGTCGAGATCTTTTCGTGCTTGTATATTTTCTTTCCCTCTCCTATGCCGAACTCACCGACGACGTGTCCCTTGTCATCCTTACTTCGCATCACGTACTTGTAAGTGACGAGGCCTTCGAGACCCACTGGCCCTCGTGCATGGATGCGTCCCGTGCTAATCCCGACTTCTGTGCCAAACCCATAGCGGAACCCATCCGCGAAGCGCGTGCTTGCGTTCACGAACGTCCCTGCGGAGTCGATGCCCCTGCAGAACTGCCCAGCATGGGCCTCTGACTCGGTCACGATTGCCTCGGTGTGATGCGACGAATGCGCGTTGATGTGTGCAATCGCGGCGGAAAGTGACGGGACGGCGAGGACCGAAAGTGTGAGAGCGAGGTGCTCTGTGTCGTATGCATCAGGTGGAGCGGGCTTAACGTGTGTTGCAAAGTTAGGAGGATGCGAGGGGAGGGATTGCAAGGCGGCGAGGGTCTGTGAGTCGCAGAGAAGTTCGACTCCAACAGAGAGAAGAGCCTGTGCAACAACCGGCCACAGCGTGGACATTAATGATTCGTGTATGATGAGGGTTTCGGCTGCATTGCAAGCTGCTGGATAGTCGGTCTAGAGGAGACATATTTGTGAGCGATGGTTACGTAGGCTTCGACAAAACTGAAATGCACTTTTGAGTCGATCACTACCCTCACCGCCTTTTCTTCATCTGCACTTTCATCTAGGAATACCGCACAGAGTCCGTCCGCATGACCCATTACAGGGATACGCGTGTTGTTTTTAATACTGCGGACAAGGCTGTTGCTTCCCCGAGGTATGACTAGATCAATGTACTGGTCCAACGCGAGGAGGGACGAGACCTCATCGCGCGTTTGTATAGCCTGTATATAGTTTTGTGGCAAGCGTGTTTTAGAGAGCGCATTTCGAATGGCATGGGATAGAAGGGTGGTTGTTCGGTTTGATTCCTTGCCTCCCTTCAGAATTGCGGCATTTCCTAGTACATTCAATTAGCCAGGGTGCATATATACAGGTACTTGGCAGAGCTCACCAGATTTGATAGCTAGAGCAGCGATGTTGACCACAACCTCCGGCCGCGCCTCAAAAATGACCAATAGCGCGCCGATGGGACATGACACACGGTAGAGCTCAAGGCCGTCGTCCAGCTCCGATGCATACGAGACGTTACCCGTCGGGTCTGGCAGCGCAGCGACGTCCAACACTCCCTGAAGCATAGAGTCCCATTTGTCGCCCTTAAATAAATCCAGGCGCTTCACGAGCGAGGAGGAAAGACGGCCTGCTTCCACCTCTCGTTGTGCGGCCTTCCGGGAATCAAGATCAGCGAGCCCGTCGTACTCGTAAAATTTCTAAACTTCGCACCTCCAAATCCGCTGTATTTGCTTCAAGTAGGTCGTCTTTGAGTGCCTCTAGCTCGGTCTTGATGAGGTATAACGCATCAACCCGTTCCGACACATTAATGAGCTGAGAGGTTACGAATGCTGCCTTTGCTGCCTTTGCTATTTCGATCGGACTTGATTGAGACATTCTAGTAAGGCGAATAGTGACAATGGACGGTAAACAAGCCTGCAAGTTCAAGAGAAAATTAGAGGGTTTGTTCTCTAAAAAAAAACACCTCCCTTAACTAAAAGGTGGTCGAGGCCGACGTATGGCTCAGATGTAGAGTCAGGTCCGACTGATTTCCGCTGGAAAGTCTGACTCACGAGGTTGAAAAATTAACAGACTGTTTGAGTGGGTCAAAATAAGAAATAGAACTTATTATCTTGGACGTCAAGGATACATATTATTGAGATCGTATATCCACTCAATGAAGTGGTTGTTCGCTGGCGAGGCGAAAATTTCCTTTTCTGTCGGTGAAATACGCTGTGCTTCAATGAAAAAAACACATCATATCGTTTGGTATCAATTTCCCTCCCAATCCATGGTATCAGTATGAGAATATACTGTCAAGTAGAACCGAATAGCAAGAACTATGAATTAAGGAAAGACCTGTCAGCGCTGTGTAGATACAAAAACGAGTAGAAAAACGAGCTAAAATAGGGAGCGACGGCGGTTTAGACTCAAAAGTAAGAAATACAGAAAGTCATCGCAGAATGGGGGGACAAAGAAACAAATCGGATAAACTAGTAGAAATCGTTAGATGAGCGACGCGACACCGTTCTGCTGCTTGGACGCATCGCTATGGTTCTGGAAGCGGTTCGCCCCAAAGGCCGGGGCACCCGAAGCTGGAAGAGTCGGCCCGGTTGAAGTGCTGAACATTGACGCTCGGAACGGATTGGCGACGCCCGCCGCGCCTGTCGCCTGAGGTCGGAGTCCAACGCCCAGACTCGACCCAAACGCGGACCCGCTACCACCCGGGAGTGGAAAGCTGCCTAAACCTGTCGGCTGCGCATTGAGCGCTCCGAGCCTGGATGGTACTGTTGTTGCAGACGAGACACCACCAAACGAAGGAGTAGTTGTCGAGTTCGAGCCTAATGTCGAGCTCCGTCCGCCAAAATAGTTGCCATTTGGCGGTGGTGATGTGGATTGTGATGAATTCATCAGCGACCCGAATTCACTCGTACCCAGTCCATTTCCTGTAGGCTGAGTGGAGGGTTGAGCACCGGCCGATGGTGTCGAGGCGCCGGACTGCGGAATAGGAGGTAACGATTCAAGTAGGGAAGCACCAAATGAAGACGTTGGCTTGAAGGCCTTGAGGCCCGAGTAGCCGGTTGTCTGAGGCTGCAACGGCGACGAAAATGACGGCGCAGATGTTGCACTGCTTGCGCCGGTTGGCTGACTCGAAAACGTAGATGTCGAAGTCGGGTGAGACGCTACTGAGGGCGTACCAGTTGTATCACTCCCGTGCTTCGGATCGACCGACCAATTGTTGTTGAATGAGAACGACGTTGCGATGCTCGACATGCCCGAGCCCTCCGTTGAGCCTGACGACGGTATCTGCGTCACCGAGCTGAAAGGAGAGGATGTCGACGCAGGCGTCGCCTGCTGTTGATTAGGAAGAGGCTGTGCGGGCGGCTGACCAAACATTCCCGGCCTCCCGAAGGCACCTGTAGTTAGCTCCTGGAGAGTTGGCGGCTTCGGCACAGGTGGTGCAGGCTCCTGAGGGACACCAAACGGATTTCTTGAGCCTGTCTGATGCGAGACCACCGGCTTCATTGCCTGCCCAAACGAGTCCCCTATGCTCGTCAACGGCGTTGACGCTGGGCGCTGAGGCAGGCTCTGATTGATCGTCCCGTTGGTGGCACTTGGCGGACTACTCGCCGTGTTCGAGATCGGCACTGGCGCAAAGCTGGAGCCCTGGAAGCCTTGCGCCTGATTCGAGGGCGGCGGAATGGAGAAGGACGGCCCGGGCGCTTGGAAAGTACCTGAATTCGCTCCAGGGGAGCCGCCGATCCCGAAGGCTGGCATGCCTGTCGTCTGCGGCATCAGCATGCTCTGGCGGAAAGGATTCGCCCCGGTAGACTGGGGCTGCAGAAAGCCCGTGGGCTGTGCGACTTGCGGCTGGAGGAACGACGAAAATGATGGGTGCTGTTGCTGCCCAAAGGTGTTTGGTTGTGGCTGTTGGAAGGGTGCACCGGGGAAAGCGGTCTGTTGCGGCTGAATAAAGCCTGTTGATTGAGGTACCTGAAACTGTCCAAATGGCTGCTGTTGTGGAAATGCACCAGTCATTGCCATTGATTGACGCTGAACAAAAGGATTATGAGGTGCTTGCTGTTGCTGCTGAAGTTGACTGAAATATGTTACTCGATAAGTAAAGATGAGGAAGGGAGGAAATGCGTACTTGTTTGACTGGGTAGCAAACATAACAGTTTGCTCTTCCTCAATCGAAGAGAAGAAATCGACAAGTGCTTGATTCGACTCTTTCGCTGGATGCGTCGCAACTGACGAACTCGGACCAGGTTTTGGTGATGTAGCGCGAGTATTGGAAGAAGAGCTTTCTGAAAAGTGGACAAAAAAGAATCAGCCCAACAGGACGGCACATCATAAGAGGATAGACACTTGCCCCTGTCAATGCTCTTGGTCGGCTTCTTGATTCCTTCCTTCGCGTTCTTGTCCGCTAACGCTTTGGTGGTCTTGTATTCTATGCGATTCTGTTCAAAATTCGGATCGTTCAAATATTCCTCAAGGGCTGCCACTAGAGACACTGGCGCCTGTGGTACAGAACATCAAAATACAATTCACCGTTGATATGTAAGTGCTGGACTGACGTGTTTAAGATCAGGGATCGGAACGTTGAGCAAGTTCTGAAGCTTCCTCGCGATCCCAAGGTATTCTACCACCTTCTCAGTCTGCTTGCAGAAGCTGCGATAAATCGAAAGGGCGGCCTGTGCATCGACATGCGACATCTCGAAATAGTGTTCGAGAACGTTTATAACTCCTTCATTTAAAGCCTGGAAAAGAATCAACAAGTCCTTGACGAGCATACGGAGCGCCGTGACATTCAATTCATCCTCCAAGTTGTCGAGATAGAACTGAATAGCCATCTCATCACGTTTTCTAAAGCATAAAATATGATTGCACTCACTGTGCATTCTACAAGGGCTGTGGTAGTCTTCTGGACAGCCTTCGTCTCTCGGAGTAATCCCTTCTCAACCGTCATGGAACGTAACTTCCGACCCATCATTGTTTTACTCCTCTGGGGTCCACCAGCGGACTTAAAGGAGTTGGTCCTTATAGCCTCGACAGAGTTCTCAACCCTAATGTCGCGATTTGAGTCAGTCTGCACGCGCACGGGGTCATGCTTGAGGTCTCTGTAAGTACGTATGCGCGTATCGAGGTATATAGAATAGTTCTGCAAGTTCTTCGGGGTGTTGTAGCCTGTGGTATATACTGAGACGTATTTCTCAGCAAGTTCCTGGATGACCTACCCTCCCAGTGTCCTGTAGATACACCTCGAAGTTTCAGAACATCATCAGACGATAAGTACGAGAGGACGTTGTCCGTAGCGCCATTCCGAATCATAGTGTGCAATACAATGAGAGCCTTGAATACAACCTACCCCGCATGAGAAGCGATAAGACGACAATCTCTAGATAAAGATGGAGCAACATACGATAGAGTTTGGCTCTCTTAGTCGTGGAGAGAGTGCCTTACACACATCGTGAATAGCGCCGTCTTCGGAGTACGTTGCGGCGATGATGGGGTCAAGGTACTGTAAACGTATCATGAGTCTCGCTAACGTTACGAAAATATGAAGAATACCTTGGCTTTTGGAGGCGCGGATTTCGGCTTGCAAGCCAATTTAACAGTCTTGTCGAAGCTTGACATGTCGTCCTCGACGTCGCGGACGACGGCGACGGATGAGATGCGGACGGAGTCGGGGCTAGGCTCTAGCAGATGTAGAAACCCAAATATGGATGTCCATTACGTTTCGAGTATGTATGTCCATGTACAATCAACGCGCGATTTTGATGGTTACACTGACCATGGCTCGTTCTGACTTGGAGAAATCAATTACAACGTACACATACACATCAGATTTTACAGTTGGAAGTATCTGGGATTCCTCAAGCAGGCCGGGAATCACAATATCTCCTAAAACTGTGCTTTGTGTAATGCTTCGAATTCTCCCAGTACAGCACTGCCTGCACAGACACGACGGCATCGCCTATTGTCGTCGTACTGGTTGGATTACGACCACGACAGTCACTTATCCATGCCCGAAAAGCACAACCCCCCAAATCCTCACAAGTCATCTAGGACACAGGAGATCCTATCAAATGCGAATACAGCTTTGAGCGTTGCGAGCGATCTGGCACCATTGGTTCCGGTGCCGATTCTGTGCTCTATTTTCACTGCGGCAAGACAACTTGTTGATGTGTCTGTCGTGAGCTATACTGCCCTCCTCGGTCATGTATTTACATTCAATTTTTTTTTCATATAATTGAAGAAAATGCGACAAGATAAGCAAGAATCGGCGGAGCTCGCTGAATATGTTGCGGATTTGACATGCCATATCCATAAAACATTATATGGAAAAGAGAGCATCATCGACAAGGACCTGAGCCTGTCTCTCAAGCAGCTTTGCAAGTGCGTGCATCATCTTCTCCTCCTATCATTTATTCACTATCGGAAATAATGGACAGTGTTCTAGACGAAGTCAGGATATTTATGGAGCGTCAAGTTGCTTTAAACATTTGGCAAAGATTTCGACACAGATGTAATGTATCCGAGAAGCTCGTACAATATAGGAGCCGACTGCAGTATTCTATGCAAACATTTACAGTGAGTGGGGATACAAACCAAGCAAACATTGAACCGACGGTCTTTTATAGACAACATCGAATATCCGCCAGGAGCTCAGCCTGAGGTACTTGAGAGATGGTATGGATGACTTGAAATCAGCTGTTCAGAGCGGACAAACTTTCGATGGGCAGGTAATTATGTGAACAAGTACATTACCGTTCACCGCTGAGATTTTTTTCTTTTGGAAGTACCGGATTTATCGCTGGGGCGAAATAGAAATCTTGAACTCACGCGAGCCGCCTGCAGAAGAGGCTTCGTCAGAAGTTGAGATTTACGATGCAAAAGTCGATGGAGAAGTAAGAGTAGTAAAGGTATATCGCGATAGCGAGGTGTGTGCACAATGCTCATCTCCCATCGACCGTATTGAAAATGTGGGGTTCTAGACATTCAAGCGCTCAAACTATGTTTTGAAGCTAGTTCGGTAACATATAGTTTTCATCCATAGATATTAAAATGAATACGCGACTATTTCTAGTGAACGCCCAGGCCTTCCATTCGCTCAACTCGATGGCTACGCAAGTGACACATCATCACCTTTTCTAGTGCTTAAAGGTGGTAAGTGAGGTCATTATTATCTCCCTGTCAGCACTCTTATAGCACGCAGGCCTGAGAAACATGTTCGATTATTTGATTGGCCTAGACTCTGTGGATTATTTTGTCAGGCGCCTTGGCTTCGTTAGTCTGTTGCTTTCTGGCATGGCCACTTATGCTTACTCCGAGTATCCCATTAGATGATTGACATGAAAGTACGTCCCTTTAATAATCTGCGCTAAGCTGTCTCACAGCGCGCACGCAAAGAGAGCAATGGTATTCTTAACGTCGCATGATTTGCGTTGGAAAGGCCAGGTAATGGTATACCAGAACCTTCCTTAATAACCCTGCTCCTGATCGATTAACTTTCGAGGTCGAGAAACTTATGATTAGCGAGAGCGGGCGACTTGCAATGGGTTATGCCGATGATATCATAGAGCGCTCTGACACAGACTCTTACCGGGAAAATATGCGCGTGATGATCAGTTGGCCCAAACTTGGTGTAGCAGAGGGGCTCCACGTTCTGTGCGTGGTCTGAGGGGAATGTGTGTGTCATACTAATATCTTGCTCAACCAGCGAGGAGCGCGAGGATATAACACTCGTGCAACTTTATGCGACACTTCAGAGCTCTAAGAGAAATCAACTTTGTCTTGAGTCGATGTCCAGACTCTGGGGACAGTATATCGACGAACTCAGTTGCGGGATCTCAAGTTTCGTAGCTGTTTCAAATTCACATCCCCCTTTCGTGGGAAGTATAGGGTACCTGAAAGCTCTAGAAGATGGTCTACACTTGTTTGTCATCGATAACTCGTTCTCCGGTAGAGTTAAAGCGAGGACAACCGCCCAGGTTCGACCATGCACAGATGACGAGGAATTATATGATGTTGTAAACGAAAGCAATGGAAGTCACCGGAGAGAATTTTCCGGTGAAGACGTCTCGTAAGTAAAGTCTGTTGTATGCTTACGAAAGGATAAAGTTAGTTGATTTAAATCGTATCAGCATGCCGTTTCTTATTAGCAGGAGCAAAGGGGTGTTGCACCTAACTAGGACGTCCTACGTCCATTACGCTGCACATGGATGGGCAGCAGAGCACCTTTCGCGGTGTGGTCACGAGCTGACTATCTGCCACGATTTTGACCTCAAGCAGCTTGTTATTGGTAGGTCTTTTGTCTTGTTTGAAACAAAAAAAAAATGCTTACGGTGATATCTTATAATAAAAAAGTTACTGGCGTAATTGAGCGTATCAGTGCAACGTTTTTAGACGAAGACATTTGCGCTACAATGTCTGAAGAATTCGAAACTATGCCATCCATTTATTTGAATGTCCACCCACCTGATCAACGAGGATTTCTTCAAAAGCCATGGGGCTTCTTGTCTGAAACCCGTAATAAACCAACGCTAGAACATCCTGACCAATCGTCAGATGACCCCTACCTGACTGCGACTGCGACTGCGACTGCGACTGCATTCAAGCTCAGAATGAATGGAGTAACGGTGGATATTGAGTGAGTATTTATACATTTGAGTCGGAATAAAACATGCCTTACACTATATTGAAGGCAAAGCTTTAAGCTTAGTTGCTTTCAGTTCTCGTCTACAGAGGCTGCAGTAATTGAACAAATGTACATTCCTTTCTCTTCTATATGAATTCCTTACGGTCCCGAGCACACTATCAATTTTCTAAAGCCAAACCGATTACTTATATCATCCCATGAACCGGGAAAGCGAAAAACATTCAAGCAACGGAGTCTGTGATCAAGCTCTCGGGACTTGCCGAGACCTACTGTCGCGTCGCGACGCGTGCCGTGCCCGTCGATCCTTCTTGCTTCAAGTTTTACACTTACCATCATGTTTTAAAGCAGCCTTCTTCTCTCAAATTCCACTGGCGTTCCCTCCTTCACGAACCAACTGCACCGTAATGAAGAGATTTACAGTACATTCGAGGTTATCAACTTATCAGATAATGAGAAAGCGCATGGCTGGTCTCCATTGGAATCCTGCCTGGACTCACTCATCCCTCGTCTGCCTGAGACAGATTACGGCGGTGACTCCCTTTGCGGCCTATAAGAAGCCTACCCTCCCCCGAAACTGTCTCTCCCTTAACCTACTACCTTGTGCTGTAGATTCTGATTTTGCTACCCGCTTAATCCCCAGTTTCTGACAATGTTCTGCCCCTCGAACAACCTGCTTCGTGCAACGAACATGTTCAGTGCTAAGGTATGCTCGTCGCTCACGATCCTCTTTCATCGTTCTCATCACTCTCGAGCAGCCGGCGACGTTCGCAGAGGTCTCCACCCGCAGCGTCCTCAGCGGCCGACTCAACGACTACGCCCTGAAGAGCGTTCTCGGCAAAGGTGCCTTCGGTTCAGTCCTGCTAGCTGAGACGACCATCGATGGCGAGTCTGGCCAAGTCGCCATCAAGGTCGTCCGTCGCTCGGGCGTAACCGATGTCTCACTTGTGACTATGATCCATGAAGAGCAGAAGCTAATGAGATACTTTACTACTAACAACGGCTTAGGTTACTTTCCTCAGCTCATCGAATCCTTCTACGACGAGCACAACTACTACCTCGTCTCGGTGAGTACCGCCTGCTCCCTCTGTGTCTCACTTATGCTGACCGGTTTCACCTCTCCAGGAGTACATCTCCGGCGGGACGCTGAGAGACGAGATGAAGCGCTGTGGTGGCAGGCTTCCTCTGAGTCGTGTCAAGTTCATCATGGCACAATGCGTATGTCTTTTTCTTTCTCCCGTCGTCGAACTACTCATGTCTCACACGCTGTTCAGATGGTCATCGTCGGGTTTATGCACGAGCACGGAGTGATGCACCGTGACATCAAGCCTGAGAACATCCTCATCGACGCGGTCGGCAACGTCGTGTTCACGGACCTCGGCCTTGCGCGTCGCTTCTGCTATGTGCTTGCGACCGATGTCGGCGTCATCGTTGATGGGCACGTCCGGACGTCGGTCAGCGGCTGCGGCACACCCGGATACATGGCACCGGAGGTGCTCCTTGGCGAAAGGTACTCCAAGCAAGTAGACATGTACTCGCTTGGATGCCTGATGTACGAGATGGTTTTTGGCGTCGTGAGTAATCCATTCCTTTCTCCCGTATCGACGATTTTATTTACAAAGTATCTCTACAGCTTCCATTCCGGCAAAGGAACATGAACGATCTCGCTTCCGCTGTCATCGAGGGCTCGTACAAACTTCCGGCTCATTGTAATGTAGACCTTATGACGCTCGACATGATATCGGGGGTAAGTCGCTTATCTCGTTCTCCGCTAGTAGAGCTTACTGACGAGTCACTCGCAGCTCCTCGCGGCGAGGCCTTATTATCGACTCACAATAGAAGACGCGAAACGCCATGCGTATTTCGCCGAGATGTACGTCCATCTTGCAGCCGTGCTTCACGAACCAGCTAGCTAACCTTTTTGTCGTTGCAGAAATTGGAATCTCATGGCGAATCACAAGTACGAGCTCCCTACCGAATGGGCCCCTCCCTTGCCGAGAATAGACAAGAGCAGAGCGATCAACAAGGATATGCTCGTCGACAGGTCGTTGGAGTTCCAGGAGCCGATATGCTGGCCGCACGATCTCCAATTCATCATGCTACCGCACAAGCCGACTAACAGACGGCCTGCTTCACCACATCCCGAGGAAAGTCGCGTGGATCTCGGTCGAAAGGTTATGACGTTGCTCGACAATGCGCGGAACCGCAGGGAGATCACGAACAGAATCGCCATCGAGCCACCGGCTGTGCGTGCAAGAATGGACGGTCGTGCAGCCAGACATGCTCAATTCTCCGAGTTCAAGCATTCGATATTGAGTGTCGGAGAAATCGTCCTTTCCGCCCGGAACGCTCGTCGTGCGGCCTACGTCGCCATCGAGCCTCCTCTAGCACCGGAACACGAGTTTGGCCAGAACCTGAGGGATGCCATCGACAGAGTCATGGATGAACCGGTCGGAATGAACTATTACGACCCGATCATTCTCACTAGCACGCCTGCCATCGACATACCTGTCGTGGCCGTCGATGAGATGCACGGAATCAAACGTGTCCAATTCTCGCAGATGAATCGCTCGATGGTGCTTCCTTCCCCGAGTATCGATCGCTCTGCTTATGACGCCATCACTTCCCCTCCGACTTCAAGCCGCGAGTTTGAACAAAACTACATGGACTGCATCGACATCTCGCAACCGTCCTGGATGAATTACCTCAACCTCCCTACGCGCACGCCTGCCATCGACATTCCTGTTCGGGCTGAAAATGCGATGGGCGGACGCAGACATGCTCAGTACTCAGAGTTCGGTAGATCGATACTGAGCGTCGGCGAGATCATGCTTCCTTCGCCGGATGCTTATCACGGCATTTCCTACGCCGCCATCGAGTCACCGCTAGCGCTGGAATACGGGATTTCTCAGTGGGACTTCTTCGGTCTGATTCCGCCATCGAATGTTTTGGCCGTTCCAGGATTTGTCAAATCCGGGGCAACGCTCCCACCGACGCCTGCTCCGAGGACACCGATGTCCGGGCTTTCGAGGTCTCCCAACGTTGAACTCAAGGACGAATTTTCTCGATTCTCTGGACAATGGGTCGCTTGGACGAGGGCTGTGAGTGACGGCCGGCGGATGGACCTGACGGCGTGAGGGGTGAGGGGAGGAGGAAGAAGAGGGGGAGGGGGAGTGTGGAAGGGACTGAAGGGCGGGCTAAATGAGCCCTTAGGCGGCTCTGATTCCACAACATGGTACGTAGTCTCCGCGTCTACATGATTTCCATCTTACTAGACTTATGTTATCGTAGTTGCTTTTCCCGCGCGCTCACCGGATACCCATAATGGACGCTGACTCTCGCCTTTCGTTTTTTCTCTCTCACCTTGCTTCACACGTCTCATTTCCCTTGACCTCTTTTCTTCTTTTTCTTTTTTTTCTTTCTCTTTCTCTTCTCTTCTCTTTCTCTTTCTTTCTCCTTTCCTTTCCTTCCTTCCTTCCTTCTTCCTTCCTTCTTCTTCCTTCCTCCTTCCTTCCTTCTTTCTTTTTCTTTCTTTCTTTCTTTCTTCTTTCTTTTTCTTTGGTTTTGACTGCGTTCCAGGAGAGGAAGCAGTGTTCGGTGATGTGCGATGCAATTGGAAGCACGCAACACCGCAGTACGCGCAGCCTGAGAGTGGCTTCGGCGTACGTGCTCTCGTCTTTGGGGAGACCTGCGTCTCCGATCGACGCCCAGGGAAGGTGAAGGCACGCGCCTTCTCTGTACACCGGCCGGATATGCATCTTGAACCGAACGGCAAGACGCAGAAAATGCAAAATGCAAAACAAAAAAATGAAAAAAAAAATGAAAACCCGAAAAAAGACTTGTTTCCGTTTCGCTTCCTGCTTCCCTTTCCCTGATTCTCTCTATTTTTTCTTTTCTTTTCGTAATTTCATTCTAACCCAGTCAGCTCAAGGGGACATTGGGGGTGCTGAAGGCATTCGACCCCTTTCGACAACATGACCGAAGTACGGGCCCAAATTAACCAAGCTTTTTCACTTGCAGAAAAACGATTTTCTACAATTTCTCCCGGGATGGGTGCAGGGATGCTGTGGAGACTCCCGCCACAGGCCCTGCACCCTTTCCCATTTTGTGCGTTCTTTCCCATATTCTCGTTTTCCTCAGCTCAT